>PVJL010000499.1:320000-403374 GCA_004026885.1 Lyroderma lyra | reverse complement strand
GAGTTAATTTTTGTATATGGAGAGAGTTCACAGCTCAGGTTCATTCCTTTGCATATGTTTTTCCAGTTTTCCCAGCACCACCTACTAAAGAGGCTGTCTTTTCTCCATTGTATGTTTTTTGCTCCTTTATTGAAAATTATTTGTCCATAAATTTGTGGATTTATTTCTGGATTTTCAGTTCTGTTCCGTTGGTCTGTATTTCTGTTTTTCTGCCAATACCAAGCTGTTTTGACTATTGATGCTTTGTGATATAAATTGAAGTCAGGGAGTGTAATGCCACCAGACTTATTCTTTTTATGTAGTATTGCTTTGGCAATTCGAGGTCTTTTATGGTTCCATGTAAATCTAATAATTCTTTTATCTATTTCATGAAAGTATGATTGTAGGATTTTGATGGGTATTGCATTAAATCTGTAGATTGCTTTGGGCAGAATGGCCATTTTAACAATGTTAAGTCTTCCTATCCATGAATGGGGGATATTTTTCCATCTCTTAATGTCTGTTTCAATTTCTTTCAAAAGTGTCTTAGAGTTTTCCATGTATAAGTATGTCACATTCTCTGTTAAGTTAATTCCCAGGTATTTCATTCTTTTTGTTGTGATAGCAGAAGGAATTGACTCCCTCATTTCTTTTTCTGAGGATTCGCTGTTTGTATAGGAATGCTGTTGATTTTTGTACACTGATTTTGTATCCTGCGGCTTTACTATATTTGTATATTGTTTCTAACAGTTTCCTGGTGGAATCTTTGGAATTTTTTATATAAAGGATCATATCATCTGCAAATAGTGACAATTTGACCTCTTCTTTCCCAATTTGGATACCTTTGATTCCTTTCTCTTGCCTGATTGCTGTGGCTAGAACTTCCAGTACTATATGGAATAGCAGTGGTGACAGGGGGCATCCCTGTCTTGTTCCTGGTTTTAGGGGAATAGGCTTCAGCTTTTCCCCATTCAGTATGATGTTAGCCAAGGGCTTGTCATATATGGCCTTTATTATGTTGAGATACTTTCCTTCTATACCTATTTTATTTAGTGTTTTGATCATAAATGGATGCTGTATCTTGTCAAAAGCTTTTTCTGCATCAATTGAAATGACCATATGGTCTTTATCTTTTATTTTGTTTATGTGGTGTATCACATTGATTGATTTTCGTATGTTGAACCATCCTTGTGCTCCAGGGATGAATCCCACTTGATCGTGGTGTATGATCTTTTTGATGCATTGTTGTATTCCATTTGCTAATATTTTGTTTAGGGTTTTTACATCTGTGTTCATCAGAGATATTGGTCTATAGGTTTCTTTTTTTGTGTTGTCTTTACCAGGCTTTGGTATTAGGGCAATGTTGGCCTCATAGAATGAGTTAGGAAGTATTGCTTCCTCTTCAATTTTATGGAAGAGTCTGAGGAGGATAGGCATTAATTCTTCTTTGAATGTTTGGTAGAACTCATTGGTGAAACCATCTGGTCCAGGGCTTTTGCCTTTAGGGAGAGTATATATGATGGGACGTTAAGATGTTTACTTGTGATTTTTCTTGTTTCTTAAGATAGGCCTGTAATGATATAAATTTTCCTCTTATTGCCGCTTTCGCTGTGTCCCAATAATTCTGATATGTTGTATTTTCATTGTCATTAGTTTCTATATATTTTTAATCTCATCTTTTATTTGTTCTTTTATCCAGTCATTTTTAAATAAGAAGTTGTTTAATCTCCATGTATATGTGGTTTTTTTATGCTTTCCTTTTACAGTTGAGCTCCAATTTTAAAGCTTTGTGGTCTGAGAGTACACTTGGTATGATTTTGATCTTCTTGAATTTGCTGAGGCTACTTTTGTGTCCCAGAATATGGTCTATTCTTGAGAATGTTCCATGTGCACTAGAAAAAAAGGTATCGTCTCTTTTTGCTGGATGAAGTGTCCTGTAAATGTGAATTATGTCCAATTGCTGTAATGTGTCGTTTAGAGCTGATGTTTCCTTATTTATTTTCTGTTTGGATGATCTGTCCATGGCTGTTAGCGGGGTGTTTAAGTCTCCCACAATGATTGTGTGTTCATCAGTTTCTCCTTTCAAATCTGTTAGTAGTTTCTTGGTATATTTTGGTGTGTCCTGGTTTGGAGCATATATATTAATTAGTGTCAACTCTTCTTATTATTGTAGTGTGCCTTTTATCATTATGTAATGTCCATCTTTGTCTTTTACTATCTTTTTTAACCTGAAGTTTATTTCATTAGATATCATTATGGCAACTCCTGCTTTTCTCTGGTTACCACTGAAGTATTGTTTCCCATCCTTTCACTCTGAGTCTATGTTTGTCCTTATGGCTGAGGTGTGTCTCTTGGAGATAGCATATGGGTGGGTTTTGTTTTTTAATCCAGTCTGCTACTCTGTATCTTTTTATTGGTGAGTTCAATCCATTAACATTTAGAGTAGGAGAGTATCTCTTAATCCCCTTATCCCTTATTAAAATATCTGCAGTAGAATTATTCATAATTAAACAGGATAAATTAAGGTGATAAATGGCTCAAATCAGTTCAAGTCAGATTCTGCCTACAAATGAGTCCAGGGAAAAGCTTTTTGGATTTTGAAATAGCACGTTAGCGGCTGTAGATTCATATTAAATTTATAAGTGTTTGGGGGAGGATTAGAATGTAATATGTATGGAGTGCCTGCCAACTTTTTAAAATCATGGTAAACTAAAGGGAAAAATGGTTGTTTTGTTGACCCCTTTATCCCTTGGGGCAATAAGGGATTGATAACTAAACAGCATGTCGCAACCCAGTAAAGTCATGCTGGTTATAAAGAAAGACTGCATGATTTCTATCCTAAATTGTTCAAAGACTGTTGGTGCCATTTCCTGAAATTAAGGAATTTGGAAGCAAGGTTGTCAGAGAGGTAATGGAAACTATGGTGTCATTTGTTTTGACCCCTGTAAGAATCAGTACTTTGTTTTCTATACAGGGCTAGATAATAAGTATTTTAGGCTTTGAAGGTCATATAATCTCTGTAGCAACTAAACTCTGCCATTGTAGTGCAAAAGCAGCTATAGATAATACCTAAAGGAACAAGCATGGCTGTGTTCCTGTAAAACTTTATTTATGGGCACCAAAATTCAAATTTCATATCATTTCCACATGTCACAAAATATTAATCTTGTTTTGATTCTCCAACCTTTTAAAAATATTGAATTCATTCTTAATTCAAGGGCTATACACAAACAGGTAATGGGTAAAATTTGGCTAGCAGATCATAGTTTGCTGACACTTGCTCCAGAGTGACAAGTCAATACTTTCATATAATGATAAGAAATGCCCATATTAAGAGGACTAGAGGTGGAGTCAGGATAAAGAGGTAGAAAGATTATGAGAATGTGACTATAAAGGAGATATGACATGGAAAGGAATGGAGTAAAGGAGAAGACTTCTTTACAAATATATTATTCTTTTCCTTATGAAATAATCACTCTGAGCATCAAAATGAGTTTTCCGTGGCACTATACTTTTTTTTGCTTCCTAAAAGTCTCAACCTCTGCTCAGAGAAACACTATCTCATGTCCTCAAGGTATCTGCCAGCCCACCCTTTGTATTATAGTTTGCAGACAAAACACTGTGTTTATCTTCATATGACCTTCATTTTAGCAACTTCTGGTTGCAAATCAACCAGAGATAGTTCTTCTAAAAGTTATGAATCTTAGTTCTCAAGAAATGGAAAAGACGATATTCTTTTTGAGAGGACCTAGACATTCAGCATTATATTTAAATTTTTTTAATTTCAGAGATCAAAGCAGGATTTTCTTTTAATATTAACTGAAATGTTTCTTTCTATGAAAACTTCAATTCCCATACACTATTCTTTCTCCTGCTATTATTTAGCCTTACGAGAAACTCAAGAAGAAGAAAAAGAGTTGAAGAAAACAGTTCTGAACTGTTGTATCTAGCATGTGGCAGAGAATAGAATTAGAGACCAAAATTACTAGATTCTTCTCTTTCTGTTTCCACCCCAACTTTTACCCCCTCCCCAATTATATCTCATGATAAAGTCTAGCACATTAAAATAAAGATGGGGTGCTTTGGCCTTTAGGTTTGATGGGACAGTACATTCAGATTTTTCAAATTAACAGCTAAGCTCATGGACATAGAGCTTTTTAAAAATTATTACATCAATTTTTTTTTAACGAAACACTGTAAAATTACATCAGTTTCTGTGTGTGCTATGTGATATTTCTGGTTCTCTTTCACACTTAAAGCTCTCATTGAGAATAAAACAGTTTTCTGCATTAAACTGTAACATAATTTGGCATTTAGATATCCTGTAAGAGAGAGTGAAACACTACCTGCTTTAAATTGTGATTCCTAGGAGAGTTTCTGGATAAAACCTGAGATACCAAAAAAAAAATAAAATAAAATAAAATAAAATAAAAATTTTGAAATTGCCTTGTAAAGGCTAAGATTCAAAAGTCTATTTTTACTCAGCACCAAATAAAGTTATCATTTCTAATCCAAGATCTTCACTCTGCCTCTTCTATCACCTTGACATTTTCCACAGGCATTTCTTGTTTTACCTGATGTATTTTTTTCTAGTTTTTCTTAATATGATATCTGAGAATTTTTGCTGCTAAATATTTATTAAGAATTTTAAAATTATGGTTAAATTGTGGCTATTCTGCACCTTGGTAAAGGTGCAAAGCTTTATTATACTTATTGGGTTTGGTTAAGAAAATAAATGTTCTAAATAAAATTTTAAGAAGGGCAATTTAGATAACTTTTTTTAAATTGTAGAACAAATCAGAGCTCAGAACTCAACATTAAACAGAGCTCCCCAACACTATGAGGCAATTCTATTGCCCTCCATATGTAGCTAGCTAAAGAACAGTTTTGGTTAAAAGGTTTAATTTTTAATTTTTCCATAGCTATAACATGCTAAATGATAGTATGATTTCTCTAAGTGCTAAATTTATTTTGAGGTATCTTATTAGTTATAATTTAACTTGTAATGGAAGTAATTCATTCCATTGTGTATTCAACTATGGTCAAATTATATCTTTCATAACTATTTGTATTCATAGGTTATTGCTTTCAAAGATTACTTGACTTGGTTTCAAAAGAAAACATGGTTACAGGATTACTATGAAAATAAGATTTTAAAATATTTTATTTCACAAGTTCATGAGAAGACAAATAGGCTTTCTTTTTTATTTGTTTTGGTTTTCTGTTTGCTTTATTTTAATTTTCTGAAGTTATGCTAAACTATTTTCTAATATTATAATAAATATCATTTCTGATATTTCAAGTAGTATCTGTGGTACAATCTTTACTTTGCCAACAATTTTTTTCATAAAACGTAAGCAAGAAGAATTGTCACTTTATATGTAACATACTTTACCCGGTAAAAGACTCTACTGAAAGTTGCTGCTGAAGCCATTAGCTTTGAAAGTTTAGGAGGAAATGATTAAAACTGATATGAGCACAACTAACAACATTGGGGTAATAAATTAGGAATAGATTTATTCATGCTTATTCTGCAGAATATAATCTCCTAACATTTGCAAAAAACCCCAAACTCTATTTTTGGATTAAGTGACATGTCTGCATTTTACCAGTTTAGAATGGTTCATTGATTATATCATTTTCCCACTATGATTAGATAAAAACAAACAAAAAAACAAAACTCTGTCTCCATAATGGCCTTGTTATTTCTACATAATCCTAAAAGGATTCATAGAGGTAAAGGTTATGGAAGTGTTTTCTGCGCTACACCATGAAATCTGTCCTACTTGCAAGTGAAAAGGCTCCTGTAGAACCCTTTCTTGCCATCAAGAATCCAAATTAGCAACAGCTTGCAATGATAATCAGTTCATTTCAGTGTACTCAAAATGGGCTCATTATTATTAATTTTTGCCAACTCCCAAGCAATTCATGAACCATTTTTAGATTTTCAAAAAGCAGTTCATGAATCAGACAAAAAAAAATTTAAAAGAAACCCATCCCACAATGAGATGATGACTCAGAGTCCTTTGCTATAGCTATGTCAACTGCGGAGCATCTGAAATCTGATGAGGATGGGGTTGATGGAGAAAAGGCCATGATGAGCATGAAACAATGTGTTGAATTTACATGTTAAAACTTCTTGTTGGTTTTGGCAATTTTTGCTGAGGATTATTGAGAAATCTATAACATCTGGATGTGGGGGAGAAGCTCCACTAAAATGATGAAGTTTATATTGGTCGACAAGACTATAAATGGAAAAGAAAGTAGTTTCTTAACACAGCTGTTTCCAATTTTGTTAACATTTTAGGCCAAATTCATTTGGAAAAAAAAAAAGAAGAAATAACATAAAACTAATGTTCAAGATATACTTTACAAGTCTGACTTAATGTACACATGCTGAAGACATTCTTTACTCAAACTAATATATCCAGAGGTTCGACAAATGAGCAACTGCTCTAAGTCTAGGCCCTTAACTTGTCTTTGAAATGGACACTACCTAAGTCATTTAGCCAAGAAATTTGGATTTCAAAGTTAAGTCATCCCTTTAGGTTAATTTATTTTTAAGTGAAATAAATCCATCAGATACCTGGCACTGTCTTATGTTTCAGTACATGTCATTTCTTTCATGTCATAGAGCACAATTGAATTTAATGGATCAATCATTGATTGAAGCTCAGAAAAACTAGATATTCTCTATTCTTCCTATTGACTAGATGACTTCTTTTTCATCACTTATCCTTTCTGAATTTTATTTTCTCCCTCTGTAAAATGAAAATTATACAAGAAAACAAAGAAAATATATATAAATATATTTCTTATGCTATTGAAAGGAAAATTGAATAAATCAAATAAAAGAATATGTGTATGTATGTATGTGAACAAATGTACATATATACACACACAGATATATTTATTTAAATCAATGTCACCTTGCCTTCTGATTTTCCACTTTTCTATTATTAGTTTTCTGACACCTTTTTTTTCCTTATATATTCAGCAGGAAAATATGGCAAACATTTAAAAATTTTTATTCTATTTTCTCCTTATTGCTCTCTTTTTTCCTTTCCTTTTACTTTTCCTCTGTTGCAACTTTTAAACACCTGTCTTCTAGCACAAATAACAAAAGCAAAATAAGAAGCTCAAAGATAATTTTCATTTATGAACCTCTGAAGTCATTATGCAGTTGAATAAGTGGAAACAGCATCTTTGTAAAATGTTCTATTAGCTTGTTGATGCTTTTTGGCTAGAGATGACTCTTAAATATTGATGACAATTACAATTTCCTTCCTATGCTTTTATTTTCAGAATTCAAGATTTGGTAAAGGCATGAACATACCAGTATCAGATATATTTGTTAATTCTCCTTGACATAAGTAAAGTCTGGAACAGCAAGATGTTTTAAAGATCATCAACAATATGATCAATATAGATTGCCAAAATCAATTCAGGAGTCTGACTCTGCCTGCTGTGAGCAGTTGTCACAATGTTCTTCAAGAAAATTGGCAAGAAATGATAAGGATTCTATCAACAGACACCCATCAATAGAAAATAATCCCCCTGCAGACATATTGCATTCCTTTTGCCTTTTCCTTACAAATAGGTCATAAAGAAAGAAAGCCTGCCTGAACTTTGTAATTAATCATGTTAATATGAGATCTTACATTAGATTTCATATTAACTTGATTTAAGTTATAGATTAAAAACATTAAATGTGAAAATGCATTTCTTAATATACAGAGTACTTCAGAATTCAGAAGCAAGACCTACAGTATAAAATTTATTTGAAGTCTTTATAAGTAATTTTCTAATTTAGTAAGATCCCTTCTATAGGTGCAAAGTTTGACACTTTTAAGTAGCTTGTTAATTGACTTCAGTGAGGATTTTTTTTTTTATTATTTCATAGGTTTATCATATCTAAAAGAAGCCAACTATTTGGTTGGCAATAGATTTTCTAAATTTTCACCTAAGGATCATGGGAGCTTATGAGTGTTTTCAAGATGTTTATGAATTTCTTAAAATTGAGTAAAAATATTTGTAGGGATAGGGATTTTAAGAACTGTCTGGTTTACCAAGGCATCTATGAAATTAAAGAGAAAATGGAAGGAAAGAAGGAAAGAGCAAAGAAGAAAGGGTGGGAAAAAGTTATCTAAGACAAAATAAACTTTTAAAAATTGAATAACTTAATCCTACTTAGGCATTCATTTATTTAAAAAAATAAATGCTTGTTGAGTGTCTATTGTGTGCCATCAATGTACTATAACAACAAAAAGCTCTACCTTTAAAGAGCTTATATTCAGGGAGAGGAGGGAGGGGAACCTAATATAAGGTGATGGAAAGAGAACTCAAAAAAAAAAAAAAAAGAGCTTATATTCAAGTGACAGGAGAAAGACAATAAAGCATGTTGTTTTATCTGATGTGAACCCAGCCTATAATCCTACAATAATTTCATCCATTTTGCAACTATGATATTAGGAAACAGTATAAAATAGTTATACACAATAAAAAGGTGTCCCTTACCTTGGGCACCATTGACATTTGAGCCAAATAATTTTGAACCTCTGAAAAATCGTAAAAGATAATTTTCTGTTATGAGGAGCTGTCCTGTTTTTGTTTAGCAGCAATCATGGCCTCTACCCACTAGATGCCAGTAGTGCCCCCCTTCCCAGTTGTTATAACTAAAAAAATTTCTAGAAATACCCAAATGTCTCATGTGGGTCAAAAATCACTCCTCTTGAGAACTACTACTACGAAGGATGTAGCTGTCAATAGTTCAAGCCAAGGCAAGGCATGTAGTGATAAATGCAATGTTTTCATTGTTATGGTGAACTTCATGTCTTAGAGAGAACTCAAACTTGAGGGAATCAAATTTGGAATTCATCAGCCTACGAAACATCTACTAAAAAAAAAACATACCGTGTAAGGTTTTTCTGTCCTTGATCCTCTTTTTTTCATTTTCTTTAACTTCTTATTTTCATACTTACCTTTTGCCTGATTTTATTTCACACCTAAGGTAATAAAGGGCTGGTATCATAGGCATTCTCTTACTAAAACAGAGTTGGCTTTGTAATAATAAAATCTAGCTGTTTAAAATGTAACTAATATTGGAGATACTTACCTAAAGGAGGAATTTATAAGTAGTATCTAGAAATGCAAGAAAAATAGCTAAAGGAGTAAAAGTTTAAGAAGTAAAGATGTATATAGATTTGTTGATATTTTTCTAGATCAAAATTTCTAGTTATTCCAAAAATTCTGAACTCAGCTGGAATAGCCTCTTTTGACTCTGTGTTACGGTCATCCATGTAATGGAAACACCTCACCATCAGTGTCAGAAGAAAAAAAGAAGAAAACAGGGGAATATTAAAATCAACAGAGGAAACTGAAGACAACCAAATTAATTAGAAAGTATAGAGGCAAGAAAAAGAAAGAAGGCTGGCAAACAGCGTAAAAGATGAGACAAAATAGATATAAAAAAGGAATAAGGAATTCAGGAAGAAAGTAAATGAAAATAATTTTTTTAAAAAAAGGAATAAATGGAAGCCCATGCCAACATAGAGAAAGAACAGAAAACTGTATTCACAGAAAAAATAAAATGAGTTTCAAAAAAAGTAGGCTACATAAATAAATTTGCTACTTTTTCCTTAGGGATTTGCGCACACGAGATGTTTACAGATTGGACCCAGAAAGTCACTCAGAATGCACATAAGGCGACACAAGACAGGGCCATAACTCTTTTCTTCTCTGGACAAAGCTTTTCCAACTTTGCAAACTAAATGACAGTCTTCTTAGACACTAATTTATCTATATCTTCCCATACATATTTGAATACCTTCTCAGCTCTGTTCAACCATCTCAAAAAGTTGATTCACCAGCTTTTTAAGCTTCTGTTATTGTTCCCTAAGGTTGAATTCACTTTTTTGAGCAGCTACATGATATATTTTACTAATGTGTATTTTAGTGCAGATTAATAACGCAGGCCTTTACCTTGTATTTTGTATTTTGTATATTACTTGTATCTTGATTCAATGAAATTAGGCTCTGATTTCAACTGTAGGTTTCACAATTACTTAATGTTGGATTGAGTTCATTACTCAAGATTCAGTTAATTTCTCCAGAATTTGTCATTCAAAGTATTTGCATCCTGATTTCATAGAATTTCAAATTTCAATAGAGTGGCAGGCACTTTTGTTTTTTGTCTGACTGCACCTCTGCCTTATTGCTATAATTGCCAGCCTCCCAATATAGAGGCTAAAATACAAATACTCACTTTCCCAACCTTCTTTGTGGTAGGTCATGAGCATGTAATTGAATCCTGGCCAAAGGAATTTGACCAGTGGATGGCTCCTAAGAGCTTTATGAAAAAGTTTTGCTCTATAAAAATTCAATGGGCATGGTTGTGCCAGCATATGATACCTGGAATTGCTACAGCTGTCTTGCAACAAGGAGGAAAGACAACACTGATAGACTGAAGTTGGCAGAGTGGAAAGATAAAAAGCCTCTGGTTCTTTGATGATATCATTAAGCCACAAATTGACCTTAAAACAGTTTTTCCCTAGGTATTTTGTTACATGAGATTACACACATCTTCACATTTAATTCAATTTGGATTGCATATTTAGTTACTTGTAGCCCAAAGAGTTCTGGTTGCTACAATACATATATCTTCTATATCTTTATTCATGCTTTATTTAATTTATTTTTTAATGTATTAATTTGGACTTAGAGATGTAGGCATATTTAGAACCGGCTCTTTGAAAGAGTTTATCCATCATGAGTTTCAGATTCCTCTCTTCAGTCTCCTTTAGAGTTTTCAATTCAGTCCATCATTTTTTGTCTATGACTCACCCTGGAGCTATGGAGTTTAGTCAAAGTGAGAGAAATATGCAGAGAAATAAGATTTGAATCCAAGGTGTATGGAGTTAATATATGAAGAAAAGAAAGGAAAGTCAAGAGTGAGAGCTTTGGAAATCCCTGTTTTTATTTGGAGTAGAAAAAAATTAAACAGTGAAGTTAGATTAAAGGGGAAGCATCTAAGAAGAAGGGAGACAGAAAAGTTGGTGCCATATGTTAACAGAAAGTAGGCAGTAGTGAGAAAGACTTAATAGGTTCTTGGATTGCATCTCTCCATTTCCATTTTCCCCTCATTCTATTTGGAAACGCAAGGGATTTAAAATCTACATTTCCTAAATTACCTGGCAAGTGGACTTCTGGGTGTGACTCGTGTTCTCTCTTAGATGCTTTCAGACAACATGTAGAAGGTGGAAGAGAGGCAGTGGCCATCCTCCTATGACTAGTGGCAGATCACCAGCAGGCAGACCCTGAGCCCCAGTGTCTACTCACCAGTCCTGTGGGTGTGAGATCTCTGCAGCTGTGGCAGTGGTAGGAGCAGCTGTGGCAGCTGCAGTTTCCCAGCATTTGCATCAGAGCAGCAACAGGATGATGTTCAAGCCAATGATGCAGAGGCAGGCTCCTGAATTCTCCTCCACCAGGACGTGAAACAACTGTGAAGCATGTAATCCTAGAAGAAATCCTTTTCGGCTTGAAATCCCTAAAATGATAGAGAAATACAGGCAACACGGTCAACTGACACTGAGAGGTTAGGATCATGATTGTTAAGAGAATTTTGAATAGCAATTAATATATCTACAGAGAAATGTCACCAGGCTAATAAGAACAGAGACTCAATTATCAGAAAGTGAAAAATACAATTCAGAAAAATATTGATTACAAGTTAGAGAAAACAAACTCTAACTTGCATAAAAGAGATGTGCTGTACCTGGGTTGAGTCATATCTTAACCAAGAATCATAAACAAGTTCATTACATCTCTTTCTCTCTCCCTCATCCTGAACTCTTAACTCTACAGTCATACTTTGGTACTTGACTGCTTTGCAACTCATCTAATTTGGTACTCGATGCATTTTGATGAAAATTTTGTCCAGGTACTCATCCTTTGTTTGATACTTCACATGCTAGCTAGAACTTGGCGGTGTTGCTCGCTTTGTGACTTGCTACCCTATCCAGCCGAAACAAGGGGCCATGCGTTAGTCACACAAAAGCTCTTGACCTGTGCACATCCCCCTGTGGTCTTATCTTAGCTTCTGAGGTCATTTTGTGTATTTTTGGTTTTGGAATGCAATAAATTTGCATTATTCCTTATGAGAACAATATGTTTTGTACTCGTTTTTGGTACTTGCAGTGCCTCCAAGAACCAATTAACTATGAGTACTGAGGTACCACTGTACTTACCTTTGATGATTTTTCTTTTTCTCTCTCTGAAAGTGGATGAGTAACTTGTGACAACCCTAAGCTCACAATACCCCAGGACCCATACATCAATTTCACAGAAAAATCCAGATTCACCATGGTTGTTTCACATGCCCATTCTTGGATTAACCTCTGTCACCAGAAGTGTTTTACGTGTTATTTTTCAGGTTGTGTCAGGTACTCACCTCTCTGTTAGCTTAAACAAAAACCACATGAACAGGGGAGCAAATTTCTACAAAGGGATTGAAATGCTGTTACTAAATGAATAAGGGGAAAAATGCTACAATAAAAACCAATAGAATTTCTGTACCAAAAAGATGTAATGTCTTGAATGAGATTAAGGCCAATGTAGGATATATAAGATATTAGAAACTAGAAGTATATGAGTATATAGGCTGGGAGGAAGAAGCATCTTAAAGGAAATAATGTCATTTTTAATGGGATGAAGTATAAATATTGGCTCAGAGCCTCTAAATGGATGATCAAGTTAAGAGAGCTCATTTGGAAAATAAAGTAGAGAGCTTATTCATCTAAATTGATAGAGAATTATATATATATATATATATATATATATATATATATATATATATATACACATTTATATAAGAATGAATGTTTATAGATCATAGATCATCATATATATGTATTGTCCAGAAGCACTGGAAGTAGAGAGAAAAAAAATTGAAAGATTTCTATATGATTATGCTTAAAAAAAAAAAAAAGCACAAAATCATTTGCTGAGGTTGAGGTTTTAGTCAGGAAGATTGAAACCCTAAGGAACAAGGAGGAGGATTGACTTTACTTTCATTTTATATACTTGGGCATGCTTTTAATTTATATGATAACCAGACACTATATTTATTAAGAACAAATAATGAGAGAGCCAGATTAGAAAGTGAAGGATTTTTGAGTAATAGTAAAAAATAACAGGTAGTTGTTTCAGTGAAAATCACAGCACAGAGTACGTCAGTTCCATGGCAGCTGAAGGGATTGGACCCCTAGCATTGCCTTTATGCGTCAGAAGGAGCCTAGGGAGTAGGTGCCATGGGATATGTGAAGTAGTGTTGTTGGAGGAAAAATCCAGGTTTCAAATAAGGGAAGGAGGCTGAAGGGGCAAATGAGAGAAGTCAAGGATGAAAACATTACATTAAATCAGGGGTGCAAATTGGTGGCTAAGTTAGCCCAGGAGGCAGGACTTGTGCATCCTCCATAGTATATGTATATTCATTTTGATGTTTTTATTGCAGGTTTGCATTCCCTATTAATCACAATTTCTACCACTTACTTTTTTTTTTTTTTTTTTTTTTACCTCAGGTCTGCTACTTAGTCAGGCCTGACTTGTGAATGCACTATAGAGTTCTTGTACAGTTTTAATGTTCATTATCTCATGTATGTTCACAAGAATTTTGTGCTCATAACAGATTTTCCCATTTGGAGTTGAGCATTATTGGGTGGGAGTGTGCTTGGTAAACAGTTGTTGAAGATTCGTTGATGTTGTCTCCTTTTTCTGGGTCTGTCATAGAGAACCCATGCTGTGTGGAAGATGAAAGGACATAAGGTTTGAGGTGGAACTTCAATAATTCTCTCTGTTTTAGTTAATTTTCATTAACATCTAACTTAGGATTTTAAAAAACCATGGAATTGTAGTCAGAGTGTCTGAATCCTTAAATTCTATTCCTGGGAATCTACACTAAAAATCATAAAAGATAAAACAATCCTTATGAGTAAAGGCAATCAAAACATTATTTCTAATGGAACAGAATTAGAAGAAATTAACATTTCCAACCATAGGAATAAGTGATAAGAACGGACCACGGGAACCATTAAACTTATTTATGCAGACATAAAAATTAAGTAATAATAATGTTAATTAAATAAAGCAAGGTATATTATACACAGAGTATGATGATAATAAACAGTATGTAAACAAATGCACTTATTTAAAATGATTAAATTGTGACAATACTTTTTCTTAGATTATGGTAGAACAGGTTCTGTTTTCCCTTTCAACTTTTTTATATTTTCAAGATTTTAAAAATAAAAATTATTAAATACCAGTAATGTTCATTGAATAAAAATAATTCTCAGAGTTTACAAGAATGCCAACTGCCTGAAAAGAATATCTATGACCTAATATAAGCTTTCAAAAACTGAGCTAGGTGAAGGGGAAAGAAAAGCTATGTAGAAAAAAAAGTCAAATTTCAAAATGGAGTTAATGGGTACTATGAAGGAAAATAGGGTCACTGGGAAGACATTAAAAATGAATGTGTTGTTTCAGAGGAAACAAAATATATTTTACTCCAATATATTTCTATTTTATTAAAATTTAATATTCTACCACTAGATATTTATTACCTTATTCTCCATGCAGATAGAGAAGTTACCCAAAAAGAGACATCAAATGATTTGATTTTTCTTTCTCTTCTTCACTCAGTTTGGCTATTGTGATTACCTGACTTACAGAGAGATGCACACTGCAAGGACAATATTATGATTTTATCAATTAAGATGAAGTAAATTAGTACTTATAGAGTTCTTAGAAAATAGTATGACACAGGATAAGAACTATTTAACCGTCTGTTATATAAATACTTCACTTTTGAGTAGCCTGACATAGTGCATTAAAAGTCTTTAAAAAAAGAGCTCTTAGTTCCCAAATACCAGAAAGTAACTTGGAAACATGATACATTTTTGTTTTTTTTTTTTCTAATGCTTTAGAACAACAACAAAAAAATCAACTGGTACAAAGCAAATAACTTATTTTGTTTCATTAGACTCAAAAGAATGAAAATGGGTATATTCCAATTTGAATTTAAAAAGAATGAATAGGCACATTATCTTTAAAGCTACTATAAATTACCAGCTTAATAAATTGCAAAGAATGTGTGTAGCTATTTATTCTTCTGTTCAGTAAAAAATACATAGTTACCATGGAAACTGCCAAATCTCATAGTGTGTGTGCTACCTCTATGATATGATCATTTTTTGTAATAAAGACATGAGTAATAAATCATCTGGGCTCTGATATTAAATGTTTTGAAATGCTTTAAAACACACACATTGCTGATATACATATTTACTACTTCTGACTCCCTTAGCTCTCTGACATTAAATACACAGTAAATTTTAACATTTTTTGCTTTGTATATATTCTGAGTGTACAACCACATACATCAACTCTCTAAGGACTGTAGAATTGGAGTCAACATCCCAAATTTTTCAATGATTTATAATTTGCTTTTTATGAGCACTACAGAAATGGATAAAGAAAATTTTTTCTTGAAATATATACTCTTTATATTTTCTTTAAAACATATGAATAATTTATATTAGAAATTCACCAAGATACTGTTTTCCAAGGTTTTAGGTTTCTGTTACATTTAATGTAGCATCCATTTATGAGATACCTAAAATAAAAGTACAACATTTACTCACAGCTCTTATTAGACAAAATGATATAAACCTCTAACGTGAATTTGTGCCTTAGTTTGGGGAGCATGAACCTACCTATGTCTCACTAACTGATTTAGCTGAAGTTTAGATGGAACACTGATAGGTGTTTGGTCATGTGCCCTTGGTATGCTATGAAAAAAAACTACAGGAAAAGTTATTCTCTCTGAAAATCTTACCAGGTAAATAAGAGGGCGTAGACTCCCAGAGTGGCTGATGAGATCCTTTTCATAAAAATTTGACTTGAATAAAATATGGTTAACTTGCTTGCTCTCTTCCCACAAGCAATTAAGTAGAAGCTACAATGAGGGAAATGAAGTGAAAAATTTGACAAATTATGATTTAAATCAATATAGATGTCTAGTAGTTTTTAAGTTGTGCCACTCTTTAGTTTGATTTTTTTACCTTCCTACAAAGAAGGACTTTATTACATTTAATTTTTAATGGAACTGAATTAAAATTAAATTATTGGTATAAAAATGTTATGTCATGCCTTAAGATAACTGGGAATAGCCTTGATTGTTGCAAAACCAAGGTATCAGTATTATTAAGAAGATATGTGAAGGCCTTGCCAAATTTTCTCATTTTCTTCAATGCCAATTTTCTGCAATGCCTATTTACCTCAGTTTGCCACTGAAAAATATGTCCCTTTTATTCTTTCACTAATGGTGTGTGTGTGTGCATGTGTGTGTGTGAGAGAGAGAAAGACAGAGAGAGAGAGAGAGAGAGCAAGAGAGTGTGTGGAAGTGTTTAAGTGTCACCTACAAAATCCTATTCTTATAAAGTGTGCATTGTTATGCAGTTAAGCAATGTTTTTTACAGATACCTAATTTTAGGAAAAAAGACATCAGGCATCCAAAATATAGAAAGCCATGTACCAAGTTTTCTTAATTTTACTTTTGTGGCAGCTTTTTATCTTTTAGAATTTAATAAATGTATTTTTCTTGCATTTGTCTAACGATTTAAAGCCTGCATAGTCATAATTGATTATCTATGCTCCTCACAACATCTCTATGAGGGAACAGGATTCATAATACTTATTTTTTATTTCTGTTTGCCAAGACTTAGGTTGCAATAAAGGGAGAGAGATGAGAACAGAATCAGGAACGATTGATAAAGATGGGGGAAAGTAATAAAATTAAAAAGAAGAAAGGTGAATAAAACTAGGTGGAAAAACATCCCATAGACTATAAACAAGTAGATGTGGAGTAGATGTGGATTAACCATTAACAACATTTAGGCATGATAGAGGGATATATAGAGGAAGCAACTGGATGTCTGAGAACAGGAGAACGTCCCAACAGCCATCATGTCTTAACTGGAAAGTGTGTTGAGAAGAGCAGCTAGACATGGGAGGGTTTTTGCCTTTTCTAGGACCAGGTAAATGCAGTGGCCACCACTAAGAGAACATGAGAGGCAGAGTCAGGACAGCTTCTGTGAACTATTAATCTGATTGATCGGGGCTCCCTTCCAGTATGTGGCCCCTCATTTGGGCAGAAATTTAAGGGAATGGAATAAGGATTAAGGAGAAACATGTACAAAAAATATAAATGAGCAAAAGGAAGGTCTAAATTTGGGCTATTCAATAAAGTAGGCAATAGGTTCATTTGGCTATTGAACAGTTTGAGGTTAGTCTGAATTGAGATATGTTGTAGTTATAAACTACATACTGGAAGTTTGGTGTCTATATTTTCTTCCATGTATTTTTTTTCAGGTCTTATACTTAGGTTTTGATCTATTTTGAGTTAATTTTTACGTATGATGAACAAGGGCAGTCTAATTTCATTCTTTTTTTTTTTTTAGAATAACCAAATATATGTTTATTTTACCCTGAAGTAATAGTACAATTCTGATTTTTTTTTGTGTGTACATTCAACAATCCGTCCTTCCCCTATAGATTAGTGATTTCCACCTTTATCACATAATAAAATTTTACTGATCCTTACACTAACAAATGTCTATATAACAAATAAATATTTACAAAACTCAAAAGAGATTTTATAATACCCAGATGTTTTGAGTAAAAGAAAAATAGGATGAAGATTTTCTTAAAGCCACATCTATTTTTATACTAAAATTCTCCATTCAGTTATTATTTAAAGAGTAGTTATTCTAATGATCAGTTTTTCAGTCATGACTTGTAACTAACCAAACTACTATTCAATTTTTCTATTACCTAGAAGGACTTGAATAAAGGTGAGTCTGACTGGATTTACTGAATAAAATAATATTATCAAACTCCAGTGTCTACATATTTTGTTTTTTTTTCTGTCACATATTTTTTGCATACAGCTTTCCAGCCCAGCACCAATTTATTGAAGAGGCTTTCTTTATTAAAAATTATTTGCCTGTATATATTGGCTCTCAATTTTGTTCCATTGGTCTGTATATCTATTTTATGTCAAAACCATGCTTTTTGATTGTCGGTTTTTTTATAGTATAATTTGAAGTCAGGGAGTGTGTTATCTTCTTCATACACTGTTGGTGGGAATGTAATTGGTACAGCCACTACGGAGAACAATACAGAGATTCCTCAAAATATCAAGAATAGTGTTACCATATGACCCAGCAATCCTTCTTCTGGGCATCTACCCAAAAAACTTGAGGACATTTATGTATAAAGATATATGTTCCGCTATGTTAATTGCTGAATTATTCATGGTGGCCAAGACATGGAAAAAACTAAAATGTTCTTTGATAGATGATTGTATAAAGAAAATGTGATAAATACTCAAGTATGAAATAGCATACTAGTAAGCCATAAGAAAAGATAAAATATTGCCATTTATGACAACATGGATGGATATCGAGAATATGAAAATAAGCAAAACAAGCCAGATGAAAAAAGTCAAGAACTATGTGATTTCACTCATATGAGGGTATACAACTGAAAGCAACAAACAAATAAATAAGACAAATAAACAACTTATAGACACAGACAACAGCATTGTGGTTATCAGAGGGGAGGAGGGGAGGTAAGAGAGAATAAAGGGTGTAAAATACATGGTAATAAAAAAAGAACTGACTCTGGGTGGTGAACACACAGGGCAATATACAGATGATGTATTATAAAATTGTACACTTGAAACCTATATAATTTCATTAACCAATGTCACCCCAATACATTTAATAAAATAAAAAATACATATTAATTTTAATACAATAAAAATATAAATCTTAATAATTTAAAAAATTTGATTATATGTTGAAATAATAACATAATAGATATGCTGGGTCTATATTCATTATGTATATCCATAACATATGTAAAATATGTTAAGTTGGTATGACCTTTTTTCCATTTTTTAATATGATTATTAAACAGTTTTAAATTATATATATGCCTCATATTTGTATATTTTATTACATTTATATTGGACAAATTGTACTACAGATAGGCAAACTATGATCCAAATCCAATCTGCCACTTATTTCTATAAATTATGTTTTATTAGAACATAACCATGTTCATTTGTTTGTATTGTCTGTGGAATTGAGTAGTTGTGGCAGAGACTAGATGGCCACAAAGCCTAAAATAGCTACTATCTGGCCCTTTATAAATAAGTTTACCAATGCCTGGTTTAGAGCAAACAGAGGAAGAAAACATAGCCAGAAAATCCCAGAATTAAGTCAGCCTATTTCTAAACACTATACAGAACCAGTAAGAAAGGAAGCTCTATAATGCTAGAAAAACATTGTTTTGTTTTCATTTAAAATTTTTTTTTTATTTTTAGACTTAGCAAGAATTACATAAGCTCCAGGTGTACAATTCTAGAGTGTATCATCTATTTGTTGTATTATATGTTCACCACTCAGTGTGAGTTCTCTTTCCATCACCATGTATTTGGCTCCCCCTCCTTCCTCTCTCACCCACTCTCTCTTCTCCCACCCCCTCCCCGCTTTCCCCCAGATAACCATTACACTATTGACTGTGTCCATGAGGGTTTGTTTGTTTGTTTGTTGCTTCCAGTTTTATATTCCACATATGAGTGAAGTCATATGGTTCTTGGTTTTAGGAAAGCTTTCTTGACTTTCACTTCACTTTAGAAGTTTTTGCAAAGTTAATTTCATGAACAAATGAGCACCATAAAAGAATCAAGGGTAAATTTCAAGCAAAACTATTACATAGAGAGAGACAAAAAAAAAAAAAAACACAATAATACCCCACAGCAGAAAGATAAGCCCACAAAATGTTACAATAATTAAAAGGAAACCATAAATCATCTTAGAAATGTTCAGAAATATGTGACTGAACTCAGGAAATAAGTATAGAAAAAAAAAGTTACCTTTGAAATAAAGACTAACCTGGAAAGATGATTAAATACAACAGTGTACCTTAAAGAAAATGGAAGGTAAAAGAGAGAAACATTTAAAAACCAAAATTAATTAATTAATTTAAAAATTAGAATTATAGAAAAAGATTCATGAGAAAGCGACAAATATTGAAGAGAGGCAAAATACAGAAAGAGTGTAAAAGAAGGGTGTTGTGCAGTTTGATATTGTCTCAAGTATGAGAAGACAACTAGGTAACAAAATTGGGAACAAATCAAATTTAACATTAGTTAAATACCTGAGATTATAATCCTCCAATCCTCTTCCTGGCTGTTACTTAGGTCCTGCAGAGGTTAATGTAATATAAATGAGTCTTTTGAAATAAGTCAGTGAAAAAGAAGTGAAATCTTTTAACTTAAGAAGGTGCTCTAAATAGGCTAGTAGATGGGTAGTTTATGTAGTGGACAGATCTTTTCTTTTAGAGGCCAAATCATCATGAGTGCCTCAATTTCCGTCCTATTCCACTGTCAGAATACTAGCCGTCCATTTGTTAGTAGCAGAGTACAGAACAACAAGAGCCTTGTCATGCTGCAAACAAGACAGGAGAGATGAAACATTGGGTAGCAGATAGTGAAGGCATTCAACAGGTTCAAGGTGTTATGAGTGACAGAAAGATTCAAAAGGAGAGAACAAGAGACAAGTCCTGGATTACCTCGATAGTCCAACTTCACCAGCCTCCATGGATGAGCAACAAGGCTAAGTTAAAGAGAGATTATACTATGAAGCTTCATAACTTTATGAAGTCTGCTTGGCTTTGCCACTTGAATCTGAAATAAAGGACTGATGAAAACTTCCTTGGGGCCTATTGAGTATGCTTGATTAATCGACAGTAAGAGTACATTCACGTTACAGATAGAGGCCATGATTGCTAATAATATCCCCAATAGTCATTCCTCACTCTTGGTTATATAATACTTTGTAATAGAAATAAAATAAAAATTTAGCAGGGCACAATGTTGCCCAAGTCGAGATCACATTTTCCTGCCTCCTTTGCAGCTGGTTATGGCCGTATGACTAAGTTCTGCTTAATGAGACATGAGCAAAAACAACTTGTGTGACTTCTTAGCTGTGCTCATAAGAGAAACATCTTGCCATCTGATTTCTCTTTCATCCTTGCCACAGACTCAAGCTTGGAGCAGATAATACCTAAGGAGGTGACAAATAAGTAAGGTAAACAATCTTACGGAGCCATCCTACTTCATTGGATCACTTGCCAGGTCACATTCTCAATGAGGAAGTAATAAATATTTTATCTTGTATTACTTACTATTATTTTGGTCCCTATTTAAGCTACTAAACAAATATCCTAGCTAATATACTACTACTCTTCTCTTTAAATAATTATGGCCTAGCACATGAGCTATAAGACATAACTGAATGGTGTTAGGAGCCAGTTGCACCTGAATCAAATTGTACTGCAGCACTGAGCCAAACAACATCTCACCATAGCAGCCGAACTCTTAAAAGAATGGTGAATAGAAATGAATTGGGTGATTCACTAACTAGAAATATTTAAGAGGAAACTCTTAGACATGCTAGAAATTCTCTCTGAACAGAAAAAACAATGGAGCCAAAGTATGGGTTTCTTAGACTCTGCATATCAAGCTACTGGGAATAACATCATTAAATATTCATTCTTTATTTCTGTATTTGTAAGTGGGAGTCTCCACCATATATATGCTCATCTTTTGTGAAGTGAGAGAAAGAAAGAAGAGATTTTCATTTGATATGACCCTAAACTGAAGGGTAAGTGCAAAATGGCTTATCAATTGGCTACTACATCAATATAAAGCAGTGGTTAAGAATGTAAGTGAAGCCAGTTTGCCTGAGATTGAATTAATAGTGTGACTTTTAATAATTTCTTTAACCTCATGCATCAGTTTCCTCATCTGTAAAGATAGTAATACTATTATCTACCAAATCAAGTTATTGTTCACTAGATAAGTTAATACATGAAAAGTACTCAAACTAGTGCCTATCACATAGTAAATACTCAGTAAATATTAGTTAATATTATTACCTCAGATAACATGGTAGAGGAAAAAATAAAACAACTCAGTCAGCCAAAGAATGATGCTCAAAACTAAAGAATAAAGATTGGATATGCTACAAAATATTGCAGTATTGGGTGTGCATGAAATAATCACTGAAAATGGTCTGGTACTTTGTGGTGTCAGTTAGATGCCTGCCACTTTATAAACTGTAATTAGAGTTGAGAGAAGAGCCCATCACAGTAGTGAAGAAACCTGCAAGGACTCAAGAAACTAAGCCCGAGTCAGGATTTGTTGCAGTGGTTCTCAACCTTCCTAATGCCGTGACTCTTTAATACAGTTCCTCATGTTGTGGTGACCCCCATCAAATTATTTTTGTTGCTACTTCATAACTGTAATTTTGCTGTTATGAATCATAATGTAAATATCTGATATGTGTTTTCCGATGGTCTTAGGCGACCCCTGTGAAAGGGTCGTTCGATCCCCAAAGGGGTCATGACCCACAGGTTGAGAACCGCTGTTTAGAGAAAGGTGAGATAAGGCCAGTAGAAGGAGGAGGCAGACTTTAACCAGAAATAATGGTGGGGCAGATAAATGTGAAAATTAGTCATGCACCAATAAGGTTTAAGTTAATTACATCTTGCTGAAAACCACAAATGATGAGGATTGAGTATGTGGTGATAACTTAAAATAAGGGAAAAAATTTGTTCACCTCAGAAGGCATAAGGTATCTCCTAACATTGAGTTTATTTTACTAAAAGGGGATTATCTGGGTGGAGAGATAGTTCCTATGAGTGGAGTGATACAGATTAAGACATCCAAGCTGTCCTTACAATTGAAGGTCATAGAAAGGGAGCTGAACCTCCCTTTGAGAAGGTTCAGAGGTGATAGTAGGGAGTCAGCACAGCATGTCAGAAAATTTTTCTCTTGTACCCCTCATTTTCTGTTTCCTGGAGTCTGATGCCTTCTCTAAAAGCTATATATACACATACATACACACACACACACACACACACACACACACACACACACATATATATATATATATTTTTTTATTATTAAATTTGTTGGGGTGACATTGGTTAGTAAAACTATATGTGTTTCAAGTGTACAATTCTGTAATACATCATCTATGCATTCATTGTATGCTCAGCACCCAGAGTCAGTGCTCCTATCACCATATATTTGAGAGCCCTTCCCTCCTCCACCACCCCCTCCCCACTTGTCCTCTGGTAACCACCAACCTATTGTCTGTCCATGAGTTTTTTTAATTTGTTTGTTTGTCTTGTTCCTTTGTTGCTTTCAGTTTTATATCCCACATATGAATGAAGTCATATGGTTCTTGAGTTTTTCTGTCTGACTTATTTTGCTTAGCATGATAATGACATGGGAACAACCAAAGTGTCCTTTGGTAGATGACTGGATAAAGAAGCTGTGGTACATATACACAATGGAATATTACTCTATAAGAAAAGATGAAATACTGCCATTTGTGACAGCATGGATGGATACTGAGATTATATTATTTTTAATACTTCTTGTCTTTCATCAGTTTTGTTTATTTTTTGCCTGATACAAAGACAATTCAAAAATGGCATAAAAATACAGAAATATACCTTACATACACCACCACATAAAGTTCCTATATTTTGAACTCAAGACATTTTTAATAAAACACTCAGAAATCATTAAAACATACTTGCTTTTAGTCTGTACTTAATATTTAACTCTGTAACCAAAAGCAAAACCAGTGAAAATTTTATCTTTATATATATAACACATAATTGTGATTTTCTTCTGCCATGTTTCTCTCCTTTTGATGAGATGTTTTTCAAAATGAGTACTTGAGGAATAAAGATGTAGACCACATAGACACTTCTTTCCCCTCAGAAGAGACACAGTTAGGAAATGAGAAGGCATAAACCAAAATAAGGAGTTTTCACAAGTGCTCTGAATAAACCATAAGATGCTTTAGCATGCATATACTGCAAAATGCTATCACATTAATTCAATATTCTGGACAAGTTTTATCCTAAACAATTTTTTTCTTCCTTATCTTGCTAACTGCTCAAAGACCTATATGCATATTTTTTCTCTATACTATTCATTCTATTCAGATACCACTCTCAATATCTTGAAATGACTATAATAGCAAATTGTTGATTTTTAAAAGCTAAACCAGTGATAGCTTCAGTAGTGTACTGTCACTTTGTTAGAGACTTTAGACATTGTTGTATAACTCAGATGTTTAGAACATAGACCTAGGTTTCTTGCTATTGTGTTTTTTTCTATTTAATATAATTGTTCAAGAAAGCACATCATCTATGCAAAGTATTATTTTTATCTATGCAAAGTATTACTTTAAATGCATTTGCCCTTCTGATTTGCCAAAAATAATTGCTCTTAACTAGCAATACAAATTAAGTCATTGAATCTCTTCCCACCTTACGATTATCTACAAAGTTGGTTACTGTTCTTAATTCTTTTTTTTTTTTCTTATCAAATCACAAAAGGACTGATTTTGCTCTCACTTCCATTCATAGCTCAGGAGCTATTTATCCCCTGTCAGGTGTACAGAATTATTACAACAATCTTAAATAATATTATAACAAGAAAAAAAACTAAATGCTTTTAAAATATTGAAACAGTTAACGCCTTGTTATAAATGAATGTAACTAAAACAAAAAATTCCAAACTAGGAATAGGTATGCAAGGAACACAAAGTGGATATGTAGTATCTTGGAATAATGTTCATGGCATTAGCTTGTGGCATTATCATTCTCTGAATTAAATAATAATATAAACATATCAAAGTTCAAATAATTCCTTAAATTTTTATTTTTTCTTTATTTGTCTTAATCCTGTGTAATATTAGATGATTTCAATTACAACACAAAGAAATACTCAATAGTTGCCTGAGTTAAAATTTTCACAGTAAAAGGTGAAAGTAAGTGGAGAGTACATCTCTTTAACTTGGAAATTTTGGGCTATCAATGTTTTTAACTTTTGGCATTAAATGGGCAATGAAACACTCATGTTGTAAGTAGCAAACTTCACAAAGCAAGAAAATAAGTTAAAATAATTATTTTAAAATTATTTCTTGTTTGGAATGAATATTTCAACATTTATTTAATACAGGGTAGTTTATCAAGTACTAGCCCTAGTTCTGTCACTAACAGTGTATTTTAGTAAAATAATTTAGTGTCTCTACTTTAAAATGTATAAATACTTCCAAATGTGGACTTTAGAACATAGATTTAAAATTTTTAAATAGGTCTTCAGCACAGTCATAATTGCAGAGTGTGTATTTGTTGGTTAAGAAGAGAGATGCCTAAATGGTGAAGGAGCAAGAAGTCAGGATCCAATGAAAGTTCCTAATTTCATAGCCTGTACATTCACTAGCCTTCCAATATTTTTTATTTTTTGGTGTTTTTTTAATTGGTCTCATTCCTTTTTTTAAAATGAATTTTGATTAAATTTATTGGGGTGACATTGGTTAGTAAAATTATATAGGTTTCAAGTGTATATTTCTGTAAGACATCATCTCTATATAGTATTGTGTGTTCACCACCCAGAGTCAGTTCTCCTTCCATCATCATATATTTGAGTTCCTTTACTCTAGTCTACCTCTCTCCTGCCCCTTACACTTTGGAAACCACTAAACTGTTGTCTGTCTATATGAGTTTTTGTTTGTGTGTCTTGCTTGCTTGTTGCTTACAGTTTAATATCCCACCTATGAGTGAGTCATATGGTTCTCGACTTTGTCTGACTTATTTCGCTTAGAATGATAATCTCAGGATTCATCCATGTTGTAATGAATGGCAGTATTTCATCTTCTCTAATGGCCAAGTAATACTCCATTGTGTATATGTACCACATATTCTTTGTCTTGTCATCTATCAAAGACCAGTCTGGTTGTTTCTATGACTTGACCACTGTGAATTATACTCCAATGAACACAGGGGTACATATATCTTTATGGATAAATGTTTTCAGATTTTTTGGACAGATAGCCAGAGAGGAATTGCTGGATCATATGATAAATCTATTCTTAATTTTTTGAGGAACCTCCATATTGTTTTCTATAAGTGGCTGTACCAATATACATTCCCAGTAGCAGTGTATGAGGGTTTCTTTTTCCCCACAACCTCTCCAACATTCATTTTTATGTCTCTTTAAAATAGCCCTTCTGGCTATTATCAACAAAATAAGGAATAACAAGTGCTGGAGAGGATGTGGAGAATAAGAAACTCTCACACACTGCTGGTGGGAGTGAAAACTGGTATAACCACTATGGAAGATAGTGTGTAGGTTCCTCAGAAAATTGGGAATACAGTTATCATATGACCTGTCAATCCTCCTTCTGGGGATCTACCCAAAAAACTTGAAAACCTTAATCCAAAAAGACTTATGTACTCCAATGTTCATTGCAGCACTGTTCACAGTGGCCAAAACATGGAAACCAAAGTGCCCTGCAACAGATGACTGGATAAAGAAGCTGTGGTACATATACACAATGGAATATTACTCAACTATAAGAAAAGATTAAATACTGCCCTTACAACAAAATGGATGGACCTAGAGATCATCATGCTAAGCGAAATAAGCCAGACAGAAAAAAACAAAAACTGACTTCACTCATATATGGAATATAAAACTGAAAGCAACAAAGAAAAAACAAACAAAAAAACAAAAAACCCATAATGCAATCAATAGTTTAATGTTTATTTGGGGACAATTGGACAGGGGATGGGAGAAGGGGGAGGGGGTGGAAGAGCATGGAGTGGGATTTAAATAAATGGTGATGGAAAATGAACTCACGCTGGGTGGTGAACTTATTATTCAACAAGTTGATGATGCACTGTAGAATTGTACACCTGGGACCCATGTAATTCTTGCTAACCAATGACATCCCAATAAGTCCAAGAATAAAAAAAATTAGCCACTCTATGACAGGTGTGAAGTTATATCTCACTGTAGTTTTGATTTGCACTGTCCTAATAGCTAGTAAAGTTGAGCATTTTTTCATATATCTGTTGGTCTTTTGTATCTCGTCTTAGGAGAAGTGTCTGTTCAGGTCCTCTGTCCATTTTTTAATTGGATCCTTTGTTTGTTCTGTTGTTGAGGTGTATAAATGCTTTATATTAATATATTTTGGATATTAGCCCCATTCTGTAGGTGTTGTTTGCAAATATCTTCTTCCATTCAGTTGGTTGCCTCTTTGTTTTGTTTATTTCTTTTTTTGTGGAAAGCATTTTAGTTTGCTGTAGTCCCTTTCATTTATTTTTGCTTTTACTTTGCTTGTGTTTGAGGTCAAATTCTCCATTGTATGTTTTTGGTTCCTTTGTAAAAAATTATCCACCCATATATACATGGGTTCTCAATTCTATTCCATTGGTCTGTTTCTGTCTGTTTTCTGCCAATACCTTGCTGTTTGGATTATTGTTGCTTTATAGTACATATTGAAGTTAGGGAATGTAATACCTCTGGGAATGGTTTGTTTCTTTTTTTCTTCCCTCAGAATTGCTTTGGCTATTTGGTGTCTTTTGTGATTCCATACAAAGCTGATGATTTTTTGTTCTATTTCTTGAAAAATGTTATGGGGACTGCATTAAATCTGTATATTGCTTTGAGAAATATGGCCATTTTAACTATGTTGATCTTCCAATCTATAAACATGAAATATCTTTGTATTTTCTTTAATTTCTTTTAAAATGTCTTATAGTTTCATTGTATAAATAGGTCTTTTACATCTTTTGTTAAGTTTATTCCTAGGTATTTTAATCTTTTTTGTTGCAATAGCAAAAGAAAATTTTTTTCTGAAATTTTATTATTAGTATATTAGGAATGCAATGTATTTTTGTAAATTGATTTTGTATCCTGCAACTTTATTGTATTTGTTTATTGTTTCTAATAATTTCTGGTGGAGTCTTTAGGGTTTTCTATACAAAGAATTATATCATCTGCGAAAAGGGACAATTTGACTTCTTCATTCCCAATCTGGATGCCTTTTATTTTTTTCTTTTGGCTGATGGCTTTGACTAAGACTATTACTACAGAAGTTATAGGGGGCATCTGTGTCTCGTTTCTGATTATAGAAGAAAAGTTTTCAGTTTTTCACTAGTGTGATATTAGCTGAGGATTTGCATATATGGCCTTTATTATATTGAGGTATTTTTCTTCTATACCCATTTTATTGTGTTTTAATCATAGATGTTGTATCTTGTCAAATGCTTTTTCTGCATCTTTTGATATGATAATATGATTTTATCCTTGATTTTGTTTATGTGGTGTATCACATTGATTGATTTGCATATATTGAATCATCCTTGTGCCATTGGGATGAACCCTGCTTGATGGTGATGTATAATCTTTTTAATGTATTGTTGTATTGGATTTGCTAGTATTTTGTTTAGGATTTTTGCATCTGACCAGTTCAAAGTGTGGACTTTAAATTGGTCAGATGCAAAAATATTGTTCAGACTCAAAGTAAAAGTGCAAGAAATGATACTCAAAACAAACATCATCCAGAGAAAAGTGGGTGTAGCCATACTTATATCTGATAAAGTAAACTTCAAGATTAAGAAGGTAACAACAGATAAAGATGATTGTTACATAATGATAAAGAGGACAATACAAGAAGACATAATATTTATCAATATGCTCCCAATCAGGGAGCACCAAAATATATAAAGCAACTACTAATAGGTCTAAAGAGAGAAACTGACAAAAATGCAATTATAGTAGAAGACCTGAATACCCCCACTGACAACTATGTATAGTACATCAAAACAGAATATCAATAAGAAAATACCAGCCTTAAATGACAAATTAGACCAAATGGACATAATCATCATAGACAGAGCTTTTCATCCTAGAACACCAGACCATACATTCTTTTTTAGGTCACATAGGACTTTCACAAAGATACCATATGTTAGGACATAAAACTAGCCTGAACAAATATAAGAAGACTGAAACTACACCAAACATATTCTCTCATCACAGTGCTTTGAAGTTGGAGGTCAAATACAAAAAGAAAGTGGGAAAAAGTACAAATATGTGGAGTTTAAACAACATGCTACCAAAGAACAACTGGGTCCAAGAAGAAATAAAAGGAGCAATCGAAAGATATATAGAAACAAATGAGAATGAAAATACAGCATATCACAATTATTGGGATGCTGCAAAAGCAGTAATAAGAAGAAAATTTATATCATTACAGACCTATCTCAAGAAAAAAATCCCAAATAAACAACCTAATATTATATCTTAAAGATTAGAGAGAGAAAAAAAGGAAACCCAAAGTTAGCAAAAGGAAGAAAATAATAAAAATTAGAGAAGAATTAAATAAAGCAAAAAGATAGCAGAAAAAGTTATTGCAACGAAGAGCTGGTTCTTTGAAAAGAATAATAGAATTGACAAATCCCTTGCCAGACTAAGGAAAAAAGAGAAAAGACACATAAAAATCAGAAATGAAGGAGAAGTTATGACACATACCACAGAAATAAAAGGGATTATACAAGAATACTAGGAAGGATTGCATGCCACCAAATCAATAGCCCAAAATAAATGCACTAGTTCTTGGAAATACATAACCTTCCTAGACTGAATCATGAACTAGCCTTCTAATCTAGACCTCAAATTGCATTGACAGACTCCAAGTTAATCTCTGTAAAAATGTCCCCTTTTAAATCTTCAAATAAATCAATATGAAATGAAAGATATTTTTTATAAATCAGACGTTTTGAGCTGATGTGAGAAAAACTTATATATATATATATATATATATATGTTATATATATATGTTAACATATGTACATATATATGTTTATTTATATATATATATAACACACATTTGGGGAAGTGAAAAGCAATAATGATAATAAAATTTCCTTTTCTATAATGCAAATATGATGCTAGGAATACATTCTCATTAATACCTAATGCATTCAACTGGTCACATAAGACAACTTTCTCTATTTTGCCATCATCTTAAATTCATTATCTAGTTTTGTACCCTACACACAAATTTATACAACTACACGTTGCTGTGATGATTGTAGCATTTGGTTGTGGTCAATAGGAGATATTACATCACGATCGAAGTCTTCATTACTATTGCTTTTTTTCTCTCTCTCAACGGAATCATCTGAATGACACGCTCTTACTTCTTTTTTTCACAATTTACTCAGAAATTCAATTTATTTCCAGAATGTTAACACCGATAAATAATAATACAAATTTACTCATTTTATGAACTCTTTTTATCACGTGATCACATACATCTTTGTAAATATCTTATTTCGCCCTTTTCTCCTAGGTCTTCCATACTCACCTAAAATAATATCTCTTATCTTTTCATCTTCAGCCTTCACTTCTTTATTTTTTCCCTCTACCCAAACAAATCTAATCTAGTATAATAATGCATAAGGTTTCCAATGTTGAGGAAATAGAGATCTAAAGCCTTTTCTTACAATTGGACATGAGAGAATTGGTACCAGGGGTCACCCGGAAGTCTCTTTTAAATGCTTCAGTTACCTTTTCCCCCTTGTTTGCAGTTTGTTTTTCTCCATCCCACCATTCAGTAAACATTTCTTGAGCACTATGCACTCACACTATTTTACCCACTGGAAATGTGATAATGAGTAAGAAATAGTTCCTGACTGAAAGATAGAAAAACACAAACATTACATAAGGACTCATTTTTCAATTTGGTTTAATGACGTTTATGGTAGCAATATCATTTAATTATTTTTTCAGGGCAAATGAAGTTTACTTTAGTTACATCATGGGCTAAATAGGTTGTGTGACAACTGACTACTGTTCATATTTAACAAACTAGTTCTGTAGCATTGTTTCTATAGAAAAAAATGTCTGAATTCCAACCCACTATTTACAAACATGGTTTTAAAATAAAACTCATTTATATGTCACCTGCTTGTAATATTATCTTGAACTTTAAATTGCACCTTTTCTCGGAAGGACCCGAAATATCTCCATGTGCAATGTCACTGGGTCTTGTTTGTTTATACTCTGCCTTCTTTCACAAATGATTTAAAACAATTTACATATATAACAAAATGATAATGCAATATAAACAAGGTAAAGAGGCAGAACTAGAAAAAAAGTATAAATGAAAGCAGAAATCCAAGCCTGGAATGAGGCAGGGCCGGGTGGCCAATGCACACATTTAGGCTCTGACTGTTATCAGAGTCACCCAGGTGGCCATGAGAGGACACTGGGCATTTATAGACTTTCCTTTGGACACGCTTCTGAGTCACTGGTTGAGAGTGAATCTATGAACTTCGGAAACTAGATGAGTAGGTTAAAAGGTTGTCACGCTTTTAGGAAAACCTAGAAGCCTTTTGAAAATGATCACTGAAACATGCCAAAGTCACTTCTCTGCAGAGAGGTGGGTTTCAGAGTGGCCTGTAGATGAATTCATGAGACTATCACAATAAATCAGTGGGTGTTCTCTCTCACATAATGTTGGTTTATTTAGTTCTCAAAATTTTAAGCAAAGCTAAGATAATTTGGGGCTGGAAGATTTTCAAAGCAGTTATTTCCAGGATGCTAACATAGAAAAATAATAATATAAATCACAAAGATATTATGAAATTCTCGATTTTGGTAATATATTGACCTGCTGAATCTTGCACAGTAACTTAATTTCTAAAAGTGTTACTGAGTAGCTGAAAATGTAGGTTGCTACATAAGATTATTGAAAATAAAATGCCAAAATTTGAGAGGTAATTTGCAAAAAGATTGTGCATTTTATGTCCATTTTAGTGAGCTATTGCCTTACAACTGCCAAACCGTTTGTCCCCCCCATGCATCCCCCATGACACCCTAAGGCAGGAGCTAAGCGTGGAGGCCACGGGGCATAGAACACCTCACATCACCCTGCAAGGCCCCAGACGATGGCTGGTTAGTCAATGACGGGTAAGATTCCTCAAGGGAGGAACAACCCAAGATAGGCACAGTCACACAGGGGCCATCAGGAGAGAGTTTGGGCTCTACAGAGGTGAGGCACAGCCCCTCACCCTCTCTGGTTAATCCCTGCCCCCTGGCTGACTTGCCTGAGATTTGATGGGATGAGTTCAACCATTCCCTTCTAGATCTGCTGGAAGGAACTCGACCATTCCCTCCCTTAATGTATGTTTATACAGTAACAATGACACCTTGCCTTGGGGATATATTGTAGGTGTGAAGGCATAATACGTGCTGGAACACAATGGGGACTTTCGGGAACAGCCCTAAAGTGTGGTAATCTCAGATCTTGGAAAGAGGACGGTTTTTACTTCCCCATACACATTTTACATGCCTTGTATGCTTACCAATAAAAGCCCTGATTCGGGGCTCTTTTAGTCCATGCGGCTGGAGCCCCTTGGCCCCGCTTGAAACTTAGTTTTGGCTGCTGTGTTTCACCACCTTGTGCCGCCCTTTTCGTTCACCCACAGCCTGTGTCGTGTGGGACGCGACAGTGAGTGACAATGTAGTCATAGCAACAGTGAGTAATATGATGTCATCTAGCCTGAGATAATTGTGTCATATCATTAATAGATCTAAATCTTAATTTGGGGAACAATTCATTGTGAGTATAATCAATTAACCAATACTTATTGACCATCTGGTATATTTTTAATACTGATCTAATGAGGATTTGGTTTGGGGCTGAAGAGATATTGAGGTATAGGTCATGGGGTCTGTTTTCAGGAAATTAAAATTTAAGTTCCTATATGCAATCCTATATTAAATGATACTCAAGTCTTTAAAATTTTTTTCAAGAAAACATTATCCTTGTAAAATAAAGGAGAAACCAAAAAGAAAACACCCATAAGATTTAGGAGGTGTTCTGAATAGTTAATTCAAATATTAGGATCTGACTGAGATGTTATTAAAATCAAGTGTAAGAAGTGTCTGTAGTCATTGAAATAGTAGTTGCTACAATGCCATTTCTGCCACAAAATGCTATTTCACCCTTGAAAACAATTTTTCCCATTAGTAAAGGTGTAAGTCAGCTACTGGATAGAGTTATGCAAGTCTTCCTTCCAAAGCTAAAAGCAGAATCACAGTTCCTGTTTTTCTTTTCCATGAAAGGAGGTGAAAATCTGACAGCTCAAAATGAAGCAAAACTTCAAGATAAAACAGACACCATTTTGTGCCCACTCAGACTTTTCTCCAGGGTCATACATGTGTAAGTAGCTGTTTGTTTATAGTCGAGACCTTCTGTGGGTAAATCTGGCAGGATATCAAAGACATTTAGCATAGATATTTCATTTTCAATGCATGTGTCTATTTTTTTCCCTGTTGATGAACCAAATATAACACATGCAGATGATTTTTAGGAATTTATTTTAAATCATAAATCATAAGTGTTTCTTTTATTCTTTTTCTGAATGTTCGTAGTAACTAAGAGACAAGCATTTGCTTACCACTCCGTTCTCTTCCTGGCATTGAATGGTTGGATGAAACAGAATGCAAAACTGTACAATGTGTTTCCCTCCTTTAATATCTTTATGTATCTATGAATCTATTAATAATACACACACCCATCTATTAATTATCTAGATACAATTTACTTATTAATTATCTATTTATGTAATCCATGGCATAATGTTTAAACCTGTGGGCTCTGGATTTAGTTAAACCTGAATTTGAAGGCATGATCTACTTGTTAGCAGCTGAATTACCTTAGTTAAATCATTTAACTTCTTTAAGCCTTAAAGGCTTATCCACTAAAACCAGGCAATAAGAATCTTCATTTCATTAGAGATGTTGTAAAGATTAAATGAGATAACTCATGCAAAGCTCTTAGCACATTGCTTGGTATAAAGTAAATATAATTAATTACTAATTTTTATTTTTTAGTTTAATATCTTTAATAGCATTTGATGCATTTATTTTTTAAAAAAACTCATGATTTTAGTTAAATCTAGGCAATACTGGGAAGTAATAAAATTTTCCTTGTTTTTTTCAGCTTCCTATTTTTTTATATACTCTCATTTAAAATAATGATACTTTTTTCTCTTTTTCTAATTGGAATAACATGTTTTCCTAGTGTACTTTTCTCTCAGTAGCAAAATATTTTGTATTTACAGTTTATTGAGACTTTAAGTCAATACAAGGTGTGATTTAAAAAAATATACAATAACAGTGAATGCTGCTGCCAACTGCCATCCAGCAGAAAAGCAGGGATCTTTGAAACAGGAAGTGACAAGTTAAACCTTGGTAACAAGTTTCACCTTATTTGGTGCAGTCAGTCGGTTGTGAGCTACTGTCGAGAGAAGTGTGCCGTGTTTTAAAGTGTGCTGTACGTCATGGATCATGAACAATGCATTAACATAAATTTCTGTCAAACGAAAACATAATGGTGTGTCCTCATCTACCTTATTCACTGGATTTGGCACCGTGTTACTTATGGCTCGTCCTCAAAATCAAAATGACCAGGAAAGTTAAGTGTTTTGAATCAATTCAGGACATCGAGGCAGCCACAACAGCACAACTAAAGACACTCATGAAAGAGGACTTCCAGAACTGCTTCACAAGGTGGCGAGAATGACGACCGATGGGATAAAGTGTGTTTGAATTGAGTGGGAGTATTTAGAGGGGGATTAATGGCTATGTGTCTTTCACTGTAATAAAGTTTTTTAATTTAAAAATTCACCATAGTTTATGATCACACCTCGTACCTTACACCCTGTAATATAGTTAGCTTTGTTTGGCTTGGTTTTCATTTTGAAATGCTGTCTTGACCCAGTTTGAAGTCCTAACTAGAGGACAATCAGTTCCCCTCAAGCAGCTGATTAAGTTCTGCACCCCAAGTGCAAGGAAATAATATCTTCTGCCAAGGGAATGTGTTGAGTGGTTTCTTATTCAAGGAAAGAGAAGCAGGAACAGATTCTGCATGGAGGTAATAACATGAATAAAGACAGAGTGGTGTGAAATTGTACGAAGATTGGCAATGTCTGGAGGCAAATATCATAGGGATGGGTTGCCACTGGGATCTAGTAAGAAGTCAGGGATGCTCCTAAACATCTTATGATGAACAGGACAGCAGCCTCACAATGAAAAGAATTTTCTAGCCCAAAATGTCAGTAGCTCAAAATTGAGAAACTGCAGGCTGTACCAATTGTCTCCAAAGTGGGATGCTTGAAACTGCAGGGAAATGAAACATAGCACTTTAGGGTACAGAAAGAAAATTTGACTTATTTTATGACATTTTAAAATTTTGATTTTTTTTAAGTGTATTTTGCAGCATACAAAGTATATATTTGTGGTACATGTAAACAATTTATAAATATATATACATTTGTAGTGCCTGCTCAACCATGTTTACTAATGGGGCGCCCAGGCAAAAAATTTGTAGACCCCTACTTTAGAAAATAAGAAGTCATCAAAAGTGTAGATGGGTAGGTTGTAGAAAAACATTGGTAATGTGAAGAAAATATAAGAAAAAAGAAGACTCTGGAAGTATGGAGAAGAGTTAAGCATCTACTACAATACTGCAAGCAAGAAATGAAAAGTTTGTAATTTAAGCCATTATCATTAGAGATGAAGTAAAGAGATAAATTTAGGACATATTTTTTAAAAAAGGATTCAATAAGAATTTTCAGCTGACAAATGGAGTTTGAGAATTGAGTAAGAAAGAGATCTTGTGGAGTAAGTCTAAAGTCCTGGCTTGGACATGCTCATTGTTTTTTCTGCCTCATGTTTTAGTTGCTGGTATGTAGAGCTCTTTGATTTTACGTAAAGACAGAGCCAGAGTTTTAATTATCTTGAGGGGTGATGGATGAGGAGGAAACTTAAGCTGAGTCTAATGAGTAACTTGTGGATAGTAAAAGTATCACCCATGATGAAAATGTGAGAAGAAATAAAGTGGGTGTCTTTTATTCAAGAGGTGTGTATGTTTGGATCATTTTGGTTTTGTAGTACCTTTGGAAATCCAGGTAAATATGCCAGGTAAAAATTCGGAGATTACTTTATCTGCTTAAGTAAAGCTGGAAGGATAGGTTTGAGGAGGAGACTCAAAACACCAACTGATGTTAGTAAGAAAGTATTTGAAGTGCTGTGAATTATCTTATTTACATAGTTTATGTTGATCCCCACACAGTAGAAGGAAAAAGAGAGTTGCATTTATGCACAGCAGGGGGTTGAAAGGATTGGTAAGGGGAAGAATTCGAGGTTTAGAAGTCAGACTGCAGCAAAAGGGTTAATCAGGCTATGGCAGTAAGGGAGGAAGTAGAGATGACTTTTATCAAATAAAGAGGGTTGGAAGGTTTGTGGACAAGGTCCCGGTGATGGTGAAGAGTAGGTCTAGTTGGAGTACTGGAGTGGAAAGACTGGAAAAACTGAGAGTTGTGGTCCAAGAGCACAATTCCGGGTTTACAAAATTTAGTTTTAATAATTATTACCATAGGCATGCATAGAAAAGTATCATATATGTCAATATATACACTAAGGAAAGCTTATGAAAGGAATTTGAGAAATAAAGCACTTACTACAAAGAATGAGTAGAAGAAATAATGAAAGAAAATTTAATATTTGGTCTGAATAAAGTCACCATCTCCTGAATTTTCCTCATCCTACACAGTTTAGGTAGTAATAAGTATGTTATATCTGGCCTTCCAGATCTCTCAAAGAATAAAAAAATTCTTTAAGGCCCATCTTGCAACTGTATTTTCTCAAATAGAGATGGCATAAAAGAGAGGGATGGGGGAGAAAGAAATTCATCATAGACACATTTGCTGAAAAAGTCTGGCAGATGAACAAAACATGATTTTTTGAGAGGTTCTGTAATGGATAGTTCTTTTTCTCACTTATGTACTTATGTGAAACTAGGAAAGATAGTAAAGTGCAAAAAAAAAAATCTACCAACTTAAAAAAAATTACTAAATCTTAGCAGCTTTGACTGTAGCAACTTATAGCTAAGTTATCCAAATGCTCTGAAGGCTGCCTTTTTATTTCCTTTCATTTTGACACCATAATATAATGTTTCATTTCTTAAAATCAGAATGTGAATCAGATAGATACAGTAAATTGATAAATTCTACATCTGCAATTTCCTCTTCAGCAGTTAAATAATATGTCATATCTTAAGGTCAAAGACTATTAACCACAAAACATTAAAACGACTGAGTTTCAATTTTTTTTTTTCTATCTTCTAGGGGAAGAGTTGAAGAATTGTATTTGAAATTTTCACGTTTTCACCACACATTAGTAGGGCTACAGTATTTACATTTAAGGTATAACTAAACAAATATACTCACTTTAGGGAGATTCTATAAACCAACTCAATTTAGGTTAATAAGAAATTGAAATCCATAATAAAATATGTTGAACTGTCATTGTATTTAATAATATCTTTATAGGTTTTTGCATATTTTGTATATTTTCTTCACATTACTTTGGAAGGAAAGTATAGTAAAAATGGGTTTTGATGCTAACAAATAAACTGAAAATTCTCTAGTATACCCAAAATGGCAATATTGAAAACACTTTCTTAATAATCTCTACTGGTAATCACTTAGATGTTGGGGATACTCAATGGAGGCACATTACTAGCTACCATTAGAATGGAAAGCTTGCTGGATCCTGTTGTCACCAGAATTTACTCTTTTGGTATTGTTCCCCCAAATTGCTACCCACATTTTATTTTAGGCCTATGTGCCCTAAACTATTTTGATGATTGTCAAATACAAATTGTTCTGATATTTATACTGTGCTATTTGCACATTGCTCCATTAAGAAAAGGTTTCCTAGGGACTAGGGAATCTGTTTGTTTTGCTATTAGTATTTTTGTTTGTGGTACTTCTTTTGATGAGATGATTAATTTTTGGTTGGGATCATGACAAGACTCCAAAGCCCTTTGTTGGGATAGAGTTGCCTCTTCATGGCTAAGAAATTCTTTTAATGTCTTTGATGTTCTCTTTCTGGCTATAAACAAAATACAGACTATAACTTGGACAGGGTAGAAATGAGGAGCTCTGCAGAGATTTCATCATACTTCTGCCTCTATCCTATGAGGTTGAATCCTATATGTCGGCCTCAGAACAGAACCCTGGATACCCGTTCTAGATTATTAAACCCAGTTTTCAAATCAAAATAGAAACCAAGAAATGGAACACATACCAAGCTTAATTATAATTGAATTGGATCCTGATATTACAACCAAAAGAGTAAAGCAAAGGATATTCCTTAACTGATTAGAAATGTTGAAATGAAGTTTATGTATATAAAATATGAAGAAACTTACAAAACATGTTCTCAGAGATTTGAAGATAAAAAGTTGAGAATGAGAGAGATTTTTGTACTTCTTCACATGGATAAAATATAATATTGGCTCTTTAGGGACTGTGTGGTTCTGGGAATGTATAGAAGCAAATGTTGTAAGTGCAACCCTGAAACAGGTACCCCTCAACCTGTTCAGTGAAACAGAGGTAGTTTCACCAGTATTTAGGAAATACTGCTATTTCCCCCTTTTGCTCATACATAAATCACAAACCACTAAAGGAAACACATGGAATGATAAAAAAGCATTGCTAGTTAGCAAAACAAGTGTAATACTCTTAAGAGTTATAGATTTAAGAAGAGTTGAGTTGACAACAACAAAGAAACAAAGGATCTAATTTAAAAATGGGCAGAGGACCTGAACAGACACTTCTCCCAAGAAAATACACAAATGGCCAACAGATACATGAATACATGCTTAACTTCATTATCTAATAGGGAAATGCAAATCAAAACCACAATAAGATGTCACCTCAGACATGTTAGAATGGCTGTCATCAACAAGACAAGTAATAACAAATGTTAAAGAGGTTGTGGAGAAAAAGCAACCCTTATACACTGCTAATGGGAATGTAAATTGGTATAGCCACTATAGAAAACAATATGGAAGTTCCTCAAAAAATTAAGACTAGAGTTACCATATGACACAGCAATCCCTCTTCTGGGTACCTCAAAGATCTGAAAACATTGATCCGTAAAGATGCATGTACCACTATGTTTATTGCAAAATTATTCATGGTGGCCAAGACATGGAAACAACCAAAATGTCCTTTGATAGCATAAGGATGTGGTACATACACATGATGCAATGTTACTCAGCCATGAGAAAAGATGAAATACTGCCATTCATGACAACATGGATAGATCTTGATATTATCATGCTAACAAAGTAATTCAGACAGAATCATTCAAGAACTATATAATTTCACTCATATATGAGATATAAAACTGAAAGTAACAAATGAACAAGACAAATAAACAAAGAAAAATCTCACAGACACAAACAACATTTTAGTGGTTACTAGAGGGTAAGAGGGTGCAGGAGGAAAGGGTCTTAAAATATATAGTGAGGGAAGGAGAACTGATTCTGGTTGGTGAACACACAATGCAACACATAGATAATGTAGTACAGAAAATTACACTTAATGTATATAATTTTTCGACCACTGTCATGCCAATAAATTTAATAAGTTAAAAAAACTATTGGGTTGTACGTCATCGTGTATACTGCTAAAAAATAGAAAAATAATTCAAATACTGTATCATCCATGTTGTTCACTCATTGAGGAAAACCATTCGATTGTATGCTATCAATACATTAATAATAGTCACTCTTACATTCCTAAAAAAATAAGAAAGAGTAGAGTTTGAATGAATTAGTCATTTTGGCTCATTACTAAAATAGAGAACTGAATACATGGCTGAATCTCTAAAAATGCTAAATTTGATATCTGGTTTGGTAAGAGATTTGGGCGTTTGATTTAAGGAAAGCATTTACATTTTAATCTATAAATGAAGAAAAAAGAACTGCTCTCTCTGTATGAGGGTTCTATGGAGAAATTCGCAAGAACAAGATGCTGCAAGGGTCAATGTTAATACCAAATGAAACATTGCTTTTCAATTAGTTTAATGTCAAAACTGAATCATTTCAAATGTTCTCATAACAAAACTTTACTAATTGCTATGAAGCGTGGCCCCATCCAGGGGAATCCATATGTCTCTCAAGTTCCCAGATCAGCACTGCACAGATTTCTGGAAAGTGTTCTACTAGTGTTCGGGAGCAGAAAAACATCAGACAAAAACACACTCAAGTTTCTCTGGCTTCATTTTTCCATACTCCCATACTTCATAGTCCTGCACTCCCTTTGTATTAAGGAGTATAACCTCCTGCTTAAACTAGTGCTAACAACATATAGTAATTCTCAATTTAAATTCATGGAAAGTAGTGTGCACAGAGCAACAATTCAGCTTTTTTCTTTTTTTTTTTTAAAGAGTTGTCTTGATTTCTGGACTAAGAATTTGGACACCTGGGTTCTTTTGGTTGTAAACTCATCTAAGAGATGCTTTCTGTCTAATGCTTAACCACGTTTTTGTTTTGTTTCGTTTTTTTCTTTCTAGCCTCACCTGAATACTGAGAGGAAATTTAATATGGTTTCTAACTTTTCAGAGAAAATGTTACATATTAACTAGTGTCTAATCATGCAGGAGAGGCCACTTTTACCTCCTGGGGAATGCAAACTAGAAGTCTACTCAATTGAAAAGGTAAGTAGCTCATCATTTTGTTCCTGAGAATTGCTTGGGTAAGGTTTAGATCCTTTGGGAGAAGTCTGCAAAAATGGGGAATAAAAGAGGCCTTGAGATGAAATAGTCCATAATTTAAATCTGGCATCCCTATACACAAATTCTATCACTTTGATCAAGTTCAAAAGCTAGGGATAGTAATACATGTCTGTTAGTAAACTAGTAAATGTGAATGTACCTAATATTAGATGGAGCCATTTAAAAAACATCATTTTTGAAGAACAACAATGCTCATATATCAGTATATTTAGATGGTTCCTAACATATAGCAGAGACTCAAATTTGGTTAGGTGAAAATCCATACAATTTTCTCTTCTTTTGTCTTTTGTTTTCTTTTCCAATTTATTTGCAAGTAAAATATTCTTTCAGAAAAACTCCTCCTTTATTCCCACTAAATGTAGTATCTGGTTAAGATATATCTCATTAGATATAAATATAATTATAAAAATTATGATTAAAGAGGTAAGTAAGTCTTGAGTTTGTCCCTTATCCAAATCCACTGAAAAGGATCCACTAATATTCATGCTTGCTAATATTTTCTAATAATCTGCAGAGTTTTGTTCTCCTTTTGTTATGTTTGGAAAATATGAACATTAGATAGCATGACTGTGTGTTCAGACTGCCAAATGCCAATAGGAGCAGACTGCACAGCAAGAGAAGTGTGTTTGTTTGACAATGTGTTATACACTATTGATAATGATTTTGAAATTAAAGTTGGTACTCTTGCCTTTTGCTCAGTAATATGAAGTTTTAAAATTGTCTTTATTTTAATTAAAAAGCAATGGTTAGCGCTGTTGTTTATGTTCATCCCCCCTGTCAGTGTATGTGTGTAATTATAACATGTAAGGTTTTAGTCTCCCAAATGCTTTTGAATTTTGTCCAGGACAACATATTTCTTAAGGTATTTGCATTTATTCAGCAGTGACTGTTCATGATGCTGCTTGTTTTCTTGATTAAATAGTGTTTACGCAGAGTCTCTTATCTCTTCTGTTCCTAATTCCTAAGCCAGGACCACTTGTCATCATAGCACATAATAGATGTAGGATGGACCCACAAGATTTGGGGATTTTCTTCCTGGCAGCCCTCAACTAATATTAAGTAACTTAAATTCTTATTGCTTACAGTATGTTTTAGAGGAAATGTGGAAAGAAAAGACTTGGGAATCTCGCTTTCCACCAATATGCAAATTGCTTAGCAGTTTACAAATGTCAGATTATAAGAGTAAATGATTTTCATTTTCATCACAAAAGTTTCTCTAGCTAATAAATGAAGATAGTTGACAATGCACTGTAGAATTGTATGCCTGAAACCTATGTAATCCTTGCTAACAGATGTCACCCCAATAAGTCTAACAATAAAAATGAATTAAAAAAAATAATAAATGAAGATAATTGTACTTTTCTCATACTTGAAACTGAAGGTCACGTGAAAGGCTGTATACAGAAGCAGGTGAAGAAAGATTATCGATGTAAGTGTTTGTATTTATGTGCATATGTCAATTCTCAGGACAGAAGTAGGATATTCAATATTGATCTAGAGAAAAATTGCCAAATTTCAGTAAGCCCCAAAGGTGATACGAAGAGAAAAATTTCACATTAGGTTGGGCCAGAGATAGTTGCTGATATGCTAAAAGTAATTCTGTGTTACCATTTCAGTTTCTGAGACTAATTCACACAGTCTGTGCTCTTCTAGTAAAATGTCTTATACACATTGAGAAGATCTATAATGTCCCTTCCCAGGGATCTGAGAGGAGAATCCTGACATTAATAGGAGGCTAATATTTGAAAATTATGAAGGATCTAACAAGGACACTAGGGCTTCACTATTCAAGTTTCGTTTTCCCCTTACCACAAAAGACAACATGTATGTACCTCATGGAGATATTTGGCTGTTCAAAATATATATGAGAACATTTTGTAGGAGAGCTTACTAACAGGACAGTCATTCCATTTTACCACACTTGCAGCTTCGTACCTGAAGAAGCATTGATATGATTCTTATCAGTAAGATGTGGGCAGAAATCCCTGAAGAGGCTCCCATTTTTGTTTCATTCTGCCATAAATTAAAAACAAAGTACATGAGGGCAAACGTTTTGCTCTTGCCCTGTCCCAGTTTCTTTTCTGTGGGAATGGCAGTATAGAGCCTGGAAGTAAACAGCCAGCCTGTAACCCTAAAAACAAAAAGTCACATCCTGATAATGATGAAGTTATCAGTTTCACAGAAAGCAAGAAGCCTGTGTTCTCCATGACATTGTTTGGTCACTGTGCCATCCCTGGACTGCCTTTCCTGGGAATTCCTATTAAACATAAATAAATTTGATCAGATTTTAAATTTCTGGTTGTTAGAAGTATTTCTACTAAAACAACCCCACTGTTCTAGTCTCTGGAACCAGTGTTTTTCAGCCCGTGGTGTGTATCAGAGTCACCTGAAGGGCTTTCTGAAACTTAAATTGTTGGGTCCATAGTAGGTTGGTGGTGGCACTTGAGAATTTGCTTTTCTGAGAAGTTTCCAGGTAATGCTGATGCTGATGGTCTGGAAACCACAATTGAGAACCACTGGTCACAAGGATGATTTTTTAAAAATATACATTTTAATATGACCATCAATCTGCTTACAATATATTAGTACTGCCCCCAGATTCTTCAAAACAAATCTAAGCTCCTTGCAATGACATCTAGATCTGTTTCTCCATCTTTATCTTTTGTATCTCTTTCATGATGACTCTAAGCTCCTGAAACACTCACCTGTAGTTTTCTGATAATGTTCTATTTTCGGTAGTGACCTTCTAACACATTTTTCCTTTTGCCTAGAATGTTCTCTATATTTTCTTGACCTGTCTAACTAGTCCTTCAAGATTCAGTCTTCACTTGGCTAAGTCACTGGGTTAAGTACCTTACATTGTGAATCAATTGTTTATTTACTTTTCAGTCTCATCCATGTAATTTTCTTGGAGTGGAGTTATGGTATTCAGGTATCTATCTCCGTATCTCTAGTTCCTCAAATAAGTGATGAAATATAGGAAGCACTCAGTAAAAGTCCTGATGAGTGAAAGAGTATTTGTTAAAACATCAACAATGTTATATGTTTATGATATAGTTCTTTTTATACCCCTGGGCTATAATAGAACCTCCCTCTTTCTGCATGAATCTGTTTACTGTTTATAATATATACAATTTAATACTTTATTATGATGACTTTCATCACTGTTTAAAAATGATTTCGATGGGTGACCTTTGAATGTAGTTCTTTGCAAGGGACAAAGTCTTTATTTTATTTCTCTCCCTCTCTCTCTCTCTTAAATGTAATAGAAATTAAAACCAAAAAATTCTCACAGAACAGATGCCCTTGCAATTGAAAAGCACTCCCTCTAATAATGCTTGGCATAATTTTTGTTAGGTTTGTATCTCTGGTATAATTACATGATGATTTTAATGGAAATTATAAAGAAGTATTTTACAAAGGAACAGAATATTTTATGTGCAGTTATATGTAAATTTATTCTTATAAATATGCAAGCTTTTTTTTCACATGGGTATTTGCTTAAGGATCACTCTGATAAATGCAAACAAGACTCATATTATTTATTAGAAGATTGCTGAGATATATAACAGTAATTGTCATACTATTCTGTAGAATTCACTTCCAGAATCTGCTGTTGTTCCTATTGACTGATAATGCACAGTAAAAATTGTCACATTTATAAATTCTATTGAGATATTAAAGTATCTAAGTTTTTATTTTCTTCAGATGCATAAATCATTTTTATGTGCATGTTGTTATTTACCAAGTCAATCTGGTTTTCAAATGAGGCAAAAGCTTTCGTTTGTACAGTATGATTTCTGAGGGTATCATCTTTATCAGTGTTAATTTAATAATAGATAGAAGAAGAAGAACAAAAAGTAAGGGAAGGTTGATCTGTGGAACCTTGTGTTATATGATAAGATTTATCATAAGAGAAATGTTCCACTTCTGACTGTGCTTTCCCAAGATTAATTTTGAGGTACAAATAACATTAATGTCCATTTCACAACAGATACAGAATATTCTTTCCTCATAAGCTAAATAGCAGTACTTCCACGAGGAAATTTTTAAAAAAACAAAACTTGAGTTCAGTTCACTTCAATTACTATAACAACCACTTATTAAACATTAGCACTGTTTAGGCACTCTGGGAATCACATGAATAAAAAAAAACATTAAGTCATAAGAGTAAACACTAAAATTATTTTTGCAATGCTTAGTATTTTAGGCCAACTTTAGAAGAACAGTGGCTTGGTTTCAGCTATGGCAAATGCTCACTGTTTATTTCCTAATTCTTTGTGTATCAAAATATTAATTAGTCAAGAGATGTTCTTGTTGGGCATAACAAGTCCCTTGAGTGATACTGAGATAGTATCATTAAACCTTTCTTTAAATAATTTAAATTCCGAAGCATGATCAGAAAAATGTTAGATTAAATACATCTCAAGATATATAAATCATGTATTGTTGAAATCTCTAGGATAGACATAGTCACCCCTTTTTCTCCATTTTATAACATGATATCATGTTGGAATAATCAGTAGTACATTAACACCTGATGGCATGGTTGGCACCATTCTCTTCATATCAAATAGTTCTCATAATACCTAGAATCAGAGTTCTCTCCAGGATGGTGCCAAAGGATGCAGTTCTTCTAGACCCATTCTCTAAGTGTCTTTTTATGGAAGTAGCCACCAGGGAAAGGAAGGAAACTGTTCAGGCATTTTGATCTAGGATGGCCCATGGCTTTGATATATCTATACATCTTTTTCAATTACTAGACAAATGAGATTACTTTGCTCTCTGTCTCAGATTACTAAACATGTATGTTGCCTTTATATAACTTATTTATTAATATTTCACCACAGTTTAAACCTGATCTGCATTTTTATAATAGTGTAGATGGCACCAAAACTTTGTGCTCAGCCACCCTCCTGCATGGATTGCCCTGCACTCTGATCAGCGTCTGACACTTCCCTGTGAGTTGCACCCTCTGGGGGTCACTCTCTCAACCCACTTGATCTAGACACTCTACGCCCCAACCCTTCACCCTTAGACTTGTCTAATGGCTTTGGGACTGAGTTTTTCAGGAAGAGAAGAGAAGTAAAAATAAGATAAAGCTTTTTGTTGTCTTAACTTCTCTACATATTGAAATTCAGAAAAAAATTTGAAAATTGATCCTGTAAGGACACGTCTCTAGCGGAAATAAAGGCTTCAATCTGTTCCACTACTCTAGTTTTATACACAAACAAAACAATGAACAAGGTTGGGACAGACTAATAAGATAATATTACCTTTAATTTCAGTCTCAGGTTGGACCAAAGAGGAGAAGATAGAGTGAGGAGCCTTGTTGTAATTAAATCACCTTTATTATTAGAGGGAACCCAGAAAATAAATATAAGATCTAATTTAGAGATAGAAAGTGCCAAAACTTAGATTGTTCAGTTCTAATGGCCAAATCTTGAGGTTCCAATAGATTCTAAATGGTGCTAGATTCTTAAGATCCCACATACAGGGATAAAACACAACAATAATTTTAGATATAATAAATATTACTTGAAAATATCTGCTAATAGGGAGAAATACTGAAGTAATCTTCAAAGTACATAGTAAATTTTTAATACTTATTTTAAATGCTGTGCATTTCTGGCAAATCCTTGTGTAGATAAGACATCTTTTATTAATTCAACAAATAATTATTGAATTTTCACTATGTATTAATTAGGTAGGTAAGTTCAGTGTAATGCGTTAAGTGCTATGATTCAGATGAGAGCAGGATTGGATGTGCATACAATCATTCCCTCCTCATACGTATGGTCAGGAGAGGCTGCTTGGATCCTATACCTGAGCACCACATTGAAAGATGAGTAAAGTGGAAATAAGGTATTGGGTCAGGAACTATGATAGCTCAGAAGCTTGAGAAAACATGTTTGCAGAATCATGTCATTCCACTGATTGGGTCGTAGTATTAAAGGTGGAGAGAGTTGTAAAAGACAGTGTTCTAAAAATGTTGCCCAAGGTATGTATACCTTGGTTACTCAATTAAGCACTGATTTAGGTGCTGGCTAAAGAGATTGTAGATGTAATTAAGTTGTGTTCCTGAAAATGGAGAAATTATCTCAGATTATTTGATGGGACAAATATAATCACTTCAGCTATTAAAGGCAGGGGATTTCTCCAGCTGGAGTCAGAGAGATGCAGCCAAGCAATGAGGCAGAATGAGATGTAGGAGATTTGATGCATGAGAAGTAGTTGACCCTCCGTTGCAGGCTTGAAGAGAGAGAAGAGCCAGGGAACGTGGATGGCCTCTGGAAGTTGAAAATCACCCTGGCTGAAGGCCAGCAAGGAAACAAGGACCTCAGCTCCATAGATGCAAGGAAATGAATTCAGCCAATATTTGAATGAGCTTGGAAACTGATTCTTTTCAGAATCTCTTAATAAAAGAACCCAACAAGCCAAGACCTTATTTTTGTTTTTGTGAAAGGAGGGATAGAGAAACCAGCCTAATCAACTCAGACTTCTAATCTGTAGAACTGTGAGATAATAAATTGATGTTATTTTAAGCCACTAAATAGTGGTAATTTGTATGACAGCAGTGGAAAACTAATACAGGAATAATCACGAAAGATAAACCTAGAAGCAGTGATTCTCAACTGGGCAGGAAATGTCCCTCAGGGGGACATCTGGCAATAACTAGGGACATTTTTGTTGGTCAAAACTGGGCAGGGGGTGAGGAGTAGAAAGATGGGGACTGTTTGCTAGTGGTATATAATTGGTAGAAGCCCAGAATGCTGCTAAAATTTTATAATGCACACAACTGCCCCCACAATGAAGTATTATGTTGCCCAAAATATCAAGTGTCAAGGTTGTAAAATCCTACAAGAGAAGTAGGCAAGCACTGGCTGGAGCATCAGTCTTCTATGTCTTAGTCCTAAGGAATTTATATTTTTATCTTTAAGGCTATGAACAGCCATGGAAACTTGTTTTCTGCTCTTTTCTTCCTCTAGGCAGATAGAAAATATGCAACATTTCCTTTGTTGATAAAAGGGCAGCAAGCAGGACTGGGGTAATTGTTAGAAGCAGTTCTGTTATTTAGCAAATAACAGCTGAAAAAGTAGCTAATAAATTAAAACACATCAATCTCCTCTTTTGCTGGTGTACCATAAATAATTTGTCTATGTGAGTGGTCATTTAAAAAGTAATAATTGCCAAAAAGATGACTTACAAGAATGAGTCATTCTTAAAACTGGAAGTCTAATGATACATTTGAAAACTATTTTAAAAACACACCACAAGGAAGAGGTCAGCTAATTAATTTTATGAGCCATAGTCTTTGTGAGGATGGCTCATCATATTAGTGATTTTTCTTATCCACATACAACTCTCTACCTGGTTAGTTCAATGTATAATTAGGTTGTTGAACATGTACTTTTAAAAAAATTGTCTTAATATTTTTTGTTTTTAAAAATAAAAAAGCACAAGTGCTGGATCTTATGGTTAAGACTGTTTACATTTGTCAAAAACTGCTAAACTGTTTTGCATTCACTGGCAATAAATCTTTTGCTTTTTTTATTTTATTTTTATTTTTTCATTTATCTGCAACTTGTGTTTCCCAGAAGAGCCTAAAACTTTGTTGATTCTGTATATGACTTAAAAAATCAGGGATAAAAATAAGATCATTTTTATCCTCTTAATCAAATTCTCACAAGAAATTGGCATATTTTATATTGCTAAAGATAATCAATAAAAAAATTTAAAAGTTGAGCTTGTGTTGATTTTCACTCCTTTCGCTAAAATTTTAAATTAAATTTTAATATAAAAATACATTAACCATATATTCACTTAGTATGTGTTTAACATTTTTAAAATAATGGCTCTTGTTGAATTACTATTCATGTTACACCAGGTTGATTATTAGGTTGTGTTATTTTTTTGCTATTACATTTCTTAGTTAATGGCCCCTTATCATCAATGATGCATACAAGTCCTCTCTGGTTTTTACTGATTTGTTTAGTTTGTATGTGTCCATGCCAAATGAATATTTTTTTCTAGGTACTTTTAATTCATATAAATGGTAGCAAATTATATATCTCATTTTGTTTTTATTTTCACTAAGCACTCTGTTTTTAAGCTCTAGTCACATTATTCTGCTTGCATTTATCCACATTTTAATTCTCTCAATGCAGTCAGTCTCCCAGTGACGTACATCTATGTTATCTCCATTTCCCAGCACAAATGCTGCTGCTGTGACATTTTCACAAATAAAAATGTACAATTATTTGTCTAAGTATGTAGGGCATGCCAGTGATTACTTTGGCTTACATACCACGGAACAAAAATTCAGAAGCATAGGATATCTATCTTGTACATTTGACTGAGATGTCAGCAATCTCTATTCAATATACAATCCAGTGCGTGAGCAGCAACAGTGCTATCTCTAGCTTTCTGATTTCATTGGTATTTTAGCTACACAATAATAACACATTGTAAATTTAAGTTTGTGCTTATTTGATTATTTACAATTTTGAATGTTTCTACATGTTTGGATGAGATATGGGGGTTTTCTTTTACGTAAATTGTCTGGTCATGATCTTTGCCAGCTTTTCTATCACAGCATCTATCTGTTCCTTGTTGATTTGTAGGAATACCTTATGTTATATACATTAACCCTTTGTAAATATTACATATTACAAAATGCCTTCATTTTGTCTCCTTTAAATTTATTTTTTTCCAAAAATACCTTCATTAAATCAAAAGTCTTTATAATGATTTAATAAAATTCATTTCATTCTTCTCTACTACATGGTTTGCACTTTAAGTTCTTTTTTTGAAGTCATTTACTGACCTTGGGTCTCAAAGATATTTGCCCACTTTTTACTCTATTAATTCTATAATTTTTCTTTTCAAATATGAGTTTTTAAATTAACTTTAAAAGTTTTTAAATAATTTTAGATTTACGTAAAAATTGTGAAAACAGTACAAATTTTCAATATATCCCATACCCTGTTTTCTCTATTATTAATGTATATTAATATTACTATTCATGTGACACCATTAATGAATAAAATTTCATTATTATTATCTAAAGTTCATGCTTTACTCGAATTTTCTTACCAAGTACTTTTTTTCTCTTTCAGAATTTCATCCTGAAGACCACATTACACTCAATTATCATGTCTTCCTAGGCTTGTTTTCGCTGACATAGTTTTTCAGGCAATCCTGGTTTTGATGACCTTAACAATTTTGAGGAACACTGATCAAGTATTTAGTAAAATGTCTATTTGGGTTTGTCAGATGGTTTTCTCATGCTTACCCTGAGCTAAAGTGCCATTTTAATCACATCTTATCAATCATACATGTTATTGACGTGATTTATCACTGTTGATATTGACTTTGATCACCTGGTTGATACAGTGTTAATTATGTTTCTCTACCAATTAATTATGCCCCCTCCCTTTTCTCATACTGTACTCTTTAAAAGGAGGTCACTGTGTGCAGTCTACTTAAGAAGTGGAGAATTGTACTCAATCTTATTGAGGGCAAAATATCCACAAAAATTGTTTGGCATTTATTTATATAGATTTGTCTGTCTCCCCATTTATTTATTTATCTAATTATTTATTGTAGGTAGATTCATAAATATTCATTTTATACTTTGGGTTATAATCCAACATGACTTTATTTATTTTGATATGAAAATTGTGCTAGTTTTGGCCTGTAAGTACAAATCTATAAATATTTCTATATGCAAGTATCTGTATATTAAGATAAACATGAGTTCATACTGATGTCGCCAAATCTAACCATTACCACATGAATCATTCTAGCCCCCTCTCTTTCTTATCTGTAGCTTCCTACTTAAACAATGAGAAACCTAGTTCTGTCCTTCACCATCCATTGTTTTAACACTTCAATTCTGATATATGTTTCAGAATTATTAATCTGTAGGTTCACGGGAAACAACTTTATCAACTAGAGTACAGTGCTTAATTACACTTACTTTTTTCTCTAGGCTTACAGACTTGACTCCCAATGTTACTTAGGTCAGCACATTTGCACCCACCCCTTTCAGTGAAACAGTTTTACACTTTTGTAGTACAGTTACATTATTTTATTACCTCTACCCTTGAACTTTACGATAGTCATGAATTTCTTCAGTGCCTCACACATTTTACTTTTTCCAGAATGCCAAATAAATAGTACTATGCAGAATAGAGCCAAATCAGAATGGATTATTTTACCTAGCAATATGCACTTAAGATGCATGCATGTCTTTGTATGGTATGATAGCTTATTTATTTTCATTGCTGTGTAACTTTCCATTGTATGAATGTACTATAGTTTAACTATTCACCTTGTTGCAAGACATCTTGGATGTTCCTAGTTGCTGGTCATTGATAATTAAGGTGCTATGAACGTTAATGGGTGGGCTTTGTGTGGACATAAGTTTCAAATCAAATGCAGCAATAGCTAGATAATATGGTAAGACAATATTTAGCTTTGTAAGAAATTGGCAAGTTATCTTCCAAAGTGAATATACATATTGCAATCACCCTAGAAATGAATGCGTTTCTGCTGCTTGGCATCTTTGCTGCAACTGCTACTGACAATCCTTTTTGAATTTTAGCTATTCTAATAAATTTATATTTTAGTTATAATATATATATCTCAGTAGTTATATCTCAGTGTTTTTTTCATTTTCATTAACCTAATATAAATGATAAAAATATTTTCATATGTTATTTGCCACCTGCCTATATTTTTGGTGATGTGTCTGTCCAAAACTTTCACTCACTTTTTATTGCGTTATTTGATTTTAAAAGTCTTCGTGTATTTTGGATACAAGTCTTCTATCAGATACCTGTTCTACAAATATTTTCACCCAGTCCATGACTTATCTTTTTATTCTTTTGCAGCGTTTTTTCAAAGAGCAGAAGTATAAAATTTACTAAAGTGGAACTTACAAGATTTGTCTTTCATGGATCATGCTTTTGGTGTTTTATCTAAAAGCTTATCACTAGTCACAAAGTCATCTAGATTTTCTTTCATATTTTCTTCTAGAAGTTTTATAGTTTTGTACTTTATATATGGGTTTATGTTCTATTTTGATTAAAGAGTGTAGATCCGTGTCTAGTGTCATTTTCTTGCACATGGGCATCCAATCATCCAGGACCATTTTTTGAAAAGACTTATCTTTCTTCATTGCACTACCTTTGAATCTTTGCCAAATATCAGTTAACTATATTTCTGTGCGTCTGTCTCTGGGCTCTCCATTTGGTTTCATTGATCTATGTGTCTATTTTTCCACCAAAACCAGGCTGCCTTGATAATTGTAGATTTACAGAGAGTTTTAAAAATAAGTAGTATATCTTCTACAACTTTATTCTTAGTCACATCGTTTTAAATAATCTATGTCTTTCGCCTTTCCGTATAAACTTTAGACTAATTTTGTCAATATGTATAAAATAGCTTACAGAGATTTTGATTGAGATATGTGGAATCTATAGATTGAGTTCAGAAGAATTGGTATTCTAGCAATAATGAATCATCGATAAACATGGGACATCTATTTATTTAGATGCTTTTTTTTTTAATCAGTGTTTTCTAATGCACTGATTTTTAAAGTAGCCAAGTTGACCTTTGTATATGATACTGGTAAGGAACATAATTTTTTCTTCATGTATTCAACACCATAGGCTTAATTTATGCTACCCCTATTGATTTGTGGCTTCATCCTTATTGAATATTTAATTTATATACATAGACATATTTTCTTATAAAGCTCCCTATTGTGTCCTTAGATTTTTGTGTTTTGCATCAATACTGTACATAATTTGTTTGTTTGTTTGTTTATGTGGGTCGTTCCCTAACTGGGAATTGAACCCAGGCTGCAGCAGTGACAGCGCTGAAGCCTTAGCCACTACACCACCAGGGAACTCCTGTATATAATTTTTTGATCAAATCTTTTAACTTATTTTGTAATATCCAATAGGAAAGTCCCATTCTGTCTTTGTAATGTTGAATTCGTAATTTAATTCAAAATTTTAATTTTATAAAAATTTTAATTTACTTTAAATTTAAGTAAATGTATAGTCCTTATAAGAAATGTTAATTGGAGTTTTGATTGAAATGTCATTGAATTTTAGGAGAATGTATATTTTTACAATATATCATCCTATTGAAGAAAATGGACTACCATTCAATTTATTCAGCATTCTTTATATACCATGCTATTTTTCTTTATTAAAGTCTTAATTTATTTTTGCTCAAGTCAATTGTTATGTAGTTTATGTTTTTGTTACTATGAATATTTTATTTTTATTATATTTTCTCTTGATTGCTGTTTAAATATTATTGATATTTGTAGTTTTATTATTTGTCCTCATAGTTTATTCTAGTGTTATTTATTTATTTATTTAATACATGATCATATCATCCCAAAATAATGTCCATTTTCTTCAATTCTCTTCCAATTCTTAAATCCTTTGTTTTATTTTTTATCTTCATTGCATTGGCCTTGACCATTAGGATTAACCTTAAAGGAAAATTTCTAAAGTTTCTCCAGTAAATACAAATTGATTGTTGAATTTTGACACATATTTTATCAGCTTAAGAAGTTTTATGTGTAGTTTGTTAGGAGTTATTATCATAAATAATTGCTGAACCATGTTAAATGATTTTTTTCCTGCTTTGAGTGGGATAATTATCTAATATTTTTTTACATAATTAGTGTGATAAATTATATTAATACATTTCTGATGTTAAACTAACCATACATTTCTTGGAATAATGTTACTTAATCTTGACTTATAATTTTAAAATTGTGTTCAATTTATGTACTATTTTATTTAGAGTTTTTATATCAAGAGTCTTAATCAAAATTACCCTACTTTTTCTTTTTATTATAACTTCCCATCTAGTGTTGTATCAATATTTATCAGCTTTAAAAAAATGACTTGGCTAGTTTTTATAAATTTTTGTTTGTTAAAACAACTTGACTCAATTAGGAATAAACTATTATATGAACTACTGTTTGAAATTTTGTAGACTTGATGAATAATACCAAATAGAACTGTGTTTTCTTAGGAGAGGACATTTTTTATTACCAGTTTCATTTGTCTATTTCCACTTTATATGGTCTATTGACACTTTTTTCCCTCACCAGTGTTTGTATTTAATGTATTTCTAAGTATTGGGTTATTATCTTCATAAGATCCTGTACCTGGTATTAACTTCTGTCTTTGCTACTTATTAGGTATATCTTCCTTTCCTAGTTTAAAAAAAAGAAAAGTATTACCACTACATCAGTCTGCCTCACATATATATTGTATGAATTAAGACTATAATAATGTTGTAAATAACCAAGTATAGCCAATTTAAAATCATTATCATTTCACTTCAGCTTAGAAATTTGTCAATAAGTGATTAAATATTAATCATTTCAATAGTGTTAGCTGTAAGTGTAAGGCATCATGAATGTCACTAGAAAATTCTCAGTCTCAATTTTATTATCTGTAATGTTAAAAGTTTAAATAAGGTGACTACTATTAATTTTTCTTCAAACTCTAACAAGTGCTTGATTCTTTCTAACATTAAAGTTGTCAGTAATGAGTCTGAGATGTTCATGAGGATGTATAGTTTTGCAGATGTCTTTAGAAGCTGATGTCTGAGCTAAATAATCAATATCTGAATCAAGTTAAATTAAAAGTAATGGAGAAAATTTTCTAGGGAGGGTTAGTAATGTTAGAAGTATTAATAAAGGTATACTCCTGAGGAATACCACATTTTAAGCAAGAGCACAGTAGTAGAAAAGAAAACCCATTAGAAAGATTTATATAGAATATCCAAAGTCTTGAGGAAAACCCAATTTCAATGTATCACAGGCACCAAAGGAAGACACCAAAATATGTATTAGTTATCTATTTCTGTATAGCAGTATTATCACAGATTTAATGACTGAAAAGAACATTAATTTGTTATCTCACAGTGTCTATGAATCTGGATGCTGGGCACAATTGAACTAGGTCCTCTGCAAAGATGCAATCTAGGTATAAACCTGGGCTAGGTTTTATTAGAGACTTGCCTTGAAAACAGACTTTTTCCCCCCTTGATAATTGTTTTTTGGAGCAGTTTTAGATTCACAGCAAAATTGAGAAGCAAAACCATAGATCCTCCATATATCTCCTGCTCCCACACATGCATAGATGCCCTCATTATTAATATCTCCTACCAAAGTGTGTATTTGTTACAATTGAATCTACCTGACACATCGTAATTACTTAAGCCCATAATTTACATTTAGGTTCACTCTTGGTTTTGTATACTCTATGTGTTTGGATAAATATATAATGACTTGTATCCATCATTTATCATACACAGTATTTTCACTGCCCTAAAAATCCTCTGTGCTCTGTCTGTTCCCCCCTCCACTTCCCTACCAACCCTTAACAAGCACTTACATTTTTACTCTCTTCCTAGTTTTGCCTTTTCATAATGTCATATTGTTGAAATCATATAGTATGTAGAATTTTGAGATTGGCTTCTTTTACTTAGTTATATGCATTTACATTTCCTCCATGTTTTTTCATTACTTGAAATCTCGTTTGTTATTTTTTTAAAGACTGAATAAAATTCCATTGTCTGTATGTATCACAGTTTACTTACCCATTCACCCACTAAAGAACATTTTGGTTCCTTCAAATTTTGGCAATTATGACTAAAACTTTTATAAATATTCACATACAGGTTTTTGTGGGGATGTAAGTTTCTAACTTCTTTGGGTAAAATACTTAGAAGTGCAATTACTGGATCTTATGATAAGTGTATGTTTATAAGAAATCGTCAAACTGTCTTCAAAGTGGCTGTACCCTTTCTCATTCTCACCAGCAGTGAAAGAAAGTTTCTGTTGCTCTACATTCTTGCCTGCGCTTGGTGCTGTCAGTGTTCTGAATCTCTAATAGGTGTATAACAATCCTCTTTTAAACCCAGGTATCTGTTGGTTTTGTGCTTTCAGTCCTGAGGTCTTTAGTTTCTTATTGACCTCAGCTACTGGATGCTACCCACAGTTCTTTGCTTTATGGGGTTCCCTAGCATGATGGCCTGCCTTCTCCAAAGAAGCAAGGAAGCGAGAGACACCAACATCTAAAAAACAGTGTCATGCAAAGCAGAGAGTTTCATTAAGATTAAAATTAAAAACTGTTCATGTAATTTTGTAATTACATTTTACTGAATTAAAAAGTGATTTGAAATTAATAATAAAATGGAAAACATGGGCACACCAGTACTTCTGGAAGGAAGACTGACAGTACAATAAGGAGAGATAAGGCAGTTCTTAAAAGAAGATATAGGAGAAGGGAAATTTTACTGTTTTTTTTTCTTTTTTTTTTTTTTTTTGCTTTTTAGGTAGGAAAAATGCTGAATTAAACTGACGTTTCCTCAATGCTTCAATTAAAGAAATTATATTTTATGGAAATGTCTAACTTTTTATTTATTTATTTATTTATTTTTGCTTTTTGGTATGTGGGTAGCTCCCTGATTGGGAATCGAACCCAGGCCGCAGCGTTGACAGCACCAGCGCTGAAGCCTTAAGCCACTACACCATCAGGGAACTCTCTAACTTTTTATTTCTTAATGGCATATCCTGAAAGTGGTTGTCCAAACTTTTAAAAGAAACATCTAATTCAAGAGGAAGGCCTAGTTCACCATTATTATGATAAAAGAAAATTGCTATATTTAACTTAAATTAAAACAAGTATTCCCCAATGCATGAAAAATAAGTCACCCTAGAAGATCAAATTATTTTCTATACTAGCTTTTATTTAAATCAGGGGTATCCAACCTTTTGGCTTCCCTGGGCTACATTGGAAGAACTGTCTTGGCCACACATAAAATACACTAACACTAACGATAGCTGATAAGCTAAAAAGAAGGACTATGCATGGTTTTCGTAATGTTTTCAGAAAGTTTATGAATTTGTGTTGGGCCACATTCAAACCAATCCGGGGCTGCATGGGGCCTGTGGGCCACAAGTTGGACAAGCCTGATTTAAATGATGGCTTAGATTTTACTAAACATTTCATATATATTCATTTATTTCTTTTACAAAGATTTAAGATAAATGCTGTGATAACTCCATTTTATTTTTAAAATTTATTTTTTATAAAAATTTTACATGTTCACTCTTGTGCTCTACAATGCACTATGAGGTCAGACAATTAATTGCATGAACACATTCTAGAGAAACTGCTACATACCTCATTGCTGAATACCACTATGGTCACCTTCAAAGTACTCCCCTTGGGAAACTATGCATTGATGCCAGCACCTAGTCCACCCGTCAAAGCAGTTTTGGAACTCTGTTTCTGGCATGACCATCAGAGCTGTCATTTTCCCCCAAATCTAACAATTAAGTTTGCAAATTTGCCACCATGCGCTTCCGTTGGCAGCACCGTACAAATGACTCAGCAAGGTTGCCTGAGTTGTTTGTATGGTGCTGCCAACTTAAGTGCACAGTGGCATGTTCGTCAACTTAACTGTCAGATTTGGGGGACAACAAAAGAATTCCAAAATTGCTGTGAAGGGTGGACTAGGCACTGGCATCGGTGCATAGTTTCCCAAGGGGAGTACTTAGAAAGTGACCCTAGTGATACTCAGCAGTGAGGTATGTAGCAGTTTTTCTAGCATGAGTTCACAAAATTAATTGTCCAACATCATATTATCCTTATTTAAAATTTGAACATTGAACAGGATATTTAAAGTAGGTTAAACCTTCACTTGCTGGAACACGTAAGGCATTCATTTCCTGGTTATAGTTGTGCAGGAAATGGCAACCTCAGGGCACTAAGCCCATTGTCTTCTCTCTCCTGCTTTATCTGTTCTGTTTGCTTTATTTCAGGCAGATATTTCCCACAAACATAGCCACCAGCCACTCCAGACATATAACTTTTTTTTTTTAAATTTCAATAATTGCAGCTGTAGTTCTTGGCTGACACATCACTGAGAGTAATTGGCCAGCCTGTGTCCTGAGGCAACAAATTCTGCATAAAAAGTGGGATCAGCCCCATCTTGAACACATGGACTCAATTAGCAGAGATGTTCTCAAAGGCAAGTCAGAACATTGTACCCGCCCCAAAATGGGGAAACCAAGGCTGAGGAAGAACAAACAAGAGCTCTTAGAGGTTTAAGTACATTTCCCAGGTGTGTATCTTGTTAGTTATAGGAGATGGCCACAGACCTGTTCTACTAAACCATAATTCCATCTAACTCAGGAGGAAGGTTCTGCTTATTTTGTGAAATACATTGGGATAGTTACTTATAGTTTATAGAGTGTTTTCATACATGTTATCTCCTTTGATAAGGCAGTAGACTATGTACAATATATATGTTTTCCATTCTGAATTCCTTTAGCTGTTCCTGGAAGGCTTCACTTTGTTAAATTGACTACATAAAGCTGAGTGGCACTCAGTGTGAGAGTTAGTCTCTCTCACCTTCCCTGTGGCAAAAATAGGTGGTTAAGTCATTATATTATATTCCTATTGTGATGCGGCCTGAATGTAAAGTAAACAGGAAGAGAGACTGGATCAACTAAATAAATAAGTTAAGCTGAATATGTGCTTTCAGCAGAGCAAATACTGCAAGTGCTATTGATAAATATGGAAATACAATCCCCTGAAGTAGGGACAGTCCAGTATGAGATAACTGAAGGTTGTTTTATACGGAAAATAAGTTACAGCTTCATATTCTCAGTCAAGGGTACTGACATTAAATTACTCTGCAGGATAATGAGAGAACTATTTTAACCCAGCAAGAACATTCTGTTACAAAGCAATTCAAAAATTGAAACCAAATTATTACACAGGACAAACCCAAAAGCAAAAATGGAATGAGAAGTAATGCAAAAGGATTACTTTGTACATAATGATAATCATTATTACATTAGATTGAATTTAGTACTCAGAAATGTTTCTCTTTTTTTCTAATCTAAATTTAATTCTTTAAAGGTTCATTCAACAACCTGTAATAAATTATGACCAGGGGAAACCTGAAAAAAAGTGTCTAATGACTTTATTACTGAAATGCATGATTTACACAATTTTCTTTTAGTTTTTATGTACATTTTTTCAATTATGCTAAAATATTTTAAGATTTTTTTATTTTCAGTTTTATCTTAGAAGAGATTTATGTATTAACTTATTTTCTACAAAATGGCTGTCATTCATTGTATTATTTGAAATCATTACATCTTTAATTTTTTTCATTTAAAAGTTTGCTTTGGGGAATGAACAGAATCAATCTGGTGCATATTCTCCCTAAAGACAGCTTACTGCACCATCATGAGCATTAAACACGTACACAAATATGTACAATGCAATACAGAGTATGCAGGTATACAGCTTGTCTTCGGAGAAAGGAATGATTATTTCTTGGTGGCACCAGAGAAAACATAAAAAGAAATTTCTTAGAGAAGGCAGCATTCAAGCTAGACTGGACACATAGAAATGAAACATGAAAACACCTGAGGTAAACAGAATAACTGGAGAAACCAAAGCCTGTTGTTGTATCTCTACCTCTACTTCTACCTCCGTCTCTCTCTTTCTCCTACTCTAAGGATATCAAACCACATAGCAATTCCTAAACACTCTATGTTCTTTTAGAATTCAGTTCACATTAATACCCAGAATACCCTCACCTTCTGTAAGGGAACATTATCTTCCAAGTTCAATCTCAAATACTACCTTCCCTGGAGAGATTTTGAAAGTGTTTAAAGAGTATTGTGAAATGATCAGAGTCATGCCTTAAAAAGTTTAATATGATAGGATAGAAGATGGTTTGAACCAGATGATAAGGAAGTGCACTTGTATTAATGTGAAGAAATAAGAGTTTAACATTAGACAATACCAGTGTCTTGAAAGAGGTAGAAATAGTTATAAGAAAGAATTGATTACTGATTGATTATACTATATTTTGTTCTTCATTATCTAGAAGTAAAGTGATTCCTCTAAGATAAAATGGAAAAACAGGAGAAGTGGAAATGTTTGAGATGGAAAATAATAAATTGAATTCTGCTTATATTGAGTTAGAGGTGTTTGTGGGGCATTGAAATGGGGATGTTCCAAGGACACTTACAAATAAGAAACTGGAGCTTATTAGGACAAAAGTATCTAGTGTTTGGCTTCATACAAATGATCAATAAAATAATAAAATTAGAATAGCATGCTAAGGGAGATACACAAAAATGAGAAAAAGTTACTGCAGTTGTAATTGTGTTGCTTTAAATATATTGTGCACAAATATTGGTATCATCTACCATAGGAAGTGATGAAATGTTAATATCTAAAGACAATTAAAGATTAAATGAACTCTTTCTGTAGTAGTCTACCTAGACTAAGGATTTACCAAGAACTCACCAAAACTGTCTATTTCTAAGGGATTTGAATATTAATTGGTTAAATAATGATTCAATGATTAGTTCTTTATTAATTAAAGAGCTGAATACACAATCTGAGGTTAAAGGTTAATGGAACAAAAGACACAAATAAAAGAAACAATAGACACACACTCCACTAGATGGTGATTGAATTTTTAATAAGAGCAGACATTTTTTCTTTGTCTGTAGGATAATGGAATTATCCGTTTGGAAAAAGTTAATTTCAAAAAGTTCATATAATATAGAAAAGTGTTAACTGTATTTTAAAAGAGCATAAGTTATTTAATTTTTCAATCATATTCAGAAAGAAAATATTTAATTGGATTTTCTAACCACACTTTCTACGGTCAATAGTTTCTACTATAATCAAGTTCCATTGTTTTTGAAGTTTCTATTTAAAATTAAGTTGGAAATTGGAACTGATAGGGAAATTGCTGGTATTACCTATATCCCATCTATTATTGTCACCAAACAAGGGTGAAGGGATTATTCTAGTTATCTCCTGTTAACAGTCATTTCAATCTAATTTCTTTTAAATTGAATTTCTATTGAACACAACAACATAAATTTTAATAGATTATATAGTTTCTGTGTAAGATGTTCACAGTCCTTTTAATTTAACGAATATACATTTTAAAGTATGACTGACTACATCTAACTGAAGAATCAAAACTTTCTAATTTTTATCTTTGTTTAACTTTAAGTTCAAATACTGAATTATGTTCCCACTGAAACAATTTTCTACTTAGTATTAGTAAGTAAAATAACATAGGAATTTTAGTCAGAATGACAGAGAAGGTAAATGCTGCACTTGCATCCTCTCATGACCACATAAAAATTAAACTAAACTACAGAATAATCATTATTGAGAATCACCTGAAGGCTAACTAAACAGAAGCCCTATATCTAAAGACATGCAGAAGAGGCCACTTTGAGACTAACAGGAGAGGTAGAGATGCAAATGAGCTGCTCCCACATCCATATGTGGCAGTTAGAACTCCAGAGTGATATATCAGCCACGGAGGTTACCCCTGAGGAACGAGGGGTCTCAACCTCAGCCAGGCTCCTCAGCCCAAGGTTCCAGTGCCAGACAGGAAAGTCCTCATAACTTCTGGCTATGAAAAGCAGTGGAAATATTGACTGAAGGAGATGAAGGGCAGCTGTAGTCCAAGGCACTCCTCCTAAAGAACCCGTGCATGAATTTACTTGCTGATGGACTCACTCACTCTGAGCTCCAGTGCTGGAGCAGCAGCTTGAAAAGGTACCAGGGACACACAGGAGAAAACTGTGATGTCTGGATTTGAAACAAGGTCAGGAGGGCAGCTCTGTTCAGGCAGGTGTCATTTTGTTCCTTTGTTGATTCCTCCCCTGTCCTGCATGCAGATGTAGGACCCACCATATCCAAGTCTTCATCAACCTGGCTAACACCTTTCATTCACCCCTCCCCAGTGATTCCCTGAGATGCTGACTGACCCTACTTGCAGGTCTACCCAAGCCACTTCCATTGGCTTTGTCTTGGCTCATGCTGTAGAATTTCCTAAAGTGTCTCAAAAATTTGCAAACCCCCAAAAGGCCTCAGCATGCCCTGTAACTCTTGCTAAACAGGCAAAGTTTGGCACCAGCAGCAGCTGGCCTCAGTTCTCAGATTAGCATGTGAAAACCTCCAAGCCCAGCACAAGTGTCAACCATATGCAGATCACTTTGTAGCTCATACCAAGTGGACCAGAGACGGGCACAGACAGAGGCTGACATTGGCCTGCAACAGAGCCCCTCCCAAGAAACCCCAGGATAAACACACCTGGTGGCCAGCTTCAGATCATACCAGTACACCATACAACCACCTGCACATAAGATATACCAAAAGGGTGGACTGAGCAGGAGGCACTGGAGCACTGCAGAAAAAAATCATGCTTTATAGAATTAGCCGTTATACAACAATTCCTCTACTGTAGTCACAGCCAATCCTCACAACCAATCAGCCTGAGGGTCAATCCCTCCCTTGATATACAAACAGTATCCATGACTCAACTACAACAGGAGGGCACACACAACTCACATGCAAGACACACTTAGAGCACCTGTCTCTGGAGTCCAGGGAGACTGTGTCACTGGCCTCACAGGCACCTACTACATAAAGCCTCTCTACCAAGTAAGACACAGCAGCCCTACCTAATACATAGGAACAAATATAGAGAGTCAGCCAGAATGGGAAGACAAAGAAACATGTTCCACTGAAAAAACAAAACAAAGCTCCAGAAAAAGAACTAAACAAAATGGAGACAATTAATCTACCGTATGCACAGTTCAATACCCTGGTAATAATAATGCTCAATAATGTCAGTGACAACTTCAACAAGGAGAGAGGAAACATAAAAAAATAAAGTCAGAAATAAAGAGTACAATAACTGAAATGAAGAACACATTAGAGGAAATCAAAAGTAGATTATTTGATGCAGAGTACTGAATCAACAATTTAAAAGATAAAGTAGCAGAAAACACACAATCAGAACAGCAAAAAAGAAAAATAATCTAAAGAAATGAGGACAGTTTTGAACACTACTGGGACAACATCAAGGGACCAACATTCTCATCCTAAAGGTACTAGAAGGAGAAGAGGAAGGACAAGGAATTGAAAATGTATTTGAAGAAATAATCATGGAAAACTTCCTGAATGTGGCAAAGAAAATAGACATACAAGCCCATGAAGGGAAGGGTCCCAAGCAAGAGGAACCTAAAAAAGGCTCACACCAAGATACATAATAGTTAAAATTCCAAAGATTAAAGACAAAGAGAAAATTTTAAAAGTAACTAGAGGAAAGCAGTTAGTTACCTACAGGAAGTTCCATAAGACCATCAGCTAATTTTTCAACAGGAACTTTGCAGGCCAGAAGGAAAGGGCACAAAATATTCAAAGTGATGGAAAGGAAGGACCTACAACCAAAATTACTCTATCTAGAAAAGCTAACATTTAGAATTGAGGGACAGGTAAAGAGCTTCCCGGAAAAGAAAAACTTAAAGGAGTTCATCACCACCAGAATTACAAGAAATGTTAAAGGGACTTCTTGAAAAGCAGCAGCAAAAAAATAAAAAATATAAAAAATATAAATGATAAAATGGCAATAACTACATATCTATCAACAATTACTTTCAATGTAAATAGATTAAATGCTCCCTTTGAAAGACATAGGGAGAATGAATGGATAAGGAAGCAAAACCATTACATACGCTGTGTACATGAGACTCACTTCAGATTGAAAGGAACACACAGACTGAAAGCAGAGGAAGGAAAAATGTTATTACATAGAAATGAAAATGGAAACAAACAAAAAAGCTGTGATAGCAATACTTATACCAGACAAAACAGACTTTAAAACAAAGGCTATAACAAGAGACAAAACCCCAGTAATTTCATTTCTGGATATTTATCTGAAGAAACCTAAAACATTACTTCAAAGGGCATGTGCATCCATATGTTCACTGCAGCATTATTTACAATAGCCAAGATATGGAGGCAATTCAGGTGTCTATCAAAGGATGAATGGATAAAAAATAGGTGGTACATATGGACAATGGAATATAGTTCAGTTAAAAGAGAAAAAATTTTGCCATCTGCAACAACATGGAGGGACCTAGAGGGTATTGTGTTGAGTGGAGAAAGTCAGAGAAAGACAAATGTCATAGGATTTCACTTACATGTGGAATGTAGAGAATAGGATAAAGCAACAAACCAAACAGAAACAAGTGCATCGATACATAAAGTATTTTGATGGTTGTCAGACTGGGGAGTGGGGTTGGGAGGACAGGTGAAGGGTGGGAGGGGATTAAGCATTACAACTTGGTAGTTACAAAATAGTCATGGGGATGTAGAGTACATCATGGGGAATACAGTCAGTGATATCGTAATAAGTATGAATGGTGTCAAATGAATAATTTGAGGTGATAGCTTCATAAGTTATATAAATGTCTAATCACTGTGCTGTACACATAAATTAATACTCTGTCAACTGTAATTGAAAAATTCTTTAAAAATTTTAAATCTTGACATACTCAAAAGGACTGAAACCATACAAAATATGTTATTTAACCTCAAAATACAAGTATACAGATATAATATGCCAATTCTACTCTCTTGTAGGTCCACAATATTACTTAACAGAGAAAATGAATTAATTTTGGGAAACTAAAACTAAAATACATATGTTTGAGTTTATTGTGAAGCAAATTAAATTCTTTAATTCTTCCAGATTAAATGGGACTAAATATTTTGTACAAAAGTTATTTAACCCGGTTCCCATTTGCCATGAGATCACTGGTGGCACCTACGGCTGCAGTGTATACCCCGAGGTAACCCACCGATTACAGTCCTAAATGTGCTTATCAGAGAATTACGTCAAGACAGGACTGAGGCAGTTGGGCCAGCTCATTCGAACAGAAAACAGATGGCAAATGACCTGAAGGAAGGATTGCAAAGGGGACAACTGTAGCTAGACTCAATGGTGAAATTAATGGCACTGAAATGGTGTGACAAGAAGGAGGTGACAATGTTGTTAACATTCCGCAATGATACTGTGATTGAAGTAGACAATAGAAACAGAAAGAAAACTAAGAAGCCACGTGTCATTGTGGATTCTAATGAGAATATGAGAGCAGTGGACTCAGCTGATCAGATGCTCACTTATGTGACTGAGCACAGAAGGCAAAAGGTTTGGTATGAGACCTTCTAAACATGACAGTGCTGAACTCCTACATCCTAGTCAAGAACAAGCTTGAGCACACGATCAGCCATATATAAACTACAGATAAATATTGATTGAAAAAATGCTGAAAAAGCCTCAGAAGCCAGGGTAGCAACTTCTTCAGGTTGTGTGTGTTCTGATGATGTCACACCTCTTCGCCTGTCTGGAACACATTTGCCAAAGAATATCACCAACATCAGGGAAACAGAATCCGACTGATTGCTGCAAAGTTTTCTGCTTGCACAACAAAGATGGCAAGAAGATCTGGAGAGAAACTCGGTATTTTTGTGAGGAATATATTCCACTTTGAATTGTTCCATCCTTTGAAATTTACCACACGAAACAAAATTATTAAATACTGATCATCATATATACATTTTTCCTACATTAGGATTAGAGACAAGTTCCATTTAGAAATAACTCCAAAAACAGTTTTTATATTTTATTTTCACATTGAAAACCAGTCAGATTTGTTTCAGCCTCAAAGAGCATGTTTATATAAAATTAAATGAACCTGGCAGTGAGCTGCACTTCTTCTTCTAAAAGGGAAATGGGTTAATGATCTGATTTTGCAGAATTGAATGCAATTTTCTAACATGTCAAAATGATTCACATTTAATAATCAATTTGAAGAGCCTCAAAACTTACCTCTATAGAGTGTTGAGCTAACTATAAGTAAATGACTTAAAATAAATATGGCCCAAATACATGATTAATTTAAGTTGGTCCCCAGATGTGAAAATATTTATTAGGCAGGAGTACTTGGTGGTATAGCTAAATGTTCAAAACAAAAGCAGTAGATTCTTAATCTTTTTGCCCCTTTCAAATAGATGATGTGAATGTGATCTAGTGTCGACAGTCTAAAACAAGCATCATCTTAATACTTATCTATTTTGCTAGCTTTTCCTGGAACATCTTTATTCTCCCAACCCTAGCAATTTGACCTTATCACTTATAGTAGACTCTTCATTTTCAATACCCGCTTCTTAACCATGTGAATCTAACATTTACTTAATACACTTCTGGCCACAACTGTTACATTGCAGTTTGACCTTTATTCATGAATGAATGAGAGACTACCAAAAAGCAAATTATTTCCACTGGCTCCTCTGCTTCTAGGGCAGCAGTTCTCAACCTTTGGGTCGTGACCCCTTTGGGGGTCAAACGACCCTTTCACAGGGGTCACCTGAGACCATCGGAAAACACATATCAGATATTTACATTACGATTCATAACAGTAGCAAAATTACAGTTATGAAGTAGCAATGAAAATAATTTTATGGGGGTCACCACAACATGAGGAACTGTATTAAAGGGTCGTGGCACTAGGAAGGTTGAGAACCACTGTCTAGGAGAAGAAGTTAAAGCTGTGTGCATACCTGTTCTAAGAGTCACTAATGAGGAGATCTCAGTCTTGCATCTAGAGTAGTGCTTCCCAACCTTTTCCCACTTGTGTACCCCTTTTAAACTCATTTCTATAAATTGTAGCCCTTGTTTTTAAAACAGGTGTTTTTAAATACTGACACTTTTGTTCAGTGCCTACTATCTTAATGTAAAATAGTGGAAATGACGTAATAAGTTAGAAAAAAAAAATATTGCATTAAAAATAAAAGTCACAGGTTTTATTTTACAATATTTGCAACACAAATATTAATAATGATGATCACGTATTTAACAAACTTTTAATTTATTGTTATAATATTTATTTGTGTTATGTGAAAAGTCTGTAATAATTGTTATGCAGATCACTAGTCAATTGAAACACTGTTAATGAGATCATTGAGCTTGCTTTGATGCACTTAGTTTCTTGAAATCAGGCTCAAAAGATTTAAGATAAAGTCTAAATTAGGACTTGCATTAAGCTTGTGGTACATATTTTTTATGAAGGTATAAGAAGAAAAATCTCTCTCCCCGAATTCAGTATTAGTAAATGGCAAGAGGTATTTGAGTGCCTTCTCACTGAGCTGTTTGTATTCCTCACTAACATCTACCCAGAAGGTATTTTCTTTTAAAACCAGAATTTAAAGAAGAATCAGTTGAAATCTCAATTAACTGGTCTTTTTCATTGACTGATAGTTCAACTTCTTTGAAGAATCCTTCATTGAAGGGATCTGCAATCCAGTTGTTTTCCACATTGAGGAAAGTACTTATAAAAGGCCACTTTAATACCTTCCAAGTGACTTACAATATTCTGTTTCATGTTTTGGGATAGGTGCAAGTCATTCTCAGATAAGAAGTTGGCAGAGTTTCACAAACATACTTACATGAAATAGATTTAAAAATTATCAGATTTGTATGGAACCACAAAAGACCTCAAATTGCCAAAGCAATACTACATAAAAAGAATAAGGCTGGGGTAACATACTCCCCAATTTCAATAATCAAAACAGCTTGGTATTGGCAGAAAAACAGAAACACAGACCGATGGAACAGAACTGAAAACCCAGAAATAAACTCACAAATATACAGACAAATAATTGTTGATAAAGGAGCAAAAAGTAGGCAATGGGGAAAAGAAAGCCTCTTCAGTAGATGGTGCTGGGAAAACTGGAAAAACATATGCAAAAGAAGGATCTGAGCTGTGAACTCTCATCATACACTAAAATTAATTCAAAATGGATTAAAGACCTTCACATAAGACCCAAAACAATAAATTGTGTAGAAGAAAACACTGGTCTCAACTTACTCAACCTAGGGCTCAAGGAAGACTTCATGAACCTGACCTCAAAGGCAAAGGAAGTAAAAGCAAAAATAAATCAATGAGATTATATCAAACGAAAACGCTTCTACATAGCAAAAGAAACCATCAACAAGGCAAAGAAACAGCCACCTGAACGGGAGAAAATATTCACCAACAATGCATCTGACAGAGTTTAATATCTAAAATATATAAAGAACTAGTATGTCTCAACAACAAAAATAAATCTCAGTTAAAAAGTGGGCAGAAGACCTAAACAGACACGTCTCCCACGAAGAAATACAAATGGCCAGCAGACATATGAAAAAATGCTCATCCTCATTAGCTATCAGGGAAATGCAAATCAAAACCACAGTGAGATACCACCTCACACCTGTGAGAATGGCTATTATCAACAAGACAAGGAATAACAAGTGCTGGAGAGGGTGTGGAGAAGAAGGAACTCTGGTACACTGCTGGTGGGAGTGCAAACTGGTACAACCACTGTGGAAGGCAGTGTGGAGGTTCCTCAGAAAATTGGGAATGGAGCTACCATGTGACCCAACAATCCCCCTTCTGGGTATCTACCAAAAGAGTTTGAAAACCTTTGTCTGCAAAGACAATGTTCATCGCAGCGCTGTTCACAGTGGCCAAAACATGGAAACAAGCAAAGTGCCCTGTGACAGATGACTGGATAAAGAAGCTGTGGTACATATACACAACAGATACTATTCAAGTTATAAGAAAAGATAAAACACTGCCATTTGTGACAAAATGGGTGGATCTAGAGATCATCATGCTAAGTCAAATAAGCCAGACAGAAAAAAACCAAGAACCATATGACTTCATTCATATATGGAATATAGAACTGAAAGCAACAAAGCAACAAACAAACAAAAACAAAAATACCTCATGGACACAGTTACTAATTTACCTGCAGTGGTTACCTGCAGGTAAAGGGGGAGGGGGTGTGAGAGGAGGGATGGGAGCCAGATATAGGGTGATGGAAAGAGAACTGACTCTGGGTGGTGAACACATAATGCAACACACAGACGATGCACTGTAGAATTGTACACCTGGAACCTATGTAATTCTTGCTAACCAATATCACCCCAATTAAAAAAAAACAATTATAGAAAAGAAGTTGGGAAAGTTTCAAAAACTTTAGGGTGACCTCTTTCAATACACGCTTTCCAAAAGTCCAGTTTTTTAATCATTGACTCATTTTGTTGGTTACTTTGAATATAGAGATTGAGCTGTTTTGAAGTCCCAATTGAGTTTGTTTATTTCTAGAAAAGTATCTGATAAATATGCAAGAATTTGAAGCCAATGAATGTTTTGAAACTTTGGAATAAGAGGAAAATGATGATCTTCAAAAAAATACCTGGACTTCATCTCTAAGTTCAAACATCTATGTATGCACTTTGCCACAAGATAGCCACCTTACCTTGGTATGCAAAAGGAATGTGTGGTGAATGCTGTTCATTCCTTCACACAGCGCTTTAAACAATTCGGAGTTTCGTGCTAGCAACTTAATAAAATTTACAACTTTTACAGCCTTATCAAGAGCATCTTTCAGTTTTCTAGAAAGAGGCTTAGATGGAAGACTTTGTCTATGAATGAAGCAGTGACTCCATGGTACGCGGGGCACTACTTCTTTAATTCAGCCTACACGTAGGCCTATAAAACAACCTGACATAGGGTTGCCTCGGTTGGTGCACACACCACAACAATCCGACCAACTAATGTCCTTTTAAATGAAATAACCGTTGATTGCATTAAAAATGTCTTCACCTGTGGTAAGCTTTGTTAATAGATAAAAAAGCAACTGATTTTTCTCAATTTCATTACCTACCAAGTACCTGGTGATGATGACCAAAATAGGTAAATCAGCAACATCTACACTTTCATTGACCTGGATGGAAAAGAAGTTACATTTTCTAATTCTATCTACTATTACAGCTTCAACACTCTCTGACATTTCCTGAATTTGTCGAGACATTGTATTGTTTCAAAAAGAGATAATATTGATTTTGTGAATATGTTCTTCCCCAAACATACAAAAAATGATATCCTTAATACAAGGAGAAATTAAATCTTCAGCTATGGTGTGGTTTTTACCAGATTTAGCTATGCAATAAGCAATATGGTATGAAGCCTCAACTACATTCTCTGTCTTTCTTTCCTGACATCATGTGTGAAATAATAGTTGAATGCTTTTCTGAGTGCTAAAAATAATGTATTTCTTTGTTTTTATACATAGGATGTTTAGTTTCTAAATGTCACATGGGTAAAGAAGGTTTCATGCAATCATTGGATAATATTTCCCCACACACAAACACACAGGCTTAGGACTGTCATCATCCCCTACATATTTAATACACTCTTCAGAGTAGTTCCTTTTCTTCCGTGTAGTATCTGAGGCACGCACCTTTTTACCATCTCCCGGTGTGGGTGTACTCGTAGCTGTGGACACATGTTGAGAAGTACTTGGTGACGGGTTATAATACACATCAAGTTTTGGTTTTTTAACTGTTCCTGTTTTCAACCACTGATCCACAACTGACACACTTAAAAATCACTCACAATAATAACTGAAACCATGTTAAATATTAAATAATAAAAACTACTTGAAAAGAATTACAATTAAAGACAATGCACTTACTTTTATTTAGTCAATAACTAAACTGATTAAACAGTCTGGCTAAGGATATATTTATTGTTTGGGAAAGCTCTAAAAAATGTCAAAAATAGATTTTGCTGAAACTATGTGTAATGATGGTAGAGGAGAGGTTTGGGGGAAAGGTTCATAGCCACACCCTCATCATTCGCTAATGTGATCTAATTTTGAATTATCTCCATTAATGGTGATTCAAACTTAATGTTTATTGTTCCATAACTAATGTTTTGCATTTTTTTACTTTACTTGTTTTTACACCGTTCCTTATTATTTTTTGCATATCCCTGAACAGCCCAGCATGTAGCCTCCGGTATGTGTACCAGTGCTGGGGAACCAATGCTCTAGAGATTATAGGACAGAGATATTCCTGAGCAAATGAAAAAACTATTCACTTGTAAATCCTGTCTTGAAGGGTTTGAGGTGAATAGGAAAGTAATAAGGATCTAGATAAAAGTCTCTGTCTAATTCCTTGATGAAAAGTGGTTTAGTTGAGAATTTTAACTATAAAGATGGTTATCTCTGGATTCTGAAAGAGAGTCCTTGGCACTTTCAAGGGCATTTAAATAGACAGCAGTGAAGTGACTCATCTGTATGTCTAATTTCACTTCAAATGTTGCAACAGATATTTAGAGCAGACATGATTACCATCTGTTTTGATTCATGTATAAAAGAAAAAAAAACAGAAAAAAAAATAGCTTTTTCTGACCTAAGTAGCATTAGATTAGGGGAATAAAACAGGAATGAGGGAAAAAGTGTAAATATGCCTGAGAAGGACTTTTCCAAAAGCAGAATTAACTGAACTAGGAGAAGCAAAAGAAAAACCAGGAGAATTTATCTCCGAACTCTGTAAAACCAGAGATACTCTTTTCAATAAAATAGGGTAGTTGGAAACAATGTTGAGTTCTAAGAGCTGATAAGAAGTTTGTATATACTCATACATTAGCTGACAGTCCAGTTAGGCAGCCACATTTATAATATAGTTCTGCCAGACAAAGAGAGTCCAGGGGCATTCAAGCATTGGCAGCATACAAAAATGGCTACAGGCAGATCTGTGATTCCAGGGTTGCTAGTACTCCATGAGACACAGATGTAGTTGCCTAAGATCTTGTATTGACAACCTGCATTATACTGCAACAGCACAGAAGAATTGCAGTATAATGCAGGTTATCAATACAAGATCTTAGGGCACAACTTAGCTAAACAGTGTAGGCACTTCACTATTGCAATTTAAGTTTAAGTTAGAAAGTTGCCCACAGGAATAAGAAAAGCTAGCACTGATACATATCATTAAAGGGAACCAAATAGCAAGTTGGACTTGATGCAAATTTTTTGAACTAGAACTCCTTTATTCTTTACTGATTTAATTCCGTATTTTAAAGTGGATTTGCAATTTTATACAGAAGTTAAGTTTCTCTAGAAGGAGACATGTAGAGGAACATATAAGGAGCACATTTTGTACTTTATTCATTAATGATTTTTTTCAATCAAACATTTATATATTTATTGAGACTCTGATAGTCAAGGCTCTGAGCTAAGCAAGGTACAAATAAATATGTTAAGGTAAAATTCTAACCTCAGAATATGTAAGGTCTAGTTGTGGGACAGATACACAGATAAACTGAACTCTATGAAAAAACATGCTAAATCAGAATATCTTTTCAAAATGTTGTGGGAAAATAAGAATTACCTTAACTAAACTGGGAGGAGTCAAGAAATATCCCTGAGCAAGTGGCATTTGAAATGAATCTTAAGGATACGTTTATTTTTTCTAGCTGAAGAAATTGAGGGAAAAGAAGAAGTAATAAAATATAGGGTGATTAATAATAACAATAGCTGCCATTTGTCAAATAATAATAATACATGTCACTTAGAGTTACATACATATGACATCTAATTTAATCTTCACAATTCTGTAATGTATCCCAATATCTCCATTTTACAGATGTAGAATCAATCTATGACTTGAATTGGGTAAGTCATTTACACAAGTTCCCAAAGCTACATGTGAAAGAACTGGATTTAATTGCTTAGTTCTGTTTTATTTTTCTTCAAAAACATCTGTTCTTTTTGTTATATGATAATGCCTCTGACACGTCCTAGAAGGGGTGGGAAGTGAAGTACGTCAGGAGCATAGGCATCAAGGACAGTGATTTCCATGAGACCAAAGGTAGAGTGTGAAGGCCTTTTCATGACTAGATCAGAGAAAAGAAAGGAATTAAGCTTAAGAAGAAATAGGTGATAAAGTTTACTGAGATGGTAAATTATTAATCATTAGGATGATGAAATTGTTTTATTCTAAGACTTGCAGATTTTTGCTCTAGAAAAAGTTTAGAAGATTATCTTGTTCAAATCTTTAGATTTATCAGGAAAAAGATTAAGATCCAGATCAAGAACATAAATTAGACTGAATTAAGGCTTTTCTTAGCCTGCATGGGAGCTCTATTCAGCCCACATTTCTCCTTTTTAGAGTAAGTGATGTGTGGCCAAAGTTGGAGTGAAGTGAGTTCAATAAGATGAGGGAGGGAGTTCCCTGGTGGTGTAGGCGCCTAAGGCTTCAGCACGGGTGCTGTCAACGCTGCGGCCTGGGTTCGATTCCCAGCCAGGGAGCTACCCACATACCAAAAAAAAAAAGAAAAGAAAAAATAAGATGAGGGGAAGGAAAAACAGGGTATAGGGCAGATGAGGAGTACCATAAACACAGCACTAAGAAATAAGGCAACCAAGTCCTCATTCTTCTGGTTTTCTGAGTACAAGTAAATTAACTAACCTTTTCAATTTTGATGGTTGAGATCCCACAGGGTGTTTGAGGCCTGAATATAAAAGAGATTTTCAGATAATTAATAATGGCAAATTTCATCATGAAGTTGATTTGTAAGTGATCAATACAACACCCTAGAAAAATTAATTGCCTAAGTATGTTCCTAAAACTATAGCCTTTAAGTCTAAGATTATGCTGATAACTACAACTACTAGTAAGCCTAAGAATAATTAATTCATCCATTAATCAGTGGTTTTTTTCATCAAAAAGATATTGAGCTCACTCTAAGGGGATCATAAGAAGAAACAAAAAAAGAAAGAGAAAGAAAGGATGAAAGAAATAAGGAAGGAAAGTAAAGAAAACAATTCTCAACTGTGTCCTAGCTGTAGACTTCTCATTACTGTTGACAATAAAAATGAGAGTCATAAAGAACACAGCTGGAATTTTAAGTCTTAAGTTGAGATCAAAGATTTGGCAGTTAGAAAAATCATCCTTTTGACTTGTAAACAAAACAAATCTTATATGGATGTCAGAATAAATAAAGTATTTCTTTTTTAAACAATTACTGTTTTGGCTAAACTGTACTTATCATACCTATTAAGAGATTTGAGGTAGAGAATTTATCACTCTTATTGCCATCTTAACCTCAGACACAATTATTTAAAATGAAATAAATATATACTTAGCAAACAAGGAAGATATATTACTAATTGTCCACTGGGCAGTCAATTGCCAGTTAGAGTAGCCACTTGTGTAAACTCTGTCAAACATGCTGACCCAAACACGTCTCTAGCGATTTCCAACATCTGGCTTAAAAGCTTCCCTGTAATTATTTTCATTTTGCATAAGCAAAACTCACTAAACCCTGCATCTGTGGTGGTGATATACAAAACATATAAATCTGGAGGGATTCATTAGATAATGCTAAAGAAAATGCACCAATGGCTCAATGCCATTTCACTCCTGCACTTATAGTGAATTAGCCAGCAGTGAAGGCCTTTTTTCTCTTCAAAAGATTGTACATATTATACAGTGCTTCTTGACTTATTTCTGCTGTAGTTTTGCTGGAGTGTTTAACATATAGAAGTTGACATGTAACAAAATTACAAAGATGTGAGTACTTTTTCCTGGTGTCCTTACCATCTCTACTTTTCTACAGGAAAAGACAAGTAACATAAGATGACATAGGTATCAGGTACATAGAGAAGTGGTCCTACCTAGAGTGTCTGCTACTATAAAGTAGTGGATCTTATTTTATATTATGTATTTTTGGAAGAATGCTTAAAACATATTTAACATGATGTTTTATCAAGCTTTTTCCAAATTCTAATGATGTACAAACATACAGATTCTCAAATGACTGAAAAGTAGTTTATAATCCTAAATTACAGATGCATATGTGAATGGAGTATAGATATACAATATTTTTTCTGATATCAGAAAAATATCTCCATCATATCATAACTTGTTCTAAACATGTTATATTCTAATTGTATGTTAGAATCCCACAATAAAATACTACTTGATTATACTTTGATTTATTAACCTAAGTTAAATATACTTGTCCATATCAAAATGTTCAGAACTGCTCTGAAGATATGTTTATTTTCTAAGCTCTCATCTTCAGTTAGTTATTTCTTTCAACCTGTTCTAGGGAAACTGGAATAGCCTAGGTTGGATGATATATATTTATTAGCTTCAGAACCACATCTGTGTGCTCAGATTGGAGGAAAGGTCATAAACACAATGAATGTTGCTAGGAAACCATGTCTTTTAGTCAATTTAGTTGTGAAGATGAAAGGGTTTTGGTACAAAGATGGGCTATTTGTACAGTACAATGAATAATCATTTTATTTTGATCTTTGAATTTATCATTTAAAAATAACGCTTTTCATTAGTAGCTTTTCCTATTTATTACTTACTTACTTGGATTTCAAATGTTTGAAATTCAAGATGTAAATGTAGCTTTGTATGAAAAGAAAGGTTTGTTGCAATTTTCATTTAAAGAGAATAATCTTGTTGATGAAATTTAGGGATCCTTAGAGCAAGAATAGGAATCATAAAAAGATTAATAATCAGATAATACAAGTCAAGGAACAAGTAGCTAAGTCCCTTGAAATGGTCGTAAAAGGATTTTGAATGCTCAAGTGCTCTAAACGACCTTAACACTTCTTTTTGTGTTTCAAAACTATAGGGCCATGATCCTGGCAACTTTTCACAAATATCAATCTAAAAGAAAAAAGACATGTTTTACTGGTCAACAATGATTAGATGATTCTTGGACATAACTAAGTACTCTAATTCCACTTGAGTACCTAATTAGAAGTTTACATTGGTTGTGCCTATATATATTGATTTGGAATCAAAATGTAATTTTAACCATGCAAATTTTTTGGCTCCATTTCTCTTGAAAGTTTAAGTTGTACTTGGTAGTACAAGTTATGTTGATGATGACAAATTTAGCAGGTTAGTACTGCAATGGACCTCTTGTTTTTTTGAGTATGTGATTACATCTCTTCTTTTTAAGAACTGTTTCTCCCATTCTATTTGATTCTAATGGCCGTTGATCATCCGGCTTCACCTTCCCTTCACAGGGGTGGATGTGTCACTCAGGCTGGCCAATCAGAATAATCCATGGGTCACGTATGTTTGAGAAAGAGAAAGGCAGCCAGTTTAAATGGAGCATAATCAAGCATGAGTTGATAGATAGGAAATGATGTGGAGGTAGGCAAAAAATACAGACTGTGCACAGCCTTACAGGCCAAAGTAAAAAATTTAAATTACATGTAAATATGGCTGGAAACCTGGGGTTATGCAGGAGTGTGATACAATCTAATTTAAGATTAAAAAAAAAAAAACACACTGGGTGCTAAGTCAGAAATAGTTGAGGGTGAAGCTCACATTTAAGAGGTTATTGTAATAGTGTTGGTTAAAAATAATACTGGCTTGGACTAAGACAGTAGAATTTGATGTACTCAAATAACTTAGGAAGATGGAGCTAACAAGCATTGGTGGTAGATTGGATAATGAGTGTGTGGTTAAAAGTGAGATCAAGGATGACTACCAGATTATTAACTTGAACGTCAAAGTGTGCTATTGCCATTGAATGAACTGGGAAGACAGGAGAAAAAATAGTATTGATAGTATAATTAAGAGTTCTGTTTTAGGCAAATTAAATTTGAGAGTATCTCCAAGTGAAAATGTTAAGGAGGCAGTAGACTGTGACATTTGGAAAGATGCGATCAGTACATATCATACCATTTTTTGAGAGATTCAGAAATAGCTAATATTTAAAAAGCCAGGGGACTGAATGAGGCCACCTAAAGAAAATGTATCCATAGGAAAGAAGAAGGATGGCTGATTTCTTAAAGCAACACAATTTAAAATACAATAGATGATTAAGAGTAATTTTTTTAAATTTTTATGAAATTTAGTGGGATGGCATTGGTTACTAAAATTATATAGGTTTCAAGTGTATGTTTCTATACTAGCTCATCTATATATTGCTTTGTGCGTTCACCACCTAGAGACAGTGCTTTTTCCATCACCATATTTTGAAAATGAAAAAAAAATACCACTTTTTATACTTACTTACAAAATACTTTTTTATACTATGTCATGCATATAATATGAAACTAATATGTACTAAGTATTCAGAGCTCTCTATTCTTACCACTATAGTTAAGAAAATTGAGAGATTAGATGTTGAGACTCAAGATCTCACTATTATTAAGAGATGAAGTTAGGCCCAGAACAAACAATTTTCTAATTCTATCCATTGCATATATATATATATATATATATATGCAATGGATAGAATTAGAAAATATATATATATATATATTCTGTTGGAAACTCTCCACATTCAAAGATACAAGGACCCTGGGGCAATTACTGAGGCTAGTTGCCTCTACATTAACATCCTAGTTTACAGTACTTGAGTTCCAATGTCTAATTAGTTTCTCTAATGTCACTTCTTGCTGCAACCTGCCTCAGAGAGTTTCTCCCTCTAGTGATCTACTGTTATTATGTTATAAGCTGTGAAAATAGATAATTGAGACATAGAATTATTATGAATATAGTAAAGTTAAAAGAGTCCTTGGGAGACTCTGATTAGTTATATGCCATAACCTTGCTACGTTGTCTTGAAACGTATGTTATGACTATTCAGGGCCTTGCACTTATTTATTATCTTAGTTTTTTTGCCGTTGTGTAACTGATTAGCTTGCCAAATAAATGACTTCTGATAGCTAGTGCAGTTTTTCACACTCATGTGTCTTTTTCTTGGACCATATAGTGCACCAGTCCACATTGATAAGAGTCCGTTAGCTCTCAATTTCTGGGATACCTGTTCCAAAAGGTCAAAGGGACATTTTGATTGTTCTCCTCAGACAATGGAACTTACAAGAAAACAATCCCAAACTAGACTTTAACAAAGAAGGGTACATTAAAAAATATATATATCCCCATTGTGCATGAATAGGGTCTTCTAGGAAGCAAGGCTTTTTCTACCCTGTCAGTCTGGGTTCCCTGAGGCGCTAGTCATTGCTCTCATTTTCTCATTTCTTCCTGAAGACGATCTTCAGATTCTTGGGTTTTTTCCTTTGGCAAAAGGAGTTCTGTGCTCCCACCACTGCGTCCCTCTCATTCGTCATGCACTCTAGACCGCCACTATGTTTAAATGTTGTCGATGGCCAGTACATAATATCTCTTCACACCAAATAAAACTCAGAGTTCTGTATTTGCTAGATGCTTCCTCAAGCAATCACCAAAGAATTTACTTTCATTCTTTTGGTAGTAGGGGGTTATTGAGAGAATTTTGTCAAGAGAAGTGGTATAGTTTTGGACAGATTCTGTTGGACCATGTAAATGATAGTTTTGAAGGGATGACGATGTAGGCAAGTAGAACCATTACAAGGCAAAGCTTCCAGTGAGAGTAGAAAAGGGTATAAACTACCCAATAACAATCAGGATAGATAGAAGAGGACATATTTTAGAGATATTTCAGAAGGTTAACAATGTAGGACTTGGCCATTCTGTGGAATGTAGGATGAAGGATAGAGGATGATTATAGTAACTCATTCATTACTGATTTGAACCAGTAGTGAGTCATGACATGAAATGTGGTAGACATGAAGGTAGAGATGGGAAGATAATATGTTCTGTCTCAGGTTGGTTTAGTTTGAAGTGGGTCTAGAATTTTGGAGAGAGTTCTGGGGGTCCAATGAAAAAAAATTGGAAACACTAGGATATAACCGTTCATTAAAGTTATCTCATTCTGTACATATATACAATGGAATATTATTCAGCTATAAGAAAAGATGAAATACTGCCATTTACAACAAAATAGATGGACCTAGAGATCATCATGCTAAGCGAAGTAAGCCAGACAGAAAAAAACAAAAACTGTATGACTTCATTTATATGTGGAATATAAAACTGAAAGCAACAAAGAAAAGACAAACAAACAAGCAAAAACCCATGGACACAATCAATAGTTTAGTGTTTATCTGGGGACAAGTGGGGAGGGGATGGGAGAAAGGGGAGAGGGTGGGAGAGGAGGGAGGGGAAGCTAAATATATGGTGATGGAAAGAGAACTCACACTGGGTGGTGAACTTACTATACAAGTTGACAATGCACTGTAGCATTGTACACCTGGAACCTATGCAATTCTTGCTAACAAATGTCACCCCAATAAGTCGAAGAATAAAAAACAATAAAGTTATCTCAGTTAATGGGATTACCCAAATAAAATATTTCAAATGAGAAGCTGGAATACTACAGAAAAGCCTTAAGGAGGTAGTTAGAGAAAGAAAATGTCACAGGCAATAGAAAGTGAGAAGAATCAGGAGGGTTGGGATCATACATGCACAGGAAAGATAGATGGTAAAGGAAGGAGTGATCACTAGTGCTGAAAGCTTTAGATAGCTAAGAAGATGAAATCATTCACTGAGTTGGTAACTATGAGGTGAACCTTCTTAGCGAGATTACTAGCTGTGGGTGGTAAAAAATCCACTTAAGAAGGTTGTGGAGTGAATATTATTTAGTAGTTGAAGACAGAAGACTACCTTGTTTGAAACCCTGCTTAGTATAGAAATCAGGAGAGAGAGAAGGTTATGGTTACAGTGGCAATGGAGTTTAAAAATAGTTTAGTCCTTTAAAAAAATCTTTTAGATAGAAGATTCTTAATGTTGTCCATGTGCTAGAAGATAAAAGACAGTAGTAAAGAGAAATTCATGGTGCAGAAGAGATAGGAAGAATGAAATCAAATACACAGAGGAATTGCCTTGTTTAGAGAAAAAGATATTTTTTCCATGGGGACCAGAGGGAAGTAAGTATGTACACAACAGATATAGCTTTGGGTGAAAGATGAGAGATTTTAAATCTGATGGCAAATTTTCTCAATGAGAGAAGTGGAGTTGAGGTCAAGACCAAGCAATAACTTTGGATATTCCACTGTTCCTATGGTGCCTAGGTATAGGACCACTTCAGATATGAATATAAATAACTGTTTTTAATTGATGAATGCTAAAATAATCAATGTTTGCCTTTTTAAATGTGCTAGACTCCAGCAAGAATAGAGCATTGTGTATCAAATCTTATCTGCCATTCCCACAGAGCAGATCATTATTAGTATTGATTATATCCACAGTTAAATTCTAAGCTGGGGAAGTTATCTTATCACAAGATCTTTGCATTAGTAATTAACTGATAGAAGTGTCTGTTTTGTATTGTATCTGCTTTGAAGGTTAGTCAAGAGTCATACAACTTAAGAAATAAAATTACCCTAGTTTTCTTATAGCCATTATTCAAATCAAATAATCAAGGAATATAGCCATAGAAATAATTTATTCTCTTAAGTTTTAGTTACATAAATTTTGACTGAAGTACATATTCTAACTAGAATTTGTCAGTGATGGACTGCAACTTAATTCAATTAGGTGTTTGCTACCTAATTAATTAATATCTGTAGAGCTGCTTACAATTGAGAAATCAAAACTCATAAATTATAATCTCACACTGCTGTACAGAAAACAAAAAACCCTTCCATGTGACCTAGGGAAGTCTTAAAGCTATTGCTGTTATACATTGCTATGAGCTAAAAATCAGATACATTTCTAAATAGATATCAATTGAGGGGTTGGCTGATGTTGTGGTTAAAAACAGAGACTTACAGTGTTACACAGATTTGGAGTAAAGTAATCATTCCACCACCTACAGATGCATGTCCTCAGCTTCTGCCTTTATAAAGTAAGATTGATAGGAGTGCTCACCTCAGTGTTACTATGAAAAGAAAAGAAGATCATTCATGTAAAATGTTGATGATAATAGTTGACATAATAGAAACTCAAATAAGTAACAATATAGTTTATTAACTACTGTAATAAAATAATATAAACATTCCTGCATAGAATGAATCATCTTACATACTCACTGTGTTAACGAAGATATAAAGCTTCTTTTTCAAACTTCTAGTCACTCAGTCCCAAACCAAAATAGGAAAGAAGGTACAATCTTCCAAGAATTCAAAATTACCTCTATGAAAAGTTTTTTGATCTTGATTAGAGAAATGTATTTTATTTTTTAATGAAAAAGAATGGGGACTACTGCAAAGATTAGGGAATTCTGTAGAAACTGGTATAAATGCTGTATGCTGGTGTGTATGTGTTTGCGTGTGTGTGTGTGAGATAAAGAGAGAACAAGAGAATTTATGCCAATGTAGAATTTACATCAGAATATTATGAGATATGTGTTAGTGAGAAAAAAGGTGCACAATTATGTTTATGAGATCAGTATTAGTAATATTCTCAATAATCTTCTGAATTATCTGTAATCAGATTTATCTGCTTTCTAAGACCTTTCAGTTGCACACATATCACTTTTATGATACATTATAAATTCTTATTGATTAGTCTTAACCAATAAGGATAATATGCTTATGAAAAGAAATATACTCTCATATGTATAGTTATAGTTCCAGTATCTAAATCTATCATGCCCTCGGCCTAGAACACTCTAGCATTTCCAGACAGAAATTGGAGGAAACACAAGTTGTTCTTTTTGTTTGTTTGTTTGTTTTGCATTCAGGGATTTAAAGTGCTTGATATAAGAAACTTAGCAGTAGCTGGAATTCTGTCATGTTGACCTTGGCATTATAAACAAATGATACAATCCCAGTAGATTAAAATCTCCAGGAAACAGGCATTTATGTCTGTCTTGTGCTACACAGTAGCCTTTGTACATAGAACAATTCCTAGGTCATAAAAAAAGAGACTCGTAAAATTAAGTAGTGGATGAATGAATAATTCTGAACCATCGCCGAAGCCTGTGAACAGAGTGGCTGCTCAGAGGTGGGCAGAGTCCTCAGTCAGGCAGGAACAATCAGAAGAATGCAGAGGCTGGTTTTAAGTGACAGCAGGAACAGAGAGGCATGGGCTAAATCCTTTATAAAGGGTGGGGAAGCAGTTAGGTAAAAATATAATATTGAGTTTCAGTTTTGGAAAATGCAAATGAATATAGCTTAAGAAATACCAGCTCACAGAGGAAATTTCAAAAGAAAACAAAACTAAAAGAAACAGGCACCACAGAAAAACAACTAATATTTAAAAATATGTACTTCTTTGTCAGGTGTTGATCTGAGGGCATTACCACTCTTAATTCTCACAAGCACAGAATGAGGCGGCTATCTTCATTTTACAGATGAGGAAACTGAAACATGAAGAGTTTAAGTGACTTGTACAAGGTAACTCAATTAGGAAGTGGGGAAAGCAGGCTCTTAACCTAGGTCACCTGGCTCCAAGATACAGGTTTTACCTCATCTGTCTTCCTAACGTACAAAAAGTCTGCATGGTCACTGGCAACATTTCCCTCATAAATAACTCAGTCAGTGGAATGCAGCACCACTTGGCCTGTCACTGTGTTCTCTGCCAGTCAATTGCTGGTGGCTGGACAAAATGGCATTATAGTCTCTCTATAAGACTCCTCATCAATATTGTTGGTATTGTTCAGGTCTATCCAGACTGTTTTGCTTGTATATTGTGTGACACAGAAAATCAATAATCATAAAATGCTTTGAAAACATGCAGTACTAGATCCATGTCCAATATTATTATATGTTCTCAGTGTCATAGTGCAGTCATAAAAGTCAAAGCTATTTCAAACTGCATACAGAAAGTTATGCTGATGTAAGCTAGAGAGGAAATTGTTGTCTTTAAAACAAGGGGGCTAGAAATTGAGGATATTTAATGGAACTATTTGGGGCTTAAGAAGCCCCCAAACAAGAAAATTATTTGGAAGACAAAAGTAAAAATTAAGGGAGAAGACATAACATCACCGCACCAAGTATTAAGGGACAAGAGTGATCGTATTAGGATAAGGAACTAAATAAAGCTGCTGATCTGGTCAAGTGAAAACTCAGACTAAATAAAACAAACTGCCAACATTTGAAATGTGTAAATAAAAAAGGGGATTTAGTCTGAGAATTGACGAAATGACTAGAAATGCAAAAAAGAAGAGAAGAGAAAAAAGGAGAGGAGAGGAGGGAAGAAGAGAAGAGGGAAGAAGAGAGGAATTAAAGAAAGAAAGCCATTGATATTTGGGCCATGAGAAAAGAAATATTTACTGAGTAATTCCAATTTGATTTGATCCATTTTGTAGAACGTGAATCACTGACCGACTGCAGCAGGCTAAGCATAGACCGTGTCAAAGCAGCACGTGTTGCCCTGCACTGTCCAGAGCAGCCACAGTCACAGTCTTAAACAGATGCACTTGGCCCCCGTATCCCGACTAGCCCGTGCAAGGTATACTGGAAGAAAGTCTAGAAAAGGATCCTGAAATTGTATTATATAAAAGGATCTCAATTCCAGCAGAACCCACCTGTTAAATTACTCTTTCATGTACTTTACATAATCCCCATGATTTTGTGGAATAAACACTAGGTCACACATTTGAAAATTCAGGTATTTGAAGCAGTGGTTCTCAACCTAAGTGTCTTACTCAACATGTGGATGTATTCCGAACACATGTGAGGAGATCTGTAAGGTGGTTGTCATGACTAAAGCCAATAGTAAAGACTTCTGAGCACTTAATATGCCAGGGTCTTTATATGAAATAATTCTTTTTATACTTATAACAGCTGTATGAGGTAGTTACTCTCATTACCCTATTCTCACAGATGGAGAAACTGAGACATAGAGGAATTAAATACCTTGCTCAAAGTCTCAGCTAGAAGTGGAGGACCTAGGAGTTCAAAGGTCAAAGTTTATTATGAACTTATGAAAAATTTAACTCAAAAATAGAGATAAGTTCCACTCAATTCTGTAAGAAGAGCATGTGAAAGTAGAATGGTAGCTACTAGAGGCTGGGGAACGGGGGATAAAAGAGATATGGATCCAAGGGTATAAGCTTTCAGTTGTAAGATGAATGAGTCTGGAGACCTACAGGATAGCATGGTGACTATAGTGCTA
>PVJL010000499.1:0-315000 GCA_004026885.1 Lyroderma lyra | reverse complement strand
CATTACCTACCATTTAGACTTTTTTTTAAAATTTGGGGATTGGAAGGTATTGTCTCATTGTCAGGCACTTTTAATAACTGATTAATTAGTCATTAGAAAAAATTTGGATATATTGAGGTTCTATTGTTATACAACAACTGCATTTTTACAAATATATCATATAAGTGGTACAATTAATGCTGCACTTAATTGAAACATATCTCTTCAATTGTTTCTGAAACCTTGGAATCCCTTCCTATTTCCTAATGTGACATTGCCAAAAATTTGGACCTATTATGATTGACAAATATGATTTACTTTATGATTGAAGGGAGGAGGAAAGGATCAACTATACAGAGGAAATAAGTAGCAAGCTTCCATAAATTTAGTTTAACTTTGCTTCTTGACATTCTTAGAGTTGCCTTTGTTCTATTTAATGCTAATTTTTATTATACTGAGCTAACAGAAATAGATACCTCAGAACCAGTGCTTAGTGCACTTCATCCTCTTGACACTTTTAAGGAAAAATGTAGTTTTGAAACTATCTCCCACTCTTCTTTTTCTAATCTTATTCACTCTACACTCCCTACCACATCCCCCAAATATGACCAAATATTGACTGACAGCTTGAAAGTGCTCATCGAATCATTCCCAATCATACGTGTTCAATAGATTGGACTTAAAAAAACATTAGGAACCCAAATATTTCATCTACCATCACTGCTCAATAGACAGACAAAATTTTAACCAGAGCAAATTCAAGTACAGCTTTCAGACCAGCCAAACCCGGGAGACAGGCAGGAGGTCTGCCCTTCCCCAGCCGCTCTTCTGTCTGCATTAGTCGCTCTTGCTCAGGCTCCATCGACCTGTCAGAGCCATCACAGTGATTGACTGCCCCGGCAGATGTGCTTCTGTAACAGGTAACTTGATCATCCAGACCCATCTGTCTCTAAGTCCTCTTCAATTCACACTTTGAAAAATATTAGAGGTTGGGAGGGGTCGAATTCTTTGTTGTGATTCAAAAAGAAAAAAAGAAAAAAAAACAGGTAGGCTATCTGTATTTCACAAAAGGTTATCCTTTAGTAAGTGAATGAAAATATATATTAATAATATTTGAGCTCTTCAGTGAGATGAACTGCTTCCAGGGCACATTACTATCAATATTTTAAATGGCCCAATAAGATCTAGGAGAATTTGAAAACTTGACTTCCACAACACAATCTGAAGTTAAGGATGAATTTTAAAGAACAACCGTGATAACAGAATGATGTCTCAAAGATAAGTTTTCATGTGAGAGAGACAGATGGGCTGTTTGTGCATAGAAAGAGAGAAGGGGAACCTCACGCAATGGGAGCAATTCTGTGTCTTCCCTTCAGTGCCCACAGCCTGGCAAATGTTGTGACATCATTAAGCTGAATTGCTGATTTCAGTTAGGTCTGGAACAAGAATGGGCAGGGGTAACTCTAGCTGCATGCTGAAATGTAGTTAACTAATTTACTAGTGTCACTATTTCTGATAATTACTTTTCACCAAAATATTTTGTCGTGCTTGTGTGTAGAGGATTTCATTCTAAAAGTCAACACTTTAAGTGTAGAGCTGTTCAGGATCTATCAACAGCTTCTATTAAGAGAGAATATCATCTTGGCAAGATCAGTGGCTAACACTTTTCTATTTCTCAGTAAAGGCTATTGCCTACTCACTATCAAGGGATGAACATCGGCTGAGAATGACATGGTTCAACATCTAAGGGGAAGTCACATACTGAAGCAAGCAAAACAAAGTAAAATGAATGACAACTGACAAACAAGCAAGTGAAAGCAATTTTTTTTCCAATGAGAGGAATAAAAATATGCGATGTATGAAATAATACTTGCAGGACCTGAAGAAATAAATGAATGTAAAGATTTATGTATGCCTGAAACCTATGTAATCCTTGCTAACAGATGTCACCCCAATAAGTCTAACAATAAAAATGAATTAAAAAAAAAACAAAAACAACAACAACAAAAAAAAGATTTAGACAGACGTATTCATTCCTTAACAGAACTCCTTTACGATTTATTTTTTTATGGGTTATCCCATGAGCAGACAATTTGCCTTGGCATTAGAATATGGCCATACTCATACTACCTTTCCAAATCAAAATAAGCAAATAATAAATTCTAAAAAGTTCTCTATTTTGGTTAAGGAATCTAGATTATGTTCTGGTCATAGTTCGCCACTTGTATCTACTGGCCAAATACCATAACATGGTTTAAAATTCTTCATGGAAATTACCATACTTTTTTTTTCTTCAGATGAGAAATAGAAAATATAATGTTTTATTATTTTAAATTAACAATAATGATTCTTTCACCCTCCATTTTTTTCTCTTTTTTTTTGAGGGGGGGGCGCAGGGTGTTGCCTGAGTGAGGTTCAATTTTGCTATTGATAATGCTTGAAAAGGCAGTGAGCACCAAGCAGTTGCTTGGTTTGAATAAAGCTACACATGCTTAAAAGAGTTATTTACCACACAGAGCTGTGGCTAATTAATTCAGTTAACATTGCTCAGTCTTCTCTTTCATTCCCCACTCCCAACCCAAAGTGAAGAGTCATGGATTTAAAACACAAATCTGTCCAAAATTTAATATGAGCTGAGAACATGATGCCATAATTTTCTGAAGTATTAACAATGTTCTGACAGAAATTGCCTTTAAGAGAGTATACAATTTTTATAATTAAAAAGTTAAATAAAGGAGAAGTGATCACTATTTTCATAGTGTTTGTCATTGCACACTGTGCAATTATTTGCCCTGAAGTCCTTTTTGACAAAATGGTATTTCCAAGCCATAGAGATTGTCAGTACTTGCATGCCATGGAATCAAATCTGTAAGTATTCCTGAAATGGAACAAGAGATTCTTTTTTAAACTCTTGCATTTTCATCTACTTCACATCATATAACTCACATTCTTAAAAAACGACTAGAGGGTTTTTTCTTATATCCATGTGGTTCCTGCTTTCTAAATTCTGTTGCTTGTTTTCTCCTTGTAGTTCTAAATGTTGCTTTAACATCTTTAGGTGTGATATAGATAGATTTAGAGTGATGTAGTTTGCAACTCTCAAGCTGCAGCTTTTAAGTACATTTGAAAACCTTCTTCTGAAAGAAAACAAGACACTCTTATGCGAAAGTTGCACTTTATATTGGAGGCACCTCTCATGACTCTTCTTTTCAAAGATGCTGAATTTACTATGACTATTATTAACACATGTATGTAATTAATCCTCTATCACACAATCTTTTTCATGTACAGTTAATCAAAGCTGGTTTATCCTTTGAACAGCATAAATACTAAATTTTTAAAAGAGAGACTAAGGTCTATTTACCAAATCAAATTCAGTTTAATGTTTGAGAAAGTGTCCCTTTACATTGGTTTATATCATGTGACATGTTGATTTTCTTGGGCACAATTTGCCTCTCTCTGTTCTACCATGTAACTATAGTCCTGAATTCATCTCAACCCTTCCTTTGTAACATTTTTTTTCAAGTAATTATATCCATAGAAAGAGTTCAGTATACATATGGTTCTAGCAGTTTATAACAAGAAAAGTGGCTTCCCCTTATTTTAAGTTCAAGTTCTGTATATTCAATTACTGTTAGCAAGCACTCCACCTACTGGCTTATGTGATGCCAAGCAAGCCAACCACGATAAGAAGCAAATCAGCAGTAGTAAAAGGAACTTTCAGTTCTCCTGATAAGAAAAGGATTTCAGCTTCAGACTGCCAGCCAGGATCAAGCATGACTCTGATTTGCTGCTCACCAGGGTTAGGATGATACTTGGTATTGTCTTGACCAAGTGACAACTTAATTGTGAAGATTCTCCATATCAGTATGGTGTATGAGGATAGGATGCATCACTGAAAGGTGGATTTTTATAACTATAATGGGGGAAGGGGGGATGCAATCACATTCCAAAGCCTCAAAATGCCTTTTTGGCATATTTAGAGCAAATGTATACAAGCATAGGTATAAAAGCTTACTTGACCAAAAATATTCTTAAAAAAAACAGGGTTTTTAGTTTCAATATGAGGTAGGATTGTAGACATTGCATATGGCTATTTCTTGACCATCAATATGTCAATTTTAAAAATGTAATATTGCAGTATCAAGAAGAAAATCAGTGCTTGAAGAATCATTTTGATCACTGCCCCCCACCTCCATGAACTTTCTATGACAGAGGTGGATTAGTATTAGGGATTACAGTGAAATCAAGAGAATTGAACAAGCTCTGTTCCACAGTGTCAACATAAGATATAAATCATAACCTTCTGCCAACCCTACCTACCACTATCCATTCTGACATCTCTTTTTAAAGACAGTTTACTATGTAATTATTGCCACTGTGCCCGTATTATAGTATGTTTGAATATGGCAATAAACAATATGGCAATTAATGCGAAATAATACACGAGCAAATCAAGGCACAAAGGCTAGACAAAAGTGAAGCAGCAGGAAAACTGAAAAATAACCTTAATGGGCTATTGAAGTGGAAACACTTTTCCTAATATTTTTTCAGGGTGTTACTGTGAGTTAAAAAAAGAAATCCTGGGGTGGGGGGCAAATGCTGAAGGGAGAACATCTAACTATATGAGAGATTTCTTGCAGTCAACTCTATGCTATACCAACTTTACATCTTCTCCAAAATAGGTAAGAATCATCATGTACTTTTAATATCATGGGGAGGTCTCTTAACCCCAGAAACTTGTAGCTTGCAGCTAAACCAGGATACAATATGGCACTGAGTAACAGACCTATTCTAGGTTGATGAATACTTACGCACTCATACTGGCATAGCATTAGTGAGAGCCTAGTAAACTGCATCCCAGATGCATAAATTTTTCTTTTGGCTTTTCAAAGGAAGTGTTCACAGTTAAGGGGGAAAAATCAGTTCCATTAAGCATTTAGCCTGCAAAACAGGGACTGAGGCATCTTAGCACATGACAACACAACAAAATTTACCTGACCCTTCCATGCTAAGGAAAACAAGACAGAAGGTCCTCTCAAGAGGCTGTATCATATATATGTTCTGAGGCTGTGCTGCCCATATGTTCAATAGGACTGTTGAATCGCAAAGTTATAATAATTTGCAACGAGGTGCCAGAACCAATTATTAAATATCATATGATCCGACAGAGACGAAATAAAAATATACAGGGTCGATTTTACTGGCTTTAACTATTAGAAGACATTTCAAGTACTTTGAATTTACAGTATAACTTGAGGGCTGTATTAATGACTTCCTTATGCTAGAATTTTGTTCCTAGCTGAACATCATAAGCTAAATGCAGATGGCATAATTTTCTAAGGACAAAAAGAGTCTTGGCCTTATCTTTTCTTTTTGATTTGTATATCAACTCAGGAAAAGGAGATACGCTATTATAATAGCTTTCACTAATATAAACCTTTATTCAAAAGCGCAAATGACAGCCAAAAGTACAATTGGGAAAAAAGGTAGTGTGTGACAGTATCACAGAATGATACAATCTCAGCCAAATCGCTGCCTATAGTGTTAAAAAAAAAAAAAAAAGGAGCCTCCTTGTCTTCACTATAAATAGTCATAATTTACCATGGTATCTCTATAAACATAAATGAGGGATCATTTTAAATATTTGTTCTGATCTCAAAGCCAAGGTCAGTTCTTTCTCCCTGAATGCTGAGATGCTGCCCTTAGTGAAATCAAAGAGACGTGGTGTGGATTGGTGGTTTACCACAAGCAAAGCAAGATGTTCAGAAGACAAAGGTGCCTCTGGGGTTCTTTCTGTTACTATTTCAAAGGTACTAGTGAGGATTTCACTGAAGTCTTCAGAACCAAAACAAGATTGTTCTACCTTAGTAACTTGTTGCTGGAATAAAGCCATCTCTGAATGAATTTTCTTAAGGATCAGAGTCAAAAAGCAAGCTCCTACCTGTAGTTTTGTGGGAAATAGAATGTACGTATATGATCGCTTCTCCAATCTGAGCATAATGTGTCCGGTAAGTCATGTGTGATCACTTCGAGAGATTAAAGACTGTCTTCCCTCAGTCATGGGAGCACTGTAAGCATAGGACCATGTTTGTCTATGTATGTTTACAGCACCTGTCAGTTGATACATGAGAAACAAGAAAAGTAATGTAAAATGATCCCCCCTTTGGCTGAATATTTAATGCAATCCACCAGAAAGAAAAGCACAAACATTCTACTTTTCCAATGCTTGTCTTTCATGCCCTCTTCTAATATTCTCTGGGGAGTGGTGGGTTACGATCTTGGTGAGAGCAAGTGCCCATTTACTTCAAAATCTTTACTTCCTTATCTCAGCTTCCTTCCTGGCTCCCAAAATGAAATTTATTTTATTTTAGTCACCTCTGAGCAGACTTGTGTGTATATATTTTCACAGAAATTGCATTGTCCATATAGATTTTTAAATAAGCTTTCAGATCAAGTTCAGAAATATGTAAACTGTTGCCTTGTTGGACCAGGCAAGAGTAGAACATATCACTCAAATGAAGGGTACCCAATACTATAAAGCGATCCTCAAATGAGAAAACTAGAGTGTAAGTCAATTAAAGTGGCCAATAATGGGAAAACAAGTGCCCATTCCAAGAGCAATTGTAAGACATTTAAGCCAAGGAAAGTTGCATTATACATTTTTATTAAATTGAGGCTAAATTCACACTTACTGTGGTTTGAAATGTGAACCAATATTTTCTATCTTTGGTTTCCATGCTTTAAATCTCTTAATGTGCATGAGATGCAATTCATAATATCATATGACTGTTTTAAGTTTGAAAGTTACTGTCTCCAAAGTTATAATTCAATTTAAATTGATAAATGCCCATTAAATTACTGTGCTCTCTCATAAAACAGTATCTGACCTGAGATTAATGTAACAAGACCTCAGGATTCCTAAAACTCCAGATTCTTTGTATTTTAACCTTATATACAACATAACACATCCAATTCTAGAGAGCACTATCATTTAGCATAATATAAAGTATTAGCGTCAAAGATGTATTCAATCTTATTTAAAGTTTAGACCTGCTGTTTTTCAATAGTCTTGATAACAAGAGAAAAAGATTAAGTAACAAACAAAAAAATACAATTAGCCCATTCAAATCCTTCCTGAAAGATATACAAAAATGGTATTAGTAACTCTCAAAATAGTTTTCAGAAAATCTGCAAACACAGATCTTAGGGGAGAGGAAAGAGAGAACTTTCATAAATCTAAAAGGCATGATAGGGTTGCTTTCCAAATGGAGGTCTTCATATTGAGTGGGAAGATAATGCCACATACCAACAAGAAAAAAAAGAAAAACAAGGGAAAATTTATTAAAACTCTTGGCTGAACAATTGTACTAATGTCATTAGGGAAATGTTAAACTCCAAAGTGATAGCTTGAAAACTGCAACATGCCTATATGTTAATTTCCTAATATCCGATTATATTCTAGTTTTGCTCTGGGCCACTCTAAAGGGTCTGATATTCTTTTAAGCTATCAGTTTCATTTCTCCTAACAGGTAATCCCCTATGAATAAAAAGATTTATAAGTATAAAAAATATTAGGATAAAACATTACAGAATATCATGTAGTTCTGTCATTTCATGCCATCCTGCTTTATTAATATTAATAATATTCAATACTTACCCCATTATAGACACAGTACTAAGCACTTTCAGTATATTGTCTCATTAAATTCTCTCAACAACCTTGCAAGGTATTTTTTTTCTGCCTATTACTCACATGAGGTAGATCAGACATAGGAATGTTAAATGAGTTGCTGTAAGTTATAGAATGAGTAATGGCATAGAGATTCTTACACAAATATGTCTAATTCCCAATTCATGCTCAAAAGTCTACTCTGTTTCTTCTCATAAATTTCAACCCTGGAGAATTAGTTAGGTAATACTGAAATTGAAAAGATCACATGCTGAATGCAAGCACGTGATTTACTTGCCAGAAATGGGAGTGAAATCACAATAGCACAACTTTTAAATTTTGAGAATAAAAGTAGTATGAAAAAATAAAGTATCAGTATAGCACATAATATATAAATGGTATTCAAAAGTTTTACACATTATTGTTATTGTTGGCAAAGCCTCACTGAAATGATAAGGGCTTCAACTTATACACTACCATGTAATGGAAACCAGCTCAAGAGAACGATACAATGACCAGGAGGTGGGAAAAAGTTTAATGATGCTCCCTAAGCAATCCTTTTCGTTTTATCTCTCATGCCCTCATTTTGAGCTCAAGAGGACCAGATGATTATGCAATGTCATTCATCCCAGATAGATTGTGTAGGTAGGAAGACAGCAATCCCTCATTTTTACTTCTACCAATAGCATACTCACAGATACAGAATTTTAAGTTCCATCTTTTCAATAAACCATTAAATTCAAGGGCTATGGACAACAGAATTTACAACTCATTGAGATTTTCTGTAACAGAAAATAGTTTGTTCCTGTTTTTGTGTTTTATTTAAATTAGCAATCAAGAAATTATTTAATTCTACTTCCCTCTGTTTCTCATCACTACCATCAAGAATGTGTGTATGCTCCCAGACAAGAAAAAGCTAAAGGAGTTTAGTACCACCAAACGATTATTCAAAGACATGTTAAAGAAACTTCTTAAGAAAACAAAGTTAAAAATTTGAATAATAAAATGGCAATAACTACATTCCTATCAATAATTAATTCAAATGTAAATGGATTAAATGCTCCAAACAAAAGACATAGAATGACTGAATGGATAAGAAAACAAGACCCAACCATACACTGCCTACATGAAACTCACTTTAGATCAAAAGACACACACAAACTGAAAGTATACGGATGGAAAAAAATATTTCATGCAAATGGCAACAAAACAAAAGCTATGGTAGCAATACTTATATCAGACAAAACAGACTTTAAAACAAAAGCTATAACTAGAGACATAGAAGGACTCAGCAATTTCACTTCTTTTTCTGAGGAAACCAAAACACTAATTCAAAAAGACATATACATGTCTTATATTCATTGTTGCATTATTTAAAATAGGTAAGATACGGAGGTAATAGTGTCCATTGATAGATGAATGGATAAAAAAGGTGTGCTACATATATATAATGCAACAACATGGATATATTTAGAGGGCATTATGCTAAATGAATTAAGTCAGATAGAGAAAGACAAATATCATATGATTTCATTTATATGAGGAATCTAAAAAAAATAAAAACAAAGTAAGTGAATAAGAAAGTTGTAAATACAGACAATATTTTGATGGTGACAAGATGAGAGGGGTTGGGGGGATGGGTGACATAGGGGAAGGAATTGAGATGCGCAAATTGCCAGTTATAAAAACAGTCAGAGATGGAAAATACAGCACAGAAAATATAGTCAATAATACTGTAATAAATATGTACAATGTCAGATGGGGCATTAGACTTATTTATTGAGTGATCACTTTGCAAGTTATATGAATGTCTAATCACTATTTAGCATACCTAAAACTAGTTTAACATTGCATGTCAACTGTAATTAAAACTAAAATTTATTTCAAAAAGAATGTGTGTATTTATTTGTTTTAAATTAAACCTATTGCAAAAATTACTTAAGTTTAATTAAAATAATAGTAGAAATGACTGCCTCCCTTCGGTAAAGCAGAAATGAATGAGTTGTTTCTGAATTTTGGTGAAAGGGAAATTGGATCTTGAGTTTAACAAGTGATGCAAAAACACAAAATTTTATAAAAAATGATACTGAAATGTATCTTGTAAAGCAAGAAGGAAATGAGATGATTGATAGTTCCAATTAACTTACACTTTTAACTCTGATCTTTTTTGAATATTTGTCTCCTTAACACTTAATACTAGGTCATAAAAACTGAAACCACCTCAAATTCTCTTCATTTTGGAGAAATAGGGGTATGACTTTCTTCTGGTTTAAATTGTTATGGAAACTGGAATTTTGGTGTTTTTACATCAAAAGTCAACTAGGCAAGTTGTTATAAAACATGAATTTTAAGTGACAGAATGTTTCCTAGGCCATGGGGGATGAGCTGGTTTACCACTGCCATGTAGTGGTTATCACTCCCTAGGAATTATAGGTATGCTACTCAGTCATAGAAGAGTATAGAGACATTGAACAAGACACCTTATTATTTTTGAGGTCCCAGAAGATCTAAGTAACAGAGAATCACTTGGCCTAGTATTTGATTAACAGTTTTCCACAATATAGGCAAATGGGTATTTTTCAATATTATTTAACTCATGGGAGGATTTTATCAAATAGAATTTAGATTTCCACAATGATTACAATAATATTTTTGAAGTTTAAGGTGTATAGGAGAATTTTAGTCTAAGTGATAAATGTCCTTGAATCAACTAAGTAAACATTTATGACATCAAAAGTATGACTTTGGAATTTCCAAACTTCAAACAAGAATCATTTCTTTATGTAAAAGACCAAATGAAGGCACATGCTATATCACTATAATTACTAGAAAATCCAAAACATCTAATATCTCTGATAATATTTAAATTATTCATGTGTGACAAAACGATATCAACTAAGAATTTTGTTTATAATAAAATTTAAACTAGATTGCTTACCTTGGGTGGTGAACACATAATGCAATACACAGATGATGTACTGTAGAATTGTACACCTGGAATCTATGTAATATTTACTAACCAATGTCACCCCAATAAATTTAACAATAAAAAATTGAAGTATTATTAAAAATTTTTTTTCTCCAGTTTTCTTCAGCCTACCTACCAAGAAACAAAAACAAACAAATATAACCAAGAGATGGATGGCTTTGGCATTGTGGTGTGTATTAAACTATTTAAGGGTTTTATGTAACTTGGTTGGTCTAGGTTAATGAGTAAGCAGAATGATTTGTTTGGAACTGAGAATTCAGTTCATTGTCAATAAATTAAAACATTTTATTGACCTTGAAATACTCAGAAAATACTAACTACAGGGGTAAATGAATACAGATACTATTTGTTTAGAAGATAAATTCTGTTAACTCTGTTCACAACCATACAAGACTGAAATTTCTTAGACCTCTGTTAATTGAGGAAGCAAATAAGAATGTGTAAAAAGTGTACTTTTATTTACTCACTGTTGGCCTAGTTGTCACATGGTTGAAAAGTAGGCTGACCAGATGTACCATTTGAAACAGGACAGAAAACAACAGTTCTGTTTCATTTAAAATGATACATACATGTATGGTCAGCTGATCAACCCCTTGAATTTAGCCCAGTGAGACTAGGCTGACCATAAATACCATTTGAAATGGGATAGTACTGTTGTTTTCTGTCCCATTTAAAATGGTACTTCTTGTGGTCAGCCTATTAAAAAGGTGAAAATTGCAATTGGATTATCTCATACCTGTATCTGTATCAGTACCTATACACCTCTATCCATCTATATCTTCAGATGTTTGGGACACATGGGAATAGCTATTTGACTTTTCTGCATTGCCAGTGGCCAATTGGATTAATATTAATTAAATCGAGACTACTTATGCAATAGCTACAAGTACAAATAGAGCAGTAAAAGTTGAATTAAATACCAGAGCAAGGTAGTTACTAAAATTTAGACCATATATTTTTGCCACATTAAAATGTATTAATATTTGGTTTAAAAGATATGCCCTATATTTCTAAAAACAGGAAAAGTTATAGTCTTTTAAGGAGATATTGCAGTATATATATATATATATATATATATATATATACACACACACACACACACACACACACACATACATACACATACATATATATATACATATATATATACACACACACACACACACATATATGTTAACTTCAATTGATTAATTAATAAACTGCTTAACACCATGCGTTAGAAAAAAAATTGAATCAACATATATGTCTTATATGTAAATCCATATATGCTCATTTATTATGAGAATATACAAATATGTATGGATGTACACTAGTACTTAGCTAAGTATCTGGCATGTAGTCAGCATCAATATATATTAAATTAATAAAGGCATATGTAACTAAATGTACAATTATTTCTTAAATTTATAACTAATTTTTAGATGCCAAGTATTGATTCATAATAGACAGCAAAACTAAAGTTGTTTCTTTTACCTTAACAGTCTCACATATGGTTAAGTAATTATGGTCCACCATAACATAAAGAATGACAATGATTTCTCATTTTTAATAATTAATTTTATGATAAAACGATATTATATGTAACTTTATCCAGAGAGCCAACATGATATTGTACTAAAAAAACAAAAACAAAAACTTATTCTTATTCCCTATTTCGTGACTCTAAAACTAGTGTGATGTTCCAGCAGCCCCATTTGCTTTACTGTTAATATGGGTTACATAAAAGGTAATCAATGTATTTTAATTACAAAGACCAGTTCCCTGAAAAAAATCAATAAAAAATATCATTTTCAATGCCATTTAATTTACATGATTTGACTATCCAGCTATTTTACAGTTATGTTTTGTTTTTATTCAATGGATTGAATGCTGTGTTTTGTTTTCAACAGATGTGACTTTGAGTGCACTGGAGAACAATTTATGCATTTGGCTTAGAATTTTAAATGAACATACTATTTAGTGATTTGCCCAGTATAAGCAGTCACTTTAAAAAGTGGTATTGAAAGCAAGAAAAATTACTTAAAGGATCAGTTACATCTAAAATGATGAAATCAATAACAATATTTTCTCTGGGATTCTTTCTCTCTGATAAGCAAAATCTTTGCTTAAAAGCCACATTAAAATTTAATCACAATCTGTGTGATTTAGCAATTGATAATTTCTGGGCAGCTGTCTTCTGCTTTGTTTAAGTCTTGTGTTCCTTCTGTTTAAGTCATGCCTTTTAATAGCTGTATTAAGTACACTTGGTTTTAATGTACATTATTAAAATATGATCATATTTTATATTCCAACAGTGGCTTGTGGTTTTTCATTTCTTTGCAACAATGTTAAAACTGGAGTGAAGACCTTATGGGAGATGAAATACTAAAAACTTCTATTAATTCTACCAGCCTGCTTTTACCTTAATAATTAAAAAAAATTTTTTGTGAGTAGATGATAATTAGTGCTAATGATCTTAAAATAAGTACATTAGTTTTAGACTATGAGCTGGAATCACCTTTAATTCATCTTTACTGACCTGGTGGTATTTTGTTTGCCACATATTGAATAATGAAAATTTATGTGTTCAGTGATTTAATAAATAATTCTTAAACCTATTTTCTTGTATACTTTTAAAAATATCTTAGGTTAGCTCCAAGAACCATCTCAAGGCAATTTGATGTAATGTTATTGACACCCTCAATATTTAAAGGGATAGATGATCACTTTTTAAGTCTCAGTACATCATCATTTAGCACAGATTATGTAACAGCCAGTTCAGCAATTATTGCTATTCCATAGTCCCTCTATCTGCGTGTGCCAAAGGAAGAGAATAAAAAAAGATTGTCTTTCAAAGTACTTCCTCTGATTACATCTGTCTTCTCTAATCACCTAACAGGACTGCCCGAACTTGGAGTGATAAGTCTTTTGTATTATAGTATGACTATTTAAAAGAATCAATATGTTTGATATTCTGCTATGCATTTAAATTTTGAAGGCAAAATATCTGACATAGTGGTCATATTATAATGTCTTGTGGTAAAATAGTTTTTATTATGTTATTTTAATGTACTCAACTAAATCAATAATGTTAACTGTATTTGCCAGCATTAGAACCGATAAAATTTGTATGTATTCAATAGCATAATTTACATGCTGGTATTTGGTTTTACGGTTGCATCAGATGCTAATTAATTAAATACTTCTGCAGAAACTAATAAATAAGTAACAATTAGATAAACACATTGCAAAAACATAATTTAAAAGAAGCAGATTGAAGTGGCTTGGGAATATAAGTAGCCATATAATATGTCAATTAAGAGAAAAACTGAAATATTCCAAATATGTCCACAATATGTCCAAATATGTCTGCAATATGTCCAAATATATGCACAATATTGCAAAATTTAAGATAGTGCATATTTTAACATATACAGAAGATGTAACGTGGACCTTTAGAGTGGTTATCTGAAAATAAAAGGTTATTGTTGATGTCAATTTGAAAGTATAATTTATATAAAACTTAATCTATAAGTCAAAACATGGTTTTTAGATAACATACATTTTGATTTGTATAAATTATGTAAGACAGGTAAATTATTCAACATAAGTGGGTACCTGGTTTCCTTAAATAAGACTGTTTCTTGGGGGTTGGGGTGTATTTAGTAAATAGGCCTTAAAATGCTGTAGCAAGACCATGTGCAAAATATGTCACTTTAAATATTGCATCATAAAGCAATTTAAGCATGTATGTTAGAAAGCATACAGCAAATGAAAATTTATTTCTCTTGAAAGCATAATCTACATAAGTTAGTAATGCCGGGGGATGTTATTATCTTTATATTCTCACCATCTTATTTTATTTTAGTTTTTTATATTCCAGTGTGTTATGTTTAAATGTTCAGGAACTAAAACTGCTTTTACAAAATAACCCTAGAAAGCCATAAAAGCTGCAAAACCTTCCAGGGAATTAATCTGAAGTTAAATCATTTTAACATGCTTTTCTTCCCTCCAGTAATTTTCAACAGCATTTTTTTCTAAGATCAAATTTTGACACGATCCTTTTTTTTCGCACTGTGATGTGACTCCTCCTATTATTAAACTTTATGGTTTAAAAAGTCTGTCTTATTTTACTCCCTCCAATATATTCCGTTACTTTTTTAAGAAGAGGTGAACATATTAGCTTTACATAAAATGCTAAAATGACAAAGAGTTAAATAAACTAGGAATTTTAGATGAATACACTAGCAGTTTGCCATTCTGACATCAAAAGCCAAGTTACTGCTTTAAAAAAATGCAAGTTTGAAAAATGCAAATGGTGTTATCCAAATATGCAGCCATATGTCCATAATACACACATTTTTGGGGGAAAAATTTGTAAAGATTTTTATCACAGAACTATATCTCAAAATGGTGGCATTTTGTTTTTCATATTATGCTCTCAAGAAAATAAGACACTGAAATTATGTTTCAAAATCTCCTATAAATTATACTAAAATAATTTATTATCTTTAGGTTTACACAGAAATTTGGTTCCATATTTTAATATTTCATTTTAAATAGATTCTCTACTTCATGTATAACACAGTTAGCAAAATTGTCCAAAATACCCAAATTTTAGTCATAAAATTTCCTATTCAGACCAATAAAGTTTAAAACATAGTCTCTTTGAACAAATTAACAGTTCTTGGAATGCAAAGTCTATGAGACATAGAAAAAAATAATTAGTTGAGCAATGTTAAGCGGTGAAATTTGGATAACCTTTAAGCAACTTTGCTCTGTTGATCACAGCATCAATAACAATAGGAGAGTGGAAGCCACATCCAAGCGGTGAAACTTCCAACAGGAAAATATCAATTAATCTTTTTCAATAGAGTTGAAGTATGGGTAATCCTCTCATTAAATCGTTTTAACCTTTTTCCAAGTAAACAAAGGAGGGATAATGAGTGATGTGGTCTGACTTGTTTATATGGAGAATCTTCAAGAGGCTTAAGCTAACCCCTCAACACAGAGGTCTTCTTAGCCATTGGTCACTAATTACCTTCTTTTAAAGGTATTTGTGTAAGCAGAGAGACTATGTTTTCAGACTCAATATGAGAATGTCATTTAAATACCAATATTTTATACTTAAGCTAATATATTTAGCAGTGTCAAAATCTATGGGATCTTCACAAACATTTTTTTCCAATATGTATTTTAATAAATGTTTCTTTTCTTACAATTCTTACAAAATATGCTATTTCTATTATGAGAAAATAATTCATGTCTAACTGCTAGAGATAGGGTATAACTATTGATTAAACTATTCCAGCACCCTCAGACCTCCAATTGCTGTGAAAATTCTGGGTTGGAAAGGAGAAGAGAGAACTGGAATTAACATCTGTTGTGTCATCTGCCAACCAGTTTGCCCTTGATATTTAAGCAATTTGAAAGTAAATACGTTCTTTAGTCCACTTGTCACTATGCAAGTGTCATTTAAAAACCACTCGATACTTCCAAATTTCTGTATGATACCAGCACCAATAGTCATTAATTATTGCTGCAAACATTTTTAATGTACTGGGTGTGTATGTCTATAGTGGACCTAAAGAGAATTTTAGCACGCTCCTCAGCCAAGGCCCATCTTTCTTACCATCCTTATTCATAATATTGGTGTTTCAGTAAGCTTATATGTGACTGAATACGTATGAGTATGTATGAAATGAAAACCAGTAACCTTAATGTTTAAAACAGCATTTTTGTTTTGTAATCTCTGAAGTACAGTCTGTGTAAGAATTTAGAATTATTAAATTCATCAGCACAAAACCTTCTCATTAAGAGGTGGTTAAATTATAAAGCAAAAACAAGAGGGATTAAATTCTTAAATATTTCTAATCCTAGTAAGATGGTTTTTATTCTTTTGCTAACAACTCTTCAGCTATTCACATTGACAGTGCTATTTTGGTGCTCTCTCTGGATTCTGCTCTGTGGATTAAAACATGTAAAGTGGAGAACTTTTACATGAAGAGTTTGGTATAAAAAGAAAATTTACATTTTTATGTCTATGATCCAATTGCTATCTTTATATGTTAAAACTATATCATTTATTTTGAAATAAAATTTTATTTTTTAATATAATGTAACAAATAAGCCACGAGGACATATAATATAATTTACACATTTATGGATTCTAACCAATCTATGATATTATTGAAAATAAAATTTAAGAGATTGACAAATTTAAAGGAATTGACAGAAGTATATGGCTTTATGTGTAGTGCCCAGTGTTTTAGTAATATATCAGTTTGGAAACAACATTGGATTTTAGCATCAGTGTTTCTAATTCCATTTGAATGTTTTATGTGCCATATCAAGTTAAAAAATACTAAATAAAATTTTTGAATAGATACAATTAATTATATGATAGTGAATAATTTGCTTAATTGCAATTTCTTAATCTATAAATTAGAGGAATTTTTACTAAAATATCTCTAAGAACCATTTCAACCCTATGATCTATGAATATAGTACAGATGTTAACATAGAAGAATCATAATTTTTCACTTATTCTTATTTACTTTAGCATATCCTTATAATTTCCTAATACTCTGTTGATGGAAATTTTGTGTTATCTTAATAAAACTTTAGAAAAGTACACATATGTGTGTATATTATCTATATTTGCACAAAACAAGCAAATATATATGAATAAACACATGTCATACTCTTTGAATTGATAATATAGTAAGTGTGGGAAAAAATAAAATTGGTTTTTAATAAAACAGACACAGTAGATGTTTTGCCCTTATAATATTATGGTTATTTGTTAAGAGAACAATTTGTTTGTAGTGACACCAAGAGCTCACTGTGTGTAGTAAATCTTAGTCAAAATTTACTTTTGTTATGCTTTATGTCATTGATGAAATTCCACAACATCGAAACACAAAAAACATTGTACTTATTAAAATCACACACAAAATATCCTTCTGCCCTTATGCTTATTTTTCCAAGTTTCTGTTTGTTAGAGATTGTCTATTCTTGGAAAATTAATTTAGAGATGCATTTACACCTACACAGTAACCATTACATTTCCAGATTCTTGTGAAATAGCTCATGAGAGGTGTGCTGGCCAATTAGCATACAGTTGAATTTAGCTGATTTACATATTTCTGTATCTACTACTGGAAGCTATTTTCCACTGAAAATGTTGTTATTTGGATAGTCTTTATAAGTTGTAGTGATGTTTGCAATGAAATACTATCAGAAAACAAATATAAATAAAGTTCATATATTTAAATTGCATTTGCTTTTCTCTTAGGTATTTGTATTTCTTGAGAAGTTATATGACCTCAAAGAGTATGAGTCACTCTGCCTATGTGCTTTTAGCATATATTTCATAATGATATATTATTATTCATATAAAATAGAGAAGGTACACAGTATATTTTTTAAATGATTGAATGAAAAACGTTATGAGTTTCCATGCATATTTTGTAATTGTTAGCAGGACCTGAGGATTAAGTTGGGGCATTTTTATTTTCTTCCTGTTTATAATGCAAAAGACAGCTTCACAATCCTCAGAAAAATCTTACAATGCTTGCCAAACCCATTTCCCCTTTGAAATTCTTAAATACAATATTTTTTCACCTTTTAATCATACCATTTGACATAAAACCAAAGATTATATGCCTATCCTGATTATGTATATGCTTATTTCTCAGAATAGAAAAACTACACTTTATTTATCATTTTATTAATAGATCTGATCTTATTGGAAAAAATGTATTAGACCATTTATTTTGGAACAAACAATATGTTTCTTCAAAATATGGTAAGAGTGTGTCAAAATAGCAGGAAATGTCTCATTAATCTGAATAAAATTATTATGACTATTTACCACCATTACCACACATACCCACAGACCATGGCTGAACCTAGACATCAGCCCAGCAGGGCTGCCACTGAGGCACCGAGGCTGTCATAACGCCATGAAGAAAAGATGGAGTGTTGGTTTGTACACAGAAACAAGCTCAAGAATCACCTCAAGAATAGCAGCAGAAGTAGAGCACCAATTTTGTCCTCGATTTTACCATAATCAATCTCTGATCCATCTTTGAGAACAGCTCAGACCTTAGATTTGAGAATTACCTTAACTTCATTATTTCAAGAAGGGAGAACCTGAGGACTTCGTGCTGTAACCCACTTAGGAAAATCTTGTCTTCTAGGGTCCCTTAACTCTGCCTTTTTTGCAGTGAAGAGAGAAGACATTCATAGTTTTTCAGCCCCTGCTCTCCTTGCTTTGAGTGAAGGCGAATGACACACGTCAAGTAAGCAAAGAGGAAGAAAAGTCACAAATGAATCACTGAGTGGAATAAAATCTGTTCTTCCATCAGAACTTTCTGTGACTCATGGGCATTTTTTCTCCTCCACAGTATACCATGGTAAAGTCACTGCCTTAGTCACTCAATCAAGGGAAAATTGCATTTGAGTTCATTTCTAAAAATGAAGTCATAAAATTTTCCTGAGTGAAAAATGATGAACTATATTAACTCAGTTTGCATACATTCCAAACAAGGCAGGAAAGAAACTGGATTTATAACTGTTGATGTCATTAGAGATGTGTAAAATTCCAAAGCTCAGTTTCCATTGAAATTTGGTAAGAAAAAGTACATTCTTCAATTTTGTGTATTACCAAACGTTTTGACATTTTCCTTACAAACATTGTAGCTAATTCTTAGGATCTGATTAGATAGTGCTATGATACGGAAACAATAAAAAAACATGGTGATTAGAATGTGTTAGTATTTATAAAATCCATATTCCTTCCCCTCAAATACCTATATATATTAACTCATCCGTCTTTGTAAACAGCAACAACATTTCAATTTGTCACTTAGCATCATATAGTCCCCATTGGTTTCTTTTATTAATAATTCAAGTTAGAGACTACGAGCCGCAATATCATGAAATAAAAAATGCTGAGATCATATACATATATATACACATACATACATATTCACATATATAAGACAATAAAAATAACAAATATATAATCAACAAAAACATTTTCTGAGAGCTCAGAAAGAAAATTAATAGGTTTCCCCATGGCCAGACTGTGTTATTAAGTCTCAAAAAAGGTTTTATAAAGACCAAATGAAATAATGGTCAGAATAAAATAAGAATTGGTCTTGAAATTGAATGGATTATTCTCCTTCACATATTCTTTCAATTCAAATTCCATGTTCATGGAATCCTCCATGGAATTGTGGAAGAAGTAAGGTATTTATTATAAGAAAATTCTTAGATTCTAAAATTGTGTCCCCCAAATTCATTCCTGTGGCATTCTAGGTGAAAAGAGGTACATTATATATTAGAGGAAAAAAAATCACTATCTTACTTTCTGAATTTATGTTTATAGATATTATTTAGTAGACACTGTTGGTATATTTGGCTGAGATATGCATTATTTTTATGTGTAATGGATGTCTTTTGACATTTTGAGAAGTTAAAGCCTTAAAAGTTATCTCTAAATAGGCCATATAGCTTAATACACTTGGGTCAAACAGATTATCCAGAGTAGTTCTCTACTGCTTAGTTCAGCTAGGAAACTTTTAGCATGGAGTCAAGGACCCTTGTGCTTTAGAAGTTCATTCTGAAATGTCCATTGCTACTTTTAGGAAGTTCAGTGAATACGACTCTGGGAACTTAACCTCAATAAAGAAAGATCATCCCTTCAAAGTTCAGAAGTGCCATCATTTTGACCTTCGTCACATAGGAGGAAATGAAGAGTTAGCACCATGTCCTTTCTCCTTCTCTTCCCTCTTCACGTTTCTAAGTTCTTGACCCCTCTGTCTTCTTCTATACAAGATAAATGACCTTATTTTATCTCCCTAATCTTCCCAATAAAGGCACTGAACCCAACTTCTTGGGGTTAATTATCTGATCCTCTTTGGCCATCTTTCTCCTCAAATCTTTTGTGCTCTTAGGATTTCCCCTATTTGTTTTGTTGTTTGCCCATTAGGTGGGGCCCCAGCTGGGCAATCATGAAGCAAACCAAAAGCTAGCAATTTACATACATACACACACACACACACACACACATGTATGTATGTATGTAAATCATATATATACATATATATGATTGACATACTATATATGTATATATACATATATACAATATATGTGTATACATACATATACATATTTGTGTACTATATATACAGTGCACAAATATGTATATGTGTATATGTATGTTTGTACATATATGTATGTGTATGTATGTGTGTGTGTGTGTGTGTGTGTGTGTGTATAATGATTTTCTAGATGGACATATCCTTCATTTAATCTTAGCCTAAAATAACTTTTCCTCTCCCCTCTTACAAAGTTCTTGGAAGAGTGTGTCCAAAGCCAAATGTATTTGGAGAGATACATTACTTACCAAGTTCTCAACTGACTACCTGGAAGAGTACTAGAAAATAGAATAATACATGCATACAATTTTTTTTCATTTCAGACAGTGATTTTTAATATTTTATTTTAAAAATGTGCAGGAAATTAACTACATATGTCTATATAACTAAGAGAAAGAAGAAAAAAATGGAAAATTCAGAGCAAAGGGAAAGGGCATCTTTGTTTAGGTTATCACATTTCTGCACTCCCAATATTCATAAAGCAAGAATTTTACTCCACAGCACAGAAAAGTCTTGAGTGGTAGCTCAAGGCTTTAGAATTACAGTTTACCTTGAAGGGCTTTTTAATAAGAATTTTAAAAATTAAGTAGTTTTTAAAATCTTATATTTAGAATAAATATTTTTAAAAAATACAGGTTTGTTTCACCTTTGTTGTATCAATTTCAGTGGAGTTTCTTCAACACCACTGAGTTTCCTATCCACTTCTCAGTCCTAAAAAATGTAAAATAAATGGATTAAGGTTTAATAGTTGTGAGACTAGGTGAGTCTGACACTTTCTAGGTGAGTCAAAGAATTCCAATTTACTCAGTGTAAAAATTCTGGTTTGATATTTAGCTTTACCCATATTACATGTCCAGTATTTATCACTCTGGTTCTAATCAGTTATGTCTTTCTCCTTCCAACTGGTTGTCCTCAGCATTCTTTCTCTTTCCAACCACAGAATCATCAGCAACCACTTAAAGAGTCAGATTGCACAAAACTATTAAAAAAATAATCAGAACTTGTTTTTGATCATTTCTTCCGGGGCACAAAACCATGGAACTTTCAGCCTCTGGGCCTAATCCAGGGGTAAAATAAGACTTAATAATAATAATAAGAAGAATACTCTAATAATACAACAGACTAAAAAGTATATTTCTGATGTATCTTAGACACCTTTTGAAAAAAATATAACCTTAAAAATATTTTACACATGGGGGCATAAGAGTACAGGTAACACAAATAAATGAAATAAATGGTATTCTAAAATAGCATTGATAATATTTGTGGCTTTTCAATATGAGAAATTAATAACCCACACTCCAAACATAAATTTCTTCAGATGGGCTTCAGGAAACAGGTGTCAGTTTTGATAAAGTTCAATCTTATTAGTAGAAGTCAACTATCTTTCTCTTTTAATTATTTTTTATGAAAAACTATGAACTCCTTAATGCACTTAAGACCAGGAAAAGTTCTTCTTAGCTTTTACTAGGTACCAAGAAGAGTGGAAGAAGATGGGATACTAACTCTGAGAAGGTAGTATCTTTTTAAGATTAGTGCATTTGTAGGTCATAGAGTATTTCTAGAATCCAATGGTTCAGGCAAATATTTTTGCTAAGATGTTTATATCAGGTTATTTCTTCAAGGAGTCATTTTTTTTTTTAGTGTCAGTCTTTATTATTCAAAGGAAAACGAGACATGGAAGATAGATGAAGGAACATATTTTTATCTAATGAATCACATTCTAAAAAGTGAGAAGCAAGCATAGTAAAGCATAATAAAGATTTCCTATAGTTAAAATGACTAGCTATTTGCATAATCCCAACATCCGTCTGTTAAAACAATATGTACCCACATATTTTTTTTGTTTCAGAAAAGAACAGCAGGCAAAATAGCCATAAAATTAAAATGCATGGATTTGAAAAAAATTATATATGAGTATGATATTTATTTATACTGAATAAATCTCAAATTTACTTTTTCTTTATTCAAAGTTTGAATATAGAACTGCTTCTTAGTTTTATGCCAACTTTTGAATAAATGAGTCATAAGAGGTAAAGCTATTGGTTGATAACAGAAAATATAATAACAGTACTCACATTTTGACATTTCTATTGCACCTTTCACCTTGAGAAAATTCAAGGCAATTAACCTGAAAGTCATTTCTCTACTCTTAGGAACTGTGAGCCCCTGTTATCTTCTAAGTTATCTCAAAGCCTAAGCAGAGCAGCCACAGCACTGTCAGCCTGTCAACCTACCTTGCTGGCATTTGCTGCCAAAAGGCCTCTGAGACCTGGTGAATGTACATGACCCTTTAATTAATGGCCAGTGTCATAAAACAGAAGCAAAAATTGCCTTTTATAACAATATGGATGGGCCTTGATGGCATTATGCTAAGTAAAATAAGTCAAATAGAGAGACAAATACTGTTATGTTCTCACGTATATGTGGAATCTAACAAAGCCCAACTCATAAAAAGAGAATAAAGTGGTGGTTGCCAGGGGATGGGAGATGGGACAAATAAGGAGCTGTTGTTCAAAGGGTACATACTTCTCTTATAAGATGAATAAGTTTGAGAAATCTAATGTACAGCATGGTGACTATAATTAACAATGCTGCATTACATAGTTAAAAGTTAAGAGAGTAAACCTTAAAAGTTACCATCACACACAAAAAAGGTAAGGTGATATGAGGAGATAGATGTATTAATTAACCCTATTGTAGTAAGCATTTATATATATACATATATATACACACACACACACATATATGTATGTATATATATTTAATCAAGTCATCATGTTGTATACCTTAAGCTTACATGCTCACATGTTAAATGTCAATAATATCTGGATAAAACTGAATAAAATAAACACATATATAAATGATGCTAGTTTAAATAAAATGAATGCCAGTTGGTTATAAAAACTAACATCATTTTATACCTAGCAATGAACATATAAACTCATTGACTTTACACTGCAGGCCTAGCCATTAAACAGTTAATTTGTCAACCAAATAGATATTAGTATCTTGAAGTTTTAAGCATCCTTCCATGTTATAGAATCCAAATTCCTATCAAGTATAGGAAACACTTTTACAAAATTTCTATTGTATTAATCCTTTGTTTTAATATCCCCAGTAGATGGGGAATTCTAATTATCAGATGAATGAATATATGGGGTTGTTTATACCTTTAATCAGTAGTCTCTTATTTTTGATGTTGCAAAAGACATATAAAGTGTAGGTCCTTGCTTTCTATGTTTTTACCGCTGGTAAATAAAAAGATACAAATCAATACTAGAGGTACTATGTTAGAATATAATATCATAGCATAGCAGGATCGCAAAGCAGTGGTTGGCTGGTCTACCTGGATATGAGAGTATCAGAAAACACTTTATGAACATGAAATATTTTAATGAAATATTAAGCAAAAAACATCAAGTTATAAATTGTATTTACAGTATTATCTCAGTAAGTAATAAAAAATGGATAGAAAAAATAAAGAGACAAATATACTTGTATTGAACATGGTGCCTCTGCACACTGAGATGATGGATGAGATATATGTTATATTATATATATACACACACATACATATATAGTTAGGGGAACATGTAATACTTTTATATTCCCAGGGGAAAAGTCAAATCACCAACAAAATGTGTGGCATCTGGAATAAAACATATTGAATCTACTTCCAGCAGAAGACAATTATTTACATAATTGCCCCACTCTTATTTTAATTAACTAGCTTCAGTAAAGAGAGTTCTTTCAAAAGGAGAAGATATAAAGAACACTAAATGGATCTACCCCAGAGACAATCTTAACAATTGTATTACTGCTACCACAGTCAGATAACATTCACTATATCACAATTGAGTGCATAGCTTCTAAAGTGTAACATGCAGGCACGTGAAACAGTATTTGCATTAACACACTCTCTATAAAATTCTATAAAATGAATTTGAAAGACTTTTCTGAGTTGTCCTAAAAAAAAAAAAAAAAGCAGCCTCCCACAGCTGGCTCCTCTATTTTTGGCTTCTCCTATCCCTGTTTTCATGGCAGCTGAGAAATATTAATGTGAGAAAAATGTCTTTTATTTTAGTCTGTAGAAAAGAGCTCAAAAGAAAACCCTGCAACTTCAGCAGTACAGGGTTACAGTTCCAGGATCATACCGTGAAAGAGCGTTACTGGAACAACCTGAAGGAAAGAGAATGTTACATAAAATAATATGTTCAACTTATATATGACTTTCCCAAAGTGTATGCTGTTCACTTATAATGCTTAATAAACATATTTCACCAAAAGTTAGTATGTCCCTTAGGAATAATCACATAAAACTGGTGTGTAATCAATTGCATACACAGAAAAGCAAAATGAAAAAAAAAACAACAAAAAGATTTCTTTAATCCACCACCAATCAACAGAAATGAATGGTTCACAGATCTATTTGAAAATAGGAGAAACATTCAGCTTCATGAGAGGCTTCCCTTCTGACCCTTGCTATTAAGCCTACATATCTATAAAATGAAATGTTCACAAACATTAATCTTAAAAAAGAAAATGAGGCTAAAAACAAAAAATACAGAATTGTAGTCATAGATTCAAACTACATTTGAAAGAGTAATGACAAGTTACTTCAGTTTTATTGACTCAATCAGATCATATGGTGAGTCATTTCCAGACATATCGATAAACCCATTGATTCCTCTCATTCTTATAGTCACTGGACTATAGAAAAAAGGATCAGTAGCCATTTGACCTTCATTGTGTATTAAACAAACACCAGATGGCAAGGATTCATTCAGGAAATCCATTCTTTCTTCTTCATAGTCATGTTCACACTGTTGCTCCCCACTGAGCCTTTATCTCTGTTTGTCATGGTGCCAGAGCTGCCTGCATAGCACCTTTCATGCATCACAGCTTTCAAATCTTGTCCCATTAGTTTCATTTTGTTTCCATCATAAATAATCTCCCACTTTCTCATACACTCTTTCATTATCTAATAATGGGCTGGGTCATTAGACAAAGGAGCCAAGTATTAAAGGGTTAGTGAGTACAATTTGTCCACTTGGTTTCTGGCCAATGTGTGAACTATTTATTAAACAAATAAATTTATGCAACTTAAAAGAGAGACCTAAAAGATGAAAACATCCCCATCCTGCTAATAAATTTTCAGGAGCACAAGACATAAAAAAAAAAAAAAGACATAAAAAAGTGAGGACATTTGATTCTCAAATTGGAATTAAAACACCATACCATCAGTATAACCTAATTCAACCTAATTATCTCAAGAAATGCACAAAAGCAACTACGCTATCCTCTGTTAAAATTCCATCACAATTCCTCTCCTTGGCCATTCCATAGACTCATTTGGACATCAGCCAGCCATCTAGAAGTGTTGAAATGCTGGTAAGCATTTACAATGCCAAGTGACTCCATTCTAAGAGTGTTATCCTATGACTAAATTTCACAGAGTCCAAGAAGGGAGACTTGTCTTTTGGAAGAATATTGTATACAGGCAAAATAAGAAAGTGGGACATTATGTGAGATTTATTGCCAACATTGTGAAGTTTAGTACAAACAAGGAGCAGTCCCTGAGTGTCAGCAGAGCGGTTCTTCAGTGTTCATGGGAAGTTAAATGTTGAGCAAATAAAATGTTCTAAGAGCTAGAATTAGATTCTACCATTATTTAAGGAAAAGTTAAGAAGTTTTGAATGCAGTGTGTAGGATGCTGTGAATATGTCAGCACTGAGTTAAATCATCCCAGCCTATTATTCTCACAGGCAGGCCAATTATCAGGGGATAACTGGACTGATAATGAGCATTCTGACTGGTCGAGAGGTCCCTCTCAGGGTACACCATCCCCTTTCCTTAAAAGGTTGTCTACTGTGCCAAGAATGGCAGAAGTTATAAAATGGGGACTTTACAAAGAATCTAGTATTTTTGAAAAAAATCAATTTACATTGATTGAAAATAAGGTGTTGAATGATAAACATTTTTTAAGAAGTGAAGATACAAACTACTTGGCAAAATACAATATTGGTAATGCAATTTTTTATTTTTGTAAAATATCCCTATTATGTGAAAGTATTTTAAGTATATTTAGAAAAATATGAAAGAAAAGGAAAAAAGACCCATTCATGATCTCATTTTCCTAATAGAGTCAATGTAATGATTTTGGACTTTGAAATACATATTAAATGCAAAGTCAGTTGTAGCATTTAGGTAAGCAATTATTTTATTCTTTACATTTATATGTTGATAGTAAACTCATATTAAGCCCTGCCTATGTCAACATATTTAACTAAATACTTTCTGCCTGAATGCTCTTTTCTGTCCTCTTCTACCAGATAACTTCTATTTATTCTTTGACTTCAGCTTAATTTTCACTCTAGAGATAATTTTTCTCTGACTTCCCAAAGCTGACTTCTTATTATGCCCTCTTACATGTTGCCTCTTTCTAGTATGTGGTTATTTGATTAATGTTCATTTCTTCCAGTCAGCAGTAACTTCCACGAGGCAGAACGATCCTTTTACTTAGTATTATATCCTAGAATAGCATATGGTACATAATAAGTGCTCAATAAATGACAATTGAGTGAATGACTACATGAATTAATTTAAACACTTTCTATATAGCTCTAGATGGTAAGTGAGGTGTAAAGAAAAAATTGAAGATGGTTTGTGTACTAATCTTCAAATCATAATACATATAGCTAAGGACAGTATCTTCTCTGATAATTTCAGCACCTTTATACTTTTATATCATCAGCCCATAAATGCTGTTCAAGAAGAAAATAACAGAACTCTGTGTGAATGACTAAATGATAAAGAAAAATAAAAACAGAGAGAAAAGGAAACTACCTAAAGCTCCAAGTAGAAATTTTCAGTAATTGTTTACCCTCTTCACTGTTTTCCTTTGAGTGAAGGAAACATTTCTTCATAGCTTTCAGGATGGTTCTGGTTTCGTATGTACATTCTCAGCTGAAAGATTATACTCGTACACCTGAAAGATAAAATAAAAGCACCTCATCATATACAGCTTGATTCCATTGAGTTCAAACTACAGAATAAAACATAATCAATCTGAACCTTAAATTATAAATCTTGGCTCACATGTCAGTTCAAATTTCCTTTAAACTCTGCTCAGTCTCCTGGCAACATTTACAAAACTTGTCTTGTGTTTCAGTTTTGTCTCATTGCTAATACCACCTGAAATCCTCTCCCTCTCCCCACTTTTAAAAAAAGAACTAACAATTCATTATTGTTTTTATTATATAAATTGTAAACCCAATTGTAAATCCATATGAAAATGAATTGTAGGTTTCTTTATCTCTATATTTATAGCTTTATGTTCAATACCTGCGTATTTAAAAATTCTGAAAACTTAAATAATTTTGTTGACTTCTTTTCACCAGAATATTTCATTAAAAAACTCAGTCACACCATTTCACATTTTTTATTATTATAAACTTTGTCTTTTTAGAACAATTTTAGATTCACAGAAAAACTGAGCAGAAAGTACAAAGGGTACCCACATACTCCCTATACCATGCATGGACAAACCTTCCCAGGCATCAACATTCCCCACCACAGTAGTACATTTGTTACAATTGATGAATCTTCATTGATACATCATTATTACCCAAAGTCCACAGTTAACATTACGGCTCACTCACGGTGTTGTACTGTATAAATATATGGGTTTTGACAAATATATAATAACATGTATCCACCACTGTATCATCATAATAAATAGTTTTATTGACCTAAAAATTTTGTGTTCTCTTTATTCATCCCTCCCTCCTGCTCAATTCCTGGCAAATACAGACTTTTTTTTTTAACCATCTCCATAATTTTGCCTTTTCCAGAACGTTATAAAGTTGGGATCATATAGCCCGTAGCCTTTGTAGATTAGCTTCTTTTACTTAGATAACATGCATGTAGATTTATTCTGTTTTAGTGGCTTGACAGTTCATTTCTTTTTAGTACCGAATAATACTCCACTGGGTGAATGTAATATACATTTGATTTACTCATTTTTCTACTGAAGGACCCATCTTGGTTACTTTCAAGTTTGGACATTGATGAATAAAACTGCTTTAAATATCCATGTGTAGAAAACTTATGGATATAAGTTTTCATTAGTATGGATAAATACCAAGGAGTGTGATTGCTGGATAATATAGTAAGATTATGTATAGTTTAGTAAGAAATTGCCAAACTGATGAAGTGGCTGTACCATGTATTTTTATTCTCACCAGCAACAGTTCTAATTGCTTCACATACTTGCTAATCTTTGATATTTCCAGTGCTTTGAATTTTGGCCATTATAATAGGTGTGTTTTAATTTGTTTTAATTTGCAATTACCTAATGACACATAATATTGAACATCTTTTCATGTGCTCACTTGCATTCTGTATATCTTCTTTGGTAAAAGTTCATTCAGGTCTTTTGCATATGTATTAATTAGACTGTTCATTTTATTTTTGCTGAGATTTAAGACTTCTTTGTGTATTGTAGGTAACAGTCCATTATTAAATTTGTCTCTTGTAAACACTTTCTTCTATTTGGTTTGTCTTTTCATTTTTTTTTTTTGACAAATTGTCTTTCATATTGCAGAAGCTTTTAATTTAAATAAAGTCCAGTAAATCAATTGTCTTTTCTTTTATGAATTGTGCCTTTTATGTTGTATCAAAAAGTCATTGCCATATCCGAGGTTGCCTAGGTATTCTCTTAGGTTATATTCTAGAAGTTTTATAATTTTACATTTTATATTTAGGTTTCTGATCCATTTAGAGTTAATTTTTGTGAAATTTGTAAGGTCTGTGTCTACATTTGTTTTTTTGCATGTGGATGACCTGTCATTTTCTATGTCCCGTTGTGCCAGAATAATTTGTTCAAAATATTCTTTTCTTCATTATATTGTTTTTGTTCCTTTTGTCAAAGATCAGTTGACTATATTTACATGGGTCTATTTATGGGTCTCTATTCTGCTCTATCGATCTATTTGTTTATCCTTTCATAAGTATCACACTGTCTTCATGACTGTAGCTTTAGAGTAAGTCTTAAGTCATGTAGTGTCAATCCTCTGGCTTTCTGTTTTTTAACCCTTTTGCTGTGATGTTTGGATATATCCAAATGAATATTTCCATCTGCTGACTGTGGCATTTGAGTTTACCCTACGAGCTCAGAAAAGACTTTGTTATTCAGTGTGAAACCGTTCCAAAGACTTTTCTCCATTTGTAAGATTTTTAAATATGTTTTCCTGTGGCTTGCACTATCAACAACAAAGATGTTTTGTATGCCATATTGTGTAACATTTTGGAATACATTTTTTATGTTACTAATACCATTAGATTCTGATTTTTCTATAGTTAAATCTAATTGATGCCATTTAGTATGTTTTGAGTATATTTTCGCTAAAATTCAATATAGTGGTAAACTTATTAACATTTAAAAAAATTTAAAAATGTCATTTATAGACAAAGCAGCTCAAAATGTTATAATTAAATGCATAAAATAGTCAAAATATCAACTTTTTTGTGGCTTTTTGACACATTTTGAAAAAAATCTGGAGGTCAATTAATGCAGTGAAAGGGTTATTAATATTGGGTTGCTTGTCCTGGGTCTTTGGACTTTCCATATATATGTTAGAATCAGTCTGTTGATATCCACAAAAAAATGTACTGGAATTTTAAATGCATCTCTAGATTAAGTTGAGAAGAACTGTTATTTTGATAATATTGAGTCTTCTTATATAAGAACATAATATATCGCTTTTTTAACTTAATTCTTTGATCCTGTTCATTGTGCATATTTTGTTAGATTTATACCTAAGTATTAGTTTTTGGGGGTGCTAATGTAAATAGCATTGAGTTTTTAATTTTGAATTCCTCTTGTTTATTGCTATTACATAGGAAAAGTGACTGACCTTTGTATAATATATTAACCTTGAATTCTGAAAACTTGTTATAATTGGTTACTAGTTTCAGGAGTATTTTGTTGATTTTTTTTTTGGATTTTTCTAATTAGATGATCGTGTCATCTGTGAACAAAAACAGTTTTGTTCTATTTATTCTCTTAATTTTTATTTGCGAAAATATTTCTCCGTCACTTTTGAAGCAAAATTTCACAAGGTACAGAATTGTAGTTTAGTTGCTTTTCACTCTAACATTTCACTGTACTCTCTCCTTGCTTGCGTGGTTTCTGAGGACATCAGGATTCTGTCTTTGTTTCTCTCTAGGTAATGTACCCCTCTCCCCACCCCAACCCCCCAGGCTTCTTTCAAGATATTTTCTTTATCTTTGATTTTCTGAATTTGAATATGATATGTCTAGGTGCAGGATTTTTGACATTTATCCTGCTTATTGTCCTCTGGTCTTCCTGGATTTATAGTTTAGTGTGGGATGTTAATTCAGGGCAATTTTCAGTCATTATTGCTTCATACAGTACTGCCATTACATATATGTTATACCTTTTTCATTGTCCCATAGTTCTTGGATATTCTGGTTTTTTTTTTTTCGGCCTTCTCTCTTTGCATTTCAGTTTTGAATTTTCCATTGTCATATCTTGAAGCTCAGAGATTCTTTCCTCTGCTGTTTCCAGTCTACTGATAAGTCCACCAAGGCATTTCATATCTGTTGAATTGTTATTGAACTCTAGTGTTTCTTCTTTATTCATTCTTAGATATTCCATCTCTCTGCTCATATTATTTATCTGATCTTGCATATTGTCTACTTCTTTAATTAAAGCCCTTAGCATTTTAATCATAGTTTTTAAAATTTCCTTTTCTGATAATTCCAACAATCCTATCATATTTGATTCAAGTCTGATGCTTTTTCAGTTTACTCAAATGTGTTCTGCTCTTTGTTTTTGTTTTGTTTTGTTTTCCTACTAATACGTCTTGTAACTTTTGTTGTTGTTGAAAAGTGGACATGATATACTGGGTAAAAGGAATTGTGGAAATACAATTCATGTGTGTGTGTGTGTGTGTGTGTGTGTGTGTGAGTGAGTGTTCTATAGTCCTACAATTAGGTCTCAGTTTTTTGGTGAGCTGTGCCCCTGGATTGTGAACTTCACAACTGCTTCTCAGTTTTTCTCTTCTCCTATCTTTTTAGGTGTGACAAAATAGCTTGAGCAGTCTGGTTAAATAGTTTCTTCTGAGTTCAGGCCTTGTTAAGAAGAGTGCTCTGCCATATTTCAGAATTGTTCTTTTTTACCTCCCCTTGTCAAAAGTATGAAGGAATTTTTCTCTTATATTCACTGTGAGGACCTGGTAGAGGCCCTAAGACTGAGTTTCCCTGGAGATTTAAATTCTCAGACTTGTCTGCACTGAGCCTCCAAGCAATTTGTCAATCACAGTTTAGGTTTTCTTACCCTGGTGCTGCCTCCCACAGAGGATTCTGCTGATGGATTTCACTCTGATAAGTTTTGATTCTCTTTATCCACCTGTCAGTCTTGCCAATTCTGGGGACAGTGGTTTGCCCTGTGACCTCACTTCTATAACAGATCTAAGAAAAGTTGTTAATTTTTTAGTCTTTTCAGATTTTTACTTGTTGTTAGGACAGATTATAGACTTTTAAGCTCCTTACATGCCAGACCATAAACCCCATCATTTTATTTGTATGTACAATTATACTGCAACTCATTAAGGCTGCAAAGTATAAAAGTATTTGGAAACACACTGTACAGTTACCTACCCAGGACATGAACAGGTCTCATAAAAAACTTTTTTGTCAACAGACTTGAGATCTATGGGACCAAGGGCAAGCCCCCACCTTCTCTTTTTTTTTTCCTCTAAATTCATCTACATGATTAGACAGTCACTTCCCTGATCTTTGGGCCACCATTGGCAGTAGTTACAAAGGGACACAGAAGCCTCACAGGTTAAGATTGCTTTTTTTATAACATTCATGTCACCATAACAGATAAAAAGGCCTCTGAAATCAGGATGTTCATTAAAAGACCACCAGCCTACCATTCTGCAAAAATTTCAATATTACATCCACTATTTACCTTTTCAGTGCTGACATCATTATGCCCTTTCCACAGTAACTGAAAATTCTCACTCAGTTTCCTGCTTCCTTATTTTTCTCAATAGCACATATCAGCATATGATATTTTACACACACACACACACACACACGTGTGTGTGTGTGTGTGTGTGTGTGTATAATTTGTCTGTCTCTCGCCACAAGAATGTAAGCTCTATGAAGTCAGAAACTATAACTATTTGGTTAACTGTTATCCCCAGAGCCTCAAAGAGTACCTACTATGTGAGGTAGTAGAAAGCACCCAGCCATGTAATGTGAAAAAAATAGAGGCACTTATGAGTAGATTTTTTTCCAGACAGTCTTCACATACAAGATTTGCATATACTTACTGAATGAATGATTCTCTCCCAAGTGAAAATAATTTTCGATCAAATTGACTCAGTGTCTAGGATGTCGATCAGTTTAGATAGTTTTAAAACTCAGTTGACTTATTTTATTTGATTACCAAACACATTCAGTCAAAATATCATTATGTAGACATAATTTATATATCTTCACACTCATATTATATGTAAAATTATTTGCATTTCCCCAAAATATTTACTCTATGTGATACCATATATTCAAAATCTAGAACACATATGAGGCAGAATTACCTAAATAAGGTTCAGTAATGTTTTAAATATGAAATTAATATAGAAATACTTATTCTATATAAAAACTAAAATATTTTACTAAAATAAAATGTCATGGCTAGAAAATAAATGCTAAAATCTTTAAAAAATGGTTAATACTGGATGGTGCAATTGTGGGCATTGTTATTTTCTTCTTTATACTTGTTGATACTTTCCAAATTTTCTACAATGACTATGTATTGATTTTATTATAAGGGAAAATATTGTTTAAAACCAAAACTATTTTAGGATCCTGAAAGTAAAAATATAAATTGCACAATAAAATGAAAGATAGAAAGGTTAGATAGAATGGTCTATTCTCTCATTTATCTGAATATATAAAGTAGAAATGTGAAAGCTTTTTGTTATCTCTGTGTGGACTACTAGTTCTAAAACTGCCCATCAGGCTGAATGATTTTAATTATTCTTATATTCTTCTTTCTTTCTTGAGTGGTATTTTTTATTAACATTAATTATTTGAAGCTTTCTTCTATTTTATGTGAATTAAGTATCATATTTTGTTAAGAAACTTTATTTTTAGAGCATTTTCAGATTGCAAAAAGATCATGAAGATAGTAGTGATTTCCCACAAATTCTGTACCCAGTTGCCACTAATATTAACTACTTACTTTAGTATAGTGTGTTTGTTACAATTAATGAACCAATACTGACACACTACTTTTAAGTCCATACTTAATTCAGATGTACTCAATTTTTACCCAATGTCCTTTTCGTATTATTGTTCTAGAATCCTATCCAAGATACTAAATCATATTTATTTGTCAAGTTCCCTTAGACTACTCTTTGTCAATTATTTGAGTTCCCTTGTTCTCTCATGATTTTGACACTTTTGAGGACTACTGATTAAATATTTTGTAAAATGCTCCTCTATTGGGATTTGTCTGATGGACTTCTCATTAGAAGATTGGGTTTGTGTATTTTGGGGAGGAAGACCATAGAGGTGAAGTGCCATTATCTTCACATCATATCAACATGGCATCTCTGCTGATGCTGACCTTGATCATCTGAGTGAGATAGTGTTTGTCAGGTTTCTCCACTGTAAAGTAATTGTTTTTACCTTTTCCAATACTGTGCTTTTTGTAAAGAAAGCACAATGCATAGCCTTCATTTAAGAACTGGAGAATTACATTTAAATTTCTTTGAGTGAAAAGTATCTATACAAATTATATAGAATATATAACTTCTACAAGAGTGTTTGTATTTTCTTCTTCATTTATTTATTCAGTTATTGTTTATATCTATATAAACTTATGGGTATTTATTTTATACTTTGCTTAAAGTCCAATATTATCTTATTTCTCTGCCATATACAAAGCCCTCTTTCAGTCGAATCCTGTGTCCTTTCTAAAATACTTTCATCAGTGTGAGTGTATGTGCATGCATGTGCATGCATGTGCATGTGTAGCACTTCTATAACATGAGCCAGACTAATGTTGTGTATTTCCCATCCCAAACCTGGAATCAGTAATCTCTCTGAATTTTGAACGTATTCTTTTGATTCTTTCCTAGAGTTTCCATCCTGTGATTACTTTAGCCATCTGTTCTTCCATGCGGTCCACTTTTTCCATTAGCATCCGGAACATATTAATCATAGTTATTTTAAAACCCTTGTCTCATAATTCCAACATCTGTGTCTGAGTCTTATGCTTGTTTTGTCTTCAGACTATGTTTTTCTCTTGCCTTTTAACATGCCTTGTAATTTTTTATTGAAAACCAGAAATATCAGGTAATAGGAACTGAGGTAAGCAGGTCTTTAATATTAAAGCGGCTAGGAATAGGGCTGTGTTTAATGTTTGTTGTAGCTACAAGTCCCAGGGGCTTCAAATTCCTTTATGTCCTTTATTTTTCTTTTTGTGTTTTTCTATTTGGCTTCCCTAAGAACTTTATTTTACTTATTTATTTATTTTTTAGTTAATGTCTGTCTTGGATCTTTTTGAACTATAATGCTATTATTATATTGCCTCCCTCTTTTTTCATTTTTTTTATTGTTAGACTTATTGGGGTGATATTGATTAACAAGAATTACATGGTTCCAGGTATACAATTCTACAGTGCATTGTCTACTTGTTGCAATACATGTTCACCACCTAGTGTGAGCTCTCTTTCCATCACCTTATATTTGTCCCTAATTCCTCTCCCACCCCCTCCTCACTTGTGCATCCCTCTTGAAATGATAATAGGGAATGGGGGAGAGAAAAAAAGCATTCTACAATATTATGATTAAAACCCTGTTTTAGTGGTCATGTGTATCTGAGCTGTAACCATCACAAGTTACAGTTCTTAGACTTTTCCCCACTCAGGTGTAACAGGAAAGCTATAGGAGTCTGTGGTGAAGAGAATGCCCTGCCCCCTAGAAAGCTAAGTCTCTGGTAAAGTCTTTCCTCTGAAGACTGTCCCTTTATAATGTGAACACTCTTGGAGTATTTAACAATGGCTACTTCCCCTCCCCTGTAAGAGCCCAGAAGAGTATCTTTCTTGGCTCTTCAACTTGAAGACCTGGTATATTTCATAGAGGTAAAATCCAAGAAAATGCAGTCCCCAAAATCCCTCATTGTAGGCTAGTTCATTAGTCAACCTCTAACAATTCATCAAAATGGTCATTTAACTGTTTTCAGCATTCATGTCTCCAGTGGCTTCTTCTTGAGAAAAGGAGACAGAACTGTGACTCTAGCTCTACCTATCTCTCTGGACTCCAGGGTGGCAGTCTGCTCTGCAAACTCACTCCTCTGACAGGTCCAAGAAAAGCCATTGATTTTCAGTTTGTTCAGCATTTTTCTGGTTATAAAAATGGGAATGACAATTTCCAAGCTTTTTACATGTCAGAGTTGAAACAGAAGTTTGATTTTTTTTTATTTTAAAATCTAATGCTAAATTATTTTGCCTACACAAAGTCTTAATATCTCCAAAACTAAGTAGCCAAGTCTCTCTTGGTCTCATAAAACAAACATCTCGATGGGCTTGCCTGTCCTAAAGCTACAGAGAAAATCCATCTGTCAGAGAAATTTTAGCCCTGGATTCATTCTTAAGGCTCTGGAAGTCCCCCACACATAAAAGTATAAAATTGATATAATTCTCCAAGTTTTTATTTCACTGCTTTTAAAAGCAGTGTAATATATGCCACAATATGTCTCATTCTAAAGGTTGAAAATTTTATGCTATAACTATAATGACATCATTCTGCCTCCCACAGAAGGCTTTTGCTTGGAGAGTTCAACAAGAGAACAAAATTAACAGGAAACGTCACTTTCACACACACAGATGGAAAAATTTTAACATCTCCTGAATTCTATGACAGTCTCCTTAATGGGAACATATATGTCACCATAACTTACCAGCGATGTGCAAACATATCTTCTGAGCAGGTGCTAAACTGAGGTCACTACTAGAAAATGGAAGCTTTGGGCAGCAGTGAGAACAAAAGACTCCTCCTAGGTGTGGTTTCAAGCTAAGAAATAAGAATCATGTGCAAGAAATGTTCTAGGCAAGATAAGCTTCTGGATGCTTTGGTAACAATGTGCAGAGGAAGCCTTCCTTCTATTACTTCTGCTTAGTCTGCATTTTATAGATCATGCATATACCCAACTGCTTACCTAAAGACTTTGTGAAATAAAATTAAAATTCTCTGATTAAATATGTTTTAATTGTTTCAAAATTAGAAAGAAATATGTTACCCTTGCCCTCTTTGAGGCTTGACTTCATAACAGTGAATTATGAAAACAGTATAGAACTCTATAGCCAATTCTCTGCACTTCCTAAGTGGTCTTCACCTTAAAAATATATTCCATGTTGCCAATATACTGAGAACAATAAAAATCAGGCAAAAGTATATATTGCTAGTTCTATATCTAGGAAGAATATAGTAAAATTTCTATATATAAGATAGATGAAACATTCTTTCTTTGCCCTGTGTAAACCTAAGAAAGTTTTCTCTGTGAATGTGCACAATGCTATAGAGAAGGTATATTTGTGGAAATACAAGAAAAATAGGATTTATAAAAAATTATAGTGGAAAAAATCAATATTCTTGATCAGTACATGGGAGAGGTATATAGGGATATCAAATATTAATAGTTGACACACCAGGGTTATTGTTCAAAGAATTGAATGGTGAAATCAAAATAATGCCCTGATCCAATCTCTTTCCTCCTAGCACCACCACACACAGATGCACACACAAACACATGCACACAGATATATAAATAAGCATGTAAGTATCCTCTTCTAGTACTCTACTGCGTTAATTCGCTCCTCTCTACTACCTTTGCAGTGCTCCTTTCTTCGGTCTCCTTCCTTCAGACTATCAAAATCTTTTCCTCAATTTCCTCAAATCTTTTTAAGCTATAGCCCTATCTCCTTCTGTTGTAACTTTTTTGTTATATCCTCAACATTTTAAATTGTGGAAAATTGGTTATCATTAATCAATTAAGTACAAATCAAATCCAAAGAATGACAGGCACAAGTTTTTTTTACTTTTCCTCTTCAATACGATCTCCATTGTCTTCTAAGGACAGACATGAGAGAAGTTCCCCTTGTAATAGTTTCATTTTATTTTGCCATGCCTCTTCAATGCTATCTACCCCAGGATCCTCCATCTTCCTTTTTTATTGTTAAATTTATTGTGGTAACATTGGTTAGTAAAAATTACATAGGTTCCAGGGGTACATTTCTACAATACATCATCTATGTGTATGTGTTCATCACCAAGAATCAGTTCTCTTTCCATCACCATATATGCGAGATCCTGTCCCTTCTCCTCTACCCCCGTACCCATACTCTCAGATAACCACTAATCACTAAGCTATTGATTGTGTCCATGAGTTATCGCTGCTTTGCTACTTTCAACTTTGTGTTCCACAGATGAGTGAAATCATATGGTTCTTGGTTTTTTCTGTCTGGCTTATTTCACTTTGCATGATGGTCTCAAGGTGCATCCTTATTGTCATAAATGACCCTATTTCATCTTCTTATGGCTGAGTAATATGGATTAAAGACCTCCACATAAGACCCAAAAGAATTAGCTGTGTACAAGAAAACACTGGAACTAAACTTATAGGCCTTGGGTTTAGGAAGGACTTTATGAACCTAACCTCAAAGGTCAGAGAAGTAAAGGCAAAAATAAATGAATCGGAAACTAGAAAGCTTCTGCACAGCAAAAGAACATCAACACAGCAAAGAGACAGCCAAATGAATGGGAGAAACTATTTGCAAACAATGCATAAGGGGCTAGGATCTAAAATATATAAAGAACTTGTACAACTCAACAATAAAAAACAACCCATTTTCTTTTCTTAAACTTTGTCTCAAACTGTGAATCTATTCCATCTGGTTGTCTCTACATAGATGATGATGATGATGATGATGATGATGATGATGATGATGATGATGATGATGTGTGTGTGTGTGTGTGCATGTGCGTGTGTGTGTGTGTGTATGCGTGTTGCAATAGTGAATGGAATTTCAAGTCCTCAGAGTATTTTTAAAGGAGTTTGAGGGTTGGGGGCTGAAGAAGAGTAACTATCAAACAGTATTTAATAATAGTATTCAGTAAGACTCATGTGTCTTTTTTGTCTTCCTCTTCCTCTTATAAAACTATAATATTTGAACTCTCATTAAGAATTTTTCACTTCAATTGGCCAATGGAACAAAATTCCCATTGGTTTTTATTATCTAACTTTACAAATTCCTTCTCAGTATCCTTAATGGCTCTTCTTCCTAATGAAAGGGGACTTATTCCTAAATACAGGCATTGCTTAAGCTACCCATATGTTTTTGGCTTTCATCTCGCTTTGAAATATGTTTTGGGTCAACATACCTCCTCTGATTCATCTGTATATAGATGGTGTTTCAAGTGATAACATCTAAACTGGGTCTTGAAGTATGACTGAAAATTTATTAAGTGGACAATGGTAGAAAAATCAGAAAAATGGTACTGCATGTACAAAACTACAGAGAGATAGATCAGGATCACAAATTCAGAACTGTCCACAATGTACTAAAAGGAAAAAAATTTTCCCTCATGTCATGTAATTAAGTATAATTTACTCTCTCAGGGATTATTTCTAGTTTCTTTCAATAATATTTATTCCTATATAAATTTGATTGATATATTTAGTTGCCACTAAAGCTTAAAGTTAGACAAAACTAAGGTCTGTTATTAAAATAAAAACTCACCATTATTCTCTGTGTTAATCTCTTCAAATGATACCATTTCTGTCAAACAAACAAACAAATAAATAATTGTCTCCTAAGAGAGGCTGGAAACCATAGTTTTTTCTCTTTCTCTCTTCATATTCCAGTCCTACTATTTTACCTTTTTCATATCTCTCAGTTCTAGAAGAACCCCCCCACCAAATTCGGAAAGATACAAAAGTAGAAGTGAACAAATTAAAAGACATGTTATGTTCTTGGGTGGAAAGACTTATCATAGATATGTCAATAGAGTAAAAATATCAGGTTTTTTTAATTCCTAATTTAAACAGAGTTCAATTGGATAAACAAAACAACAGTAGTAATAATAATGCTGAAATAAATGATAACTCTGTAAAAGAGAAGAAAGAGAGTAACCTATCACTAGAAGTTATTGGCACATACTATAAAGATTCTATAATTAAAACAGTATAGAATCCATGCTTGAAGATACAGCTTACATAATACAAAAAAAGAGAAGCTATTTACAATTACTTTAATACCAAAGAATTTGACTGTGTATCCTTTGTTGGATATATTCTGAGGTCTGAAAAAATAAAACTTGAAAAAACAACTATAAAATTTGAGGACTGATATTGTTGGTAGCACACTGCTACTCTGAGACAGTTGTCTTTGCAGTGGAAGAAAAAGCAAATTAGGATTTATATGATCATCACTGAAAACAAGAAGTCTTGACATGAGTAAAACAGGAAACAAATACAAGATCAAAAAGGTTAGGTAAAAACCATATACTCTTGAATTTGAATCGTAACTCACAATAAATAAAAAATATGAACTCACAAAAAAGTTTTTCTTTAAAAAATACTTATTTCTTAGCCTTGTTTTCTGAAACTATGTAAAAAGAACAACTGACTGGGTAGCAATGAGCATCCCTAGTAACCATTTGCATCTCTAAATATCATTTCATAATACAAGTAATAAAGACTCCTTAGAGAATGGGGTATTCTGAGTTCTGGGTGGAAAACTTAAAAGATGATCCTGGGACATCTTCTCATATAAGAAAGTCAGAAAGCTCTCAAAGATGCAAAAGTCAACAGAGTTACCAGTTGGGCAAAGATAGGACAGTCTGAACATTAATAAGAATAATTACAATAGATTAATGCACATCAAATATATTAGTTTATAATAATTGTTTTAAAATAAAGAAACTAATTGGTAACTTTGAAGAAGGTTAGGACCAGTTTATTATTTTGAGAACTAGGACGTAAAGGCAATGGACATTTATCCTGCATTTTCCATATGAACTACATGTCATGGTAATCAAATTGTTGATGTGAAGTTTCTATTTATAGTAGAATTTAAATTAATAAATGTAAATGAATGATTGAATCGGAATATCATCATTTTGTAATAGTTACTATAACACACACAAGAAAAGAGCTAAGCAAATATTATGTGGCCCCTGATAGTATACACACAACCTTGTCAATTCTATAAATAACATGACAAAAATGTATATATAAACCTGATCACACTTTTAAATTTAACTACAACTTCTGAGAAACATAGGGGATAGAAAAACTTTCTGTAAATATTTCCACAAGTGTGTAATCAGAAAATGTTCTCTCTCTCTCTCTCTCTTTAAAAAATAAATATCAATATTAAAGAAGAGACGAACAATGAAACTAAAGATTAGAAATATTTAAGAAACATCATGAACACTTACAATGAATGGCCCTTATTTGGATACTGATTCAAATGGATGAATTATGAAAAATTTTCATATAATAATCAGAGAAACTTGACCATTGACTGAACACTTGGGAGTGATAAAAAAAATTTTTTTTTTAGATATGATAATGGTATTGTGGTAATTTTTTAAATGAGTTCTTATCTCTTAGAAATTCATACTCAAATACATATAAGTTAAATATACTGACAATTTGCTTCAAAAAACCTGAAACTAAAGTAGGTAGCTAGGAATAGAGATAAAAATAAGATAGGTCATAAATTAATAATATTCAAGCTGGGTGGTGAACATTTGGGGGTTCATTATATTATTCTCTCTACCTTTTTGTTTTGAAATTTTTCATAACACAAGGTGAGAGAAACTCATATTATTTCTGCATCTCCCTTCCCCACATCAGGTTTTCATTTTCCTTTCCTAAATATTGCCATAATAACTGGTGTCATCCTCCTGAATTTTCACCACTAAGATTTACCTAAAACAAGCTCATTAGATTCATCCTTTTAAAACCTTAAAACACAACTTTCTACGAGTAGCTACTGATAGGTGATTCTCCACTTTCCTCAAAATCAGTAATCATAAGTTTATTCAAAATAAATCATCATTAGTTTGACATTAAATATACCTTACAATCTGTTTCCTTCTAATTCTGAATACTGCCTTTACTTTCCTTTGTGAACCGGAAGATTTAGTCAAAGTAGTATTTGTCCACTTGTCTACTTGTCCTTAAAAATAGATGTGGAAACTCCTCCTCCAACTTTGCTCTTCAAATACTCCCTGTCTAAGTAGTAGCCCTTCCTCTGTATTTAACTTATTTTTTCTTCCCTCAAAGGCCTATTTAAATTTCACCTCCTCCATGTAGCTTTTCCTAAAGACTTTTCAACTATGGTCAACTCTCTCTTATTTGAACTCCAGTGGTGATTATTTTCCTATAACTTGTTTTATCACATGCCACTCTACAACGGCTATTGCATTTTAATGCATATACTCTACCTCTTTGATGTCAAGGACTGTGCCAGACTTCCGTGTACTCAAGCACATACTGCAGTACCTTACACATCATTGCTAAATAAATGTTTGTTGATGTTGTTGTTACCATTGCTGCCATTATTACTGGTAGTCATGGTGGTGGTGATAATTATAAAAGAAATTCATTTGACAATTACTGTCAGGATCCCAAAAGTTCTTTATTGAGATGGCCTTGGACCTAAAGACTTATATGACTGATTTAGAGAGTATTGACTCATGAAGCCAAAAAATTCAACTTTCCTGTGGTCCTAGAAGTGTACTGCATATGTCCCTATAACTTAGTCTTGTCTATCAAGATGGTTAAAACATATAAGCAAACAAACAGAAAGAAAAACCAAACAAAAACCCACTTTGAAAATCCTTCATTAGCTTTATACTCTTTAGAGAAAGAATTAACAAATGTCTTGATATAGCATAGTTTACAATCTGCCCTAAAATCCATAACCAAATTTCATTCTCATTATTTCCATGTATATATATACACACACTCTGCTTCAATTAAAATCATCTAATTTTAAATAACTTTTGGAACCATTCCTCTTCTCTCTATTTCCATTGAACTTAGTTTGGAGCTTCATAATTTCTTGGATTGTTTCAAATCCTTTTCTAATCAACCACCTGGCCTCCAGGCATGCTCCCTTACAGTTAATTCTCTACCTATACTTCACTGAAGCCCAAGAAAGTTTTACCTTGCTTAAAATTCTTTTATGACTAGCTTAGCTATAAAGGTTAAGTGCCTTTAAGTGACACACAGGACCCTTTATGATATTCACTTTCATTACTCCAAATGCCTGCTATATGCTAGGGGCTTACTATAAAATGGCAAACACTCTAGGTGTGAACTTATTATCCAATGGGGAAAGGGGGAAGAAATCAACACACGTAAATATATGATACAGAACAAGGGCTATGACAGAAAGAAACAAAATGCAGTAAGAAGGAAATGGAGGGAAACGTAATTTAGATTGATCAGAAAAGGCTTTTCTGCTTAAGTAACATTTAAGTTGTTTCCTTCATGTGGAGAAAAAGTTACTTGAGACAAAGTCTGAGAAGCCTCTAAGGCTAGAAAGAGCAATGAAATTACAATCTATACTACCTGTTTGCATTCATTATCTGCTTGATGTAATATTACTTTTCAGAAAAATCAATAGTAGGAATGTTCTCTATATAAATTATAACCATGTGTATTATATACTGTAAATATTTTTCTATTCTTCCCTGTGTATTTTATTCTTATAAACATTTTTTCTATCAGAAGTTTAAAATTTCAGCAGTCTTTATAGGTTTATAGCTATGTTTCCTGCTTTTCCCATCAGAAGATTATTAAAAATATTTAGATATATGTTCTATTATACTTTTATAGTTGTCTTTTTTACATTTAACTCTTTAATCCATTTGATTTTAGGTTTTACATAAGATACGGAAGGGGAATGATTTTCTAAGTTGTTAGCCATTTATTGAATAATAATGACCAGCATTTATTGTAGTTTACTATGAGCCAGATACTCTGACAAATTCTTTACACTTATTATCTTTGTTAATTCTCACAAGCTAACAAGGTAAGTTGTGTTATATTCCCCAACTTTCAGATAAAGGAACTGAAGAACAATTAAGTGATTTTCTCAAGGTAATACACTATTAAATATAAGAGCTGGATTAGCATCAAGAGGCATGACCCAAGAATCTATTCTCTTCACAATTACTTTGTATTGACTTCCCAAATCTTTTTTTGCCCATATATTTAAAAGATCTCTTCTATCATATAATGAACTGTTATTATATATTGAAATATACTTGGGCTGTTTCTGAAGTTTACATATACATATACTCAGACATTTACATACATATGCTTATATGTGTGCTATATTAAAGTGAATAAAAGACTGGTTAGTTCGTTTTTTGATACATGTTTCTCTGCTTCTATTAATTAATTGATTCATTCATTTAACCAAATTATTTTTGCATACCAAAATGTGTTCATTATCTTTATGCTCAAAATTATCTGTTTCTCAGCAATTTCTCTCTCATATTTTCTCACCTTTTCCTATGCCAACTTGATTGTAGAATTTGTTCTAATAATAAACTTCACATGAAAATGTTAAGTTTTTTGACAATTTTTGTAGTAAGAACATCCATGTAATATAGAGATTACTTTCTAATTGCTACTTGATGTTCTATGATATTAAATTTATTGAAAAATTAGAAAAACATTCTCCATTCTCCTAGTCTTAGAGTCCCTACTATAAAAAATAAATATTATTTGCACTCTAAGGGTCTTAAACATGATGTACAGCATGGTAACTGTAGTTAATACTGTATTGCACATTTGAAAGTTACTAAAAGAGTATATCTTAAAAGTTCTTATCATAAGAAAAATAGTTTGTAACTATGGTGATGGATGTTAATGACTTATTGGGGTGATCATTTCACAACATGTACAAATATCGAATCATTATGTTGTATAACTGAAACTAATATATGTCAGTTATACCTCATTTTTTTAAACAACGCTTAGCTGTATTTCAGAAGACTGCAATATCTGTTAATGCATCATGATCTCTTGAGATATTCTTTAAGAGAAACATCATTTCTATGCCTCTCCATAGGATTATTGAATTTCCATAGGCTCCATTTTTCCTTCCTTAGCAGAGCTGTATCAATCAGAACTGCCACCTGCTCTATTACAGAACCCTTCAAATGACTTCTCTCAACTTAATATACTTATATTAGATGAAGCTATCAGTCAGCTATTGGGACACATTCCCTGCTCTGTACATTGCAAACTAACACTGAAGTAGGCACTTAAGGAAACTGCATTAACTCTTTCAGGCCACCAGGGTACCATTTAGGGCCTTTATGTAACATTTTCCTTAAACTAGGTCATCATGATGTCATTTAATCATTTTACAGCACTGAAATAGATATTTATGAGATGACTCCCTAGTAGGCAGAAAGAATTAGTATAGGTCTCCAAAGCCTATGACCCACTGCATACCCAATGGGATGAACTTCTCTCAGTATGCCAGTGATTTCCCAGTTCTTGCTGCACTTCTAAGGGAGAATGTGTAAGTTTTAACAATGCCAAGAAAATCAGTTGAAATTCAATGACTTAGTTCAACTGTAAATTTTTCAACTGAAAAAATTCAGTTGAAATTCTTCTCTCGTCATTTCATCCCGGTTTTCAATGTACAACCTTAGCTTAGTTCAGGCCCTATTAGCTGGTTGTCTATTCCTATTTAATGATACTCATCTAAGAGAAATTGTTGCTAACTGAAGACTCATAGTACTAGAAGTTACCTTTAGAAACCGCCTGGTAAAAATGGAGTTCTCCAGGTAAAGCCCTTGTTATACTATCTCAGATTCATAAGAAAATATCCTTCCTTTAAAGGTTTCCAAATTCTCTTTCAGTAATAGGATATTATTCAATATTGAGATAATATTCCCTTTTTGGTATCTTCTTGTACATGTTAGGGTTTGGGGAAAATATCATCTAGCTATTCTCTGTAGAAATCTCTCTATTAGGTAAAAATCTTTTGACCTAATCTTACAAAATCTGTGAAATTGTCAGAATATATTTTTATAGCCCTTACACAAACTACAGAAGATGTGTGGAAAACTGTTTATATTGTCACTTTTTGTGACAGCCTAATGAGGTGACTGTTCTAGAAATTGGGGGTGGGGGGTGAAATGCATGAAAAGAAAATGTTTTACTGCAATAGAATAAGATTAGCCTTTAATAAAAATTCTCCAAATTTCCATTTTCATACCTATGATTTGCCTGTTTTTAACTGATTCAAAATCCAAGATATGCATGTATTTATCAATTCTCTGTGAAACTTTTATATAATGCAAGGCATGAGATTATACCTTGTGATGTCATGTTGCTGTATTTAAAAGATACTTCAAATTGCGGTCATTCTCACACCACTGCTCAGAATTTTCATGAATCCAAAGCTAGATAATAGAACTGGAAGAAAAACAATACTTTAGACAAGGGAAAGCAAGGTTTTTCCATTTTTATTGGAAAAGGAAAATTCAGGTTTAATTTGCTTTTTGTCCATAATTTTCTAGAACATTTTCTTATTAGCCTTCTATATATAAAAACACACAGTACTTACTGTTACATTCCCCCATCTTCATCTGCAAGTAGGAGAGTGTCCTTTAGGCTTAAAGCTGCATTCAAAATGCCATGCTAACTATAAAAACGGGTTTGTTTGCACTTATATACTTAGCTCCTTATTCAGGCCATTGTGTGTTTTACACATCGCATAACCGAGATCTATATTCTGAGCGCTCAAGGCAGTCTTATGTGGGTTTGTCTCTGAGCCAGATTTATCTTCGTATTTCCCATTATAGCCTGAAAGAACTGTATTAAGGAAGGCTTTCTTTTCAGTTCCCGCTTGTGATTGCTAACATATCAAATTTATTCCTTCGTAATCCAGATCATTTTCCAGCAGCTTTGAGGCCTGCATGTAGTAGTTTGTTAGAGAGCTCATAGTAACCTTACACTGACAGACCAAAAAGCCCTTCGACTGTCACTTTATGTCATTAACAATTTTCTAAAGCCATTACAGATGGGATGGACTGATTAGAACTGAGGAGGGAGGATCTTTTTCCCAGCCAGAAATATCCCCTGAGACTTCCACGCTGTGTGAAGTTTCTAGTGATTAATGGGAGAAAAATAAGGCCGCCTGTCCCACAGTTGCCACAGACTTTATTTGGGAAAGAGCTTATTTATATTTGGTGAACTCTCTGGATAACTAAACATTAACCCGCTAACGTAAAATACAGATAGAGCCATAGATTTCAAATGATATAATACATGTCAGTTTTAGGTCCTGAGGTTGGATTTTCTCTCCTTGTTTGAGTATAGTTATTACAATTTAATGTCAGCACTGTTCCAAGATGAAAGTGTTTATCTTCTCCTGGCCTTTTCCCCTCCTCCTCTGCTGTTTTATTTCTGTAAATGAAAGCTACAGCTGGAATATTGTTTTACTGCAAATCTCACACCAGCACTGTCAGTTGTGATGTGACACCAGAGATTCTTATCTGTAGATTGGGTTGGAATTATTAAACATTCTCACATTGTGCAAAGTGTTGGGGATGAACAGCAGTGCAGTGAGGTGCATCCAACACTTCTGTCTTCCCCACCTGATCCTTGAAATATGACTCCTTTAAAGGGCTAATGCTCAGTTTCTATACCTTCACGTAGAGAAGTGACAGTACTCAAGAAGTAACATGAACTGAAAATTACAGCAACTTCTCATCCCTCTGTCCTAATGCATGCTTTCAAAAGCAATCTTAATGGTAGACCATTATTTGAAAAGAAAACATTTGGCCATTTGTGATTAAGAACAATGAGATATTTTGTGAAGAAAGATGGCTTGCAGCTTAAATATTGAAAAATATTTACGTTTACATTCTCACTTCTTTTTTTAAAATAACCTTTCCTAGGGCTATGATACCAAAGCAAAGTATTTTATCAAATTACAGTGAGAACGAAAGCTCATGGGTTTTTTTAAACACAAATTATTAGTAAAACAGTGAAAACATATGTGATCTTACATTATTGCAGGTATGCACCATAATTACATATTACCTGTCATTTTGCTAATGCTTAACAAGATATGGAATTTTCACCTTCAAAGCAGTCCATAAATGTTAATCACTGTGACACTTCTGGAAGATTGGGAAAAAAATACTGCCTACGGTTTAAAGATAAGGAGACAGAAGAAGTGAGACTAAGTGATTTGTCCAGGAGCACTCATTTGGCTTTGACACTCAAGGGTTCCTGGATTCCAGCTTAGAGAGAACATTAAATCCATTTTTCAGAGCCTTGACTTCAAATATGCCTTAAGGCTCCTGAGACACTTAAATGCTCTGCTTCAAAGCTACACTTACGCTCTGTACAGAGATACTTCCAAAACTTGTATAGGGCAAATCAGAGCTTGTGGGATGATATGTAGGTTACACAAATATTCATAGGAAGCACATAATATGCCTCCTGTGTTCTTTGATTGAAATAGGAACATATAGCTAAAGTGTTATATTAAATAGAACTCTTTGGTTACAAGTCCCAGAAAGCAATTGAATTGGGTTGGTTCAAAGTGATCAACACTACGGTTCCAAATGAAATGCAGGATGTCCAGTTACACTTAAATATCAGATAAACAAACTTAGTATACTCCCAATATTGCAATATCTGTGTTTATATGATATTCAAATGCAAGAAGGCATCCTGTATTTTTATTCGCTAAATCTGGGAACCCCAATCAAAACCCAATTTAATCAAGTTTAAGTCCAAGAGGGATATCTGGAAAAAAATCCAGCCATAAATGCCTCTGTTTGACAAATTACATGGTTAGATACTTTCCAGACAGCCCTCACATAAGTGAATTACTGACTCAGAAAGTATAAAAAGGTTTAAACAAATTAAGAGCAACAAGGTTAAAGATGCAGCAAGTCTAAGCAGCAGCTAGAAGCAACAACATGAAATTTTTAGTATTCTCTTATGTGCATCATGTGCTGGCTTCACAACCTTTAATTGCAGACTTGCTTAGTGGGAAAAATGCTCGCATTTACTAACATTTATATTTGAAAAATTTGCTGGTGTAGAGAGTGGTCTACTATTCTCTCTGCTCCCAGATGCAGAGATCCTAGAGAACAGCTGTGATCGTTCTAGACCTGGGGAGGTGCCAATCTCTGGAATAGTTAACTATTGTGTAGGATTTATATTTTTTAAAATTGTACCTTCCACAGAAATTTTATGAGTAGAGTAAGACTGAGAAGTAGAGAACAGGAACCATTTCTGAAAGAAAAAGCATGCTACCCCCAGATGAAAAACAGGTGGGGCAGGAAATAGTAGGCAACAAGCACAGATATATATTCCAAGACAAATTATTTCAAACTAAATGGGGCCTTTATTGAAAGAATGCAATGCTATCTAAAAGAACACATTGGGGAGGGCACTCAGGCATTATAGAAAATCTGGACATTCAATAGGAAAGCCATTAGGAAGAATATATTTTCCCTACCTCTGGTTGCCTTTTTTTTTTCTTTCTGTTTTAATTATTTAATGTCTGCAGGCTGCTCTTCTGAGCATGTCTGGTCCAGGTAGTCACAGATATGTAGTAATGCACAGTACATAGCTACAGCATACCTGGTAATAGGGGGGCATTTGAGAATGTTTAGGAAGTAGAGTATATTTTATGAGAAAAAGTTTCTATTACATTCTGATATTTTAAAAGAAAAATAGTACTACTACTTGTTTTATTTATTTCTAGGCTCCAAGAGGAAGTATACTCACATATTTTCATCTCTTATCATTTCCTTTCCTAAATTAACTATACCCTTGGGATAACCATTCTTAGGGAAAACATGTAACAGTCATATTGATCCATAGCATTACAATGATCCATAGATCACTGAAGAATACAGTCTGAGTGGTTATGTACTGTGAATTCCATGAGCAGGTGTTCCATATGCTTACCAACAGAATAACAATTATTTTAAAGTTCATTGCCTAAAGGTTTTACCCTAAAGAGAACATTCTAACCAAGATGCATTTGTCATGTACACTTACAGAATATGATGAATTTGTAGCATGAGCAGCTTGTCTCTTTGACTTAATACTGACAAACATTCATTTTGAAATTTGAAGAGGTAATGGTGGTAGTTACAAGGAAATGAGAAACTTCAAAGCTTCACATTTTCTTGGCATGACCTCTACAACAGCATCTGTTCTTGTCTTTTTTTTTTTTAATTCTTGAGTAATACTAGGAAGTTGCTAGACCAGATGAACTTCCTATGACCTATTTAGTAGACCAAAACAATTAGCAAATGGTTATTCAATCACTCCTAAGAGTAGATTTATGCTAGACGAGAAGTATATCGACTTTTTAATTTATTTTTTATAACTTTCCATATACACTTTTTCTTACAATAGTGAAGAATGATGATTTTCTAAGGTAAAAAAAAAAAAAGTTTGTATAGGATAAAAAGACTATGTGCTGTTATTCTCCGTTGTCCCTAGTTCCATTTACTGAACAGCCTTCACCTCTAGACTCAGAGGAGCTGACCCTGCAGACTTGTTTCCCTGATTGTTAGGAACAATCAATATAGATGGTAGGCAAATCTTAGGAGTGAGTGTGATCATCCAGAGATGTATACAGAATTAAAGACTAGAATATGGAATCCTAGGTATGACTGTGTATGAGTATATGGAGGATGACAAGCCCATAAAGGAGAGAGACCAAGATTTAGTCTTTTAGGTGGCAAAAAATAAAACAAAACAAAGCAAAACAACAACAACAAAAAAAAAAAAAAAACCAGGAGAGAGTAACAGAACTAATAAGAAAAAGGGAATAGCAAGAAGGGAAGGGATCAACAGCATCAAACGCTCTGAAGAGGACACTGGAAAGCAACTATTAAGTTTGTCAGGTTAGAAGTCAATGGTGACTTAGAGCAGTTTCAGTGGAGTGGTGGGGGGGAAACCAGAACACAGTAAGTTAAAATGAACAGAAGATAGAAAGTATAGAAAATAAATATAAGCTACCCTTTCAAAACCTTGATTGTGGCAAAGCTAAGTGTATCACTAATTTTGCATATTTTAAAGTGAACTAAAAATTCTACAAGCTTAAGAATACTTGGATAGAAAAAAGTCACCAACAGCCTGATTAAGACTCTATACAGTTGTTTCTGGGGACTCAAAAAGGCAATTACTACTCCTCATTTTTTCTCTTTTTTTTGGTAGCAATACTATTTATTTGTTAGTCATTTCCAAAGCACCTACCTGAAACTCAACCCAACAAAAAGAAGTAAAGGGAAATTTTGTACCCGAATTTTTTCCCTTTTCCACTAGTCATTTACTGAGATTTAAAAAGTTCCCCATATCCCTAAAGTAGAAGACATATTATATCAGCAGTTTGTGTTTAAATAATACACATTATGGTAAAATAATCTGTCAACAACACATTCTATTATTGCTTTCTTACTAAGGATGTTGTCATATAATACCAAAAATGAAAGGAAATTATAGGCAGAAGTTTATATTATTCTGTCTTTGTTTTGGGACCTTTAGCACCCCCCTCCTAGTCTGTTTTATACTCCTCTGAAGTAGTTATACTTTCTCTAAATACACTTTATCTGCGGTCCTGTCTAAAGTGCTGATGAAGAAAGATCTGATAAACCGGTATCACTAACAAATGATGGCAAAAGCAGCCTAATGAGTTACCTCTCCCAAGATGGCTACATATCTAAGACCTAGAGTCTAGGAATGAATTTCAAATTGGAGAATTTTAGCTGTGTAGGATGAAACATGAATGATTTTTAGAGCTAAGCATGGACTTACCAGAATATTACAGCCAGGACTTCCTCTACCTAAAATATAAGGCCAACACTACATAATATTTTCAGGTAAAAGAACACGTATGGTCAGAAACTAGATTTCTATAATGGAAAGGCAAGTTCATTTTTCACTGATATTTTAGAAATAGGTTCCTGTGAGGTAATCACTAGATTTTTATTGAAACATACTGACTATACAGTTCATTTCAAAGTTTGTTCAGCAGGCTGACCTTCTGAAGTTGTCAGAATTCCATAGATGTTGTTCCTATAAACACATGAAAAAATTTCAGAGAAAGTGGTGGAAACTTATAAATGAAAGGTTCTTCAATATTGATAGGGCAGTAACATATGATTAACATTTTTCAAGGCTACCACTTCAGATGAATGGCAGGCCTTGACTGGCAGCCACAAGCTCATGAACATGATTACAACAAAGTAATTTGCCTTTATCAGATACAGACTTTCAGTAACAGTGTGCCCTTGGCACAATTTACAATCGGTCCTTCACTTTGCTTCTGTCTATCACATAGTATCTTGGTTGTTCTGTTCTTATAGCAGATATCTGCATAGGTGTTCACTTCTACTCTCTCACTGTGTAGGTACTCAAGTTCTCAAGCTTCTAGCTGTAAACTAGTTATACAAAATACATTTTGAATTGTTATAAGCCAGTATTCATCATCATGACTTAATGTACCAAAGCTTTATACTTCTCAATATAATTTTATTTTGATTCTTGTTTGTATGCATTGAAAATGCACTCTGTGTTTCACAATGTGTTAAAAATACTCACTAAAGAACACGTGCCATGTAAGTTAAAAACAACTAGCCTCAGTCTTGAAAAATCATATAAAGGATTTATAAAATGTATAGACCATAGGCAGCAATTTCCAAATAATGACAGGTTTGATTACATTTTAATCAATAATGATACTATATACATATGTATAGTTTTATTGATGAAAAACTGCTATTTTATTATTTCATAAATAAACTATCTTTATTAAACATCTTTTGTTTGGTATCTTCAAAATGAATAAGATTTAGATTTGTCCTTTGAGTTTTTTTCAAACATCATTCTTCTCTAAAATTATTTCCATGCAATAGCTAACCATAATATACTTTAAGTTGAATAAAAGTATAGCAATTTTTCTTCAGGTTGGGCTTGGACTTAGAATCTTAAAAGGTTTTTATTGTTGATTTAAGTAATGATGAAATAATATATTTGGAAAAAATATTTATTACATGAAGCATTACTTATAGAGTATCAACACAGAGCCCATTAAGTTTCTTCCCCTCCTTTTTTATTGATTTTTAAAAATTCTGTCTATCCTCCTTCCACTTAACTTTTCTCTCTTAGGAAGACAGACTGTCAAAACATCAACGTAAGGTCCCCTAGGGGTGCTTGTGCTTCTGAAAGTTTAGTCTTCTCTACTGTGTTTTTGGTGTAAGCCAGTTATATATCAGGACCAAAGAGACATGAGATGGTGAAAATCTAGCTTAAGAGCCAAAATAATGGGTAAATAAATTGGGTGCCATAGATATTTGGGAAGACAGGTAAGCACTTGAAATTACACAGGCTCTTTCACGACAAGAAAAATTTAATCAACTTGACAATTTAACAAGATATCTCCGATGCACTTTTCTTCAAAACACATTCCAAACTTGAGAATCATAATAAAAAGTCACCGCCTTTCCTCTAAGGCTGCAGGGAAAATTTGTAGGGGTTACTGAATGGAGAAGGGGCACCAAGTTAGTGCAACATTAGACAAAAGATGAATTTACCTACTAACAAAGAGAATTTAGAATGATATTTTATTACAATGTAGTGCATTTTTGGAGGTACATTTGCTGGTCTACAATGTTAGGAAGAAAAATTATGTATAATGTCTTGTGTTTGCTATATGGTAATTTTGAGAAATTATCACTAGAAGATTTTATAATCCAAACAAGTAGCTGTAAGAAACTGGAGTGATTTTCACTGTGTGTAAATTACAGAATAAAGATTTAGGAGCATTCATTATTTGTCAGGCTTATAATGTGGCCTATGTTGAGTATAAATAATATTTTTGTACCATTATAACATATGTTATGTTAATTGTTGTGGCTTTGGATTTCAGAAGAAAGGTACTGCTGTCAAGTTTAACTTTCATTTTTGGGAGATGAGGAAGAAGTGCATTTTAAAAACACCTCAAAGTTTACACTGGCACATGATTCTGAACAACAGAAAATCCACTTGGGAGAAAGGCCGTGACAGAATGAAGGAGGAACCTTTGGTGCCACAGCAACTTTTTACTTATATCACTGGGCCTGGTAAGGAGAGTGCAAGGATATTTTCAGATGAGAAAATATTGTTAACACCTACCTCTGACTTAACAAGAGGTAAGTAAACCCTAAGTGAAGCATGTCTCTAGGATCAGGCAGAGCCTTCTGGGTTTTACCTGTGGTTATATATCTATACCTATGCCTATCTGCATCTATCGATCTTAGAAATGTAATTAAACAGGGGATATTCGTTAACACCCATACTAGTATTTACCCAGGATCTTGTCTAATTTGGAAGACATCATGTACGGTTCATTCATATAAACTTAATTTTCAGAAGAAGGAACAGTAGATGCTACCATTTATCTTTTGATCCTGACCTTCTCCAAATTCTTCTCAGAAACTTCAACTCTTATAACTCAAACAAAATTGGGTTGGAGAAACTTTTTCTGGTATTTTTATAGTATTACTGTACAAATTTTATTTAGGAACATCCAACCAAAAATACAAAGTTAGGAAAGGAGTGAGTTAAATACAATTTGTTTTACTTCTATTCACCCAGTTTGTTTTATTTTATGTTTTTATTTTAAAAACTAAACTGTCTTCAATAGAAAACCAATAATTTTGCATGAACTGAATAGAAGAAAAATCATAATGGTCAATGGCCAACCTAATATACATGTATACCATTTGCCATTTACAGAGCCAAGTGAAATAAAACATACTAAAATGAATGGACAGGATATACTAAAATGAATCCATTGGGAGATTTTCTAATAAACCTTAGGTGTTCTAGGGCCATTATTTGCACAGCTTAGAGACATGTCTGTTTATACAGGTAGCTACAGAAACAACTATTCTCTAAGCATTTGGACAACCAGATCTAATAAATCTCTTCAATAGTTTATTTTACGGACCAGAACTGACAGTTGGTCACCTGAGATACCTATAGAAATCACAAGGTTATCTTGAAATGATGGGTTAGATCTTAAATACAAGATTAAAAATGCCATGCCGTTGTGATAGAAAATATCGAAGAAGCTGTTCAATATAGACAGTTAAAAGATCATTACCATTTCTCAGTATTTTATCTATTCTTAATCACGGGCAAAACATCTGACTTTTTACTAGTAGATTTGGTAAATAAAATAAGGCTCTTACATATTAGCAAGCTATATTTATACTCAGGAACCTGCAATATAAAAAAGATGTATCTCTTAAAGCTATTGACTGCAAGGTGCTTACTTATACAAATGCATATCAGAACTTGGTTTGCCCAGTGATAAAATGAAAATATGGACTGTATTTATTTTAAAGGGGATTAAATGAGATAATAGATGTAAAATGTTTAATGTACTTTGTACAAAACAAGCTTTGGATAGATTTTAGTTCTCATCAGCAAATGAGATTTCTCTTTAGTTACTAACACAGTTTGGAAAATTCAACTATATTTATGTAGGAGTCACTTAAACAACACTCATTGTTCTGAACAACACTTTTTGTTATGACCACTAATCAATTCAGCAGAATCACAAGATTTCTCATATTATTCTGGGAGTAAGTAATAATTTCCTCTTCTTACTCCTCCAAAATAGCAATGGTAAAAAACCATTCTTCTGAACTCTATTTTATACTGATATCTATTAATTCCTCTCTTTGACTATTTCAGAAACTTCTCTTAAGTAAGTATAGCAAGTCCAACTGTGCTTAAGTTCAGCACAACAATTATCTATGGAGTTTTCACTATGTTCAAAGAATAAGTAAAATATGAACCCTTTCCTCAGCATTTATAAGCTATGTATAATTTATATTAAGCTAGATGTTTAAAGTGAATCAGCAAATTTTGAAAGGACTGCATCCATAATGTTATCATTAACCCTTAAGTTTAGATTAACTCAATTGCTATTAACCTTAACAGAAATATAGCCCATCTTTTCAAATACCATGTATCTTTATTACCATGTTTACAGATAAAGAACCAAAACAATGAGGGTCAAGTGAGTTGTTCTATGATTAATGAAGCAGAAAGTAGAACTCACGGCTTTCTCTTATGTTTAACCAAGAGTTCCAAAGAAAGTAAATTGTGAACAGTTTGAATTAAATGGAAGTGTTAAAACTTGTAGCAATTTTGAGATGTAGTCTAGTTAATAAAGGATGTTCAGGAGCAACTGTAGTCACATATAGCACTTACTATACTCCAAGAATGGTATAGTTTGCCTCAAATAATTATTAAAAAATAGAAATAGTATCCATCAATGGATATATTTTCTTCTGAATTTACTGACAAAAAAGGTGCAGATGGCACCCCAAATAAGAGACTGGCTTGGACCAGTATCGTCTCTGTGAAAATGACTAATGTATCACTAGACTTCTGCCAGAACTATATAAAGAGACTGCCAAAAAAGATCATATCATTATCAGCTAGTGTTCCCAATTGTTCACTGTTTGTGTCACATATGGATCCTCTGAAATGCAGAACTCCTACCTAATGAAACCCTAATATCATTATAACACATGAACTTCTGCATGTTTTTATAATGTTTTAAGGAAACTGCATTTGTTCTACAGTAAATAGACATATTTTCCTGGTGTCAGTAAAAATAAATAAATAAATAAGAGTGAAAAAAATGAGACTCATGTTTCAAAAGTTGTATTTCTAAAGCCAAATTGGAATACAAAGAAAATCAATGTAAGTGTGTACATAAACCAATACGCTTTGTTCTTTCACTAACTGTAGATTTTTAGCCAACAGCCACCTACCGAACATCTAGCAGTATCCACTAGGTCACACAGGGTCATTGATTTCTCTCAGTGTGTGAGGTTTTAGTAAAGAATAATAGAATGGGACAGTGTAATGTACTTAATTCCCATAATGTATCCTATAACATTAAAATGAAAATAATACAAAATAAGAGATTGATCTGGTTATTTATTACAATGTAAGCCATCTTCTAGCTTCTGATTAATGCAACCCAGGACCTAAAAGTTAGTTGTTTTTTACGTGACTATACATATCTACATAATCAAACAAGGAACTGGATAGTGATAACACACACCCACATTTACACACACACACACATATACACATACATAACCTTGCCAAGGTTATGACACCTTAACAAGGTGTTTGTACAGTGCTGCCTATGCTATTGGAAGTTTGCAAACTTAACTGTCAAATTTTCATATGATGATAGCTCTGATGACCATTCCAGAAAAAGAGTTCCAAAAACTGCCTTGATGGGTTGATTAGGTACTGGGATCAGTGCATAGCTTCCCAAAAAGAGTATTTTGAAGGTCAGGTTAGTGATACTCAGCAATGAGATATGTAGCACTTTTTCTAGGATGAGTTCATGAAATTAATTGTCTGACTTCATATACATATATAAACATTAGCTTTTATACTACTAACTATATTATAGTAACAGAAATTGAGGTGTAGAGCATCTTTATATGTAAAATATGTACAGAGGAAAAAGATACAGAAAAGTGTAATTTAAAAAGTATTCTGGTAGGATGAAGGGGAGTTCAATAGATGAAGTGCAGGACTTTTAGGGCAAAGAACATATTCTGTATGACACTGTGCATCTGTCAAAACCTATAGAACTTCACAGTACAAAGAGTGAATATTAATGTATGAAATTTAAAATAAAACATAGAGGAAGTCAGGGGATCACAAGATGAATGGAAAAAGTGACTCACATCTAACTATATTACAAATGTATGAAATAATCTCACTGAAGGAGATAAGGAAAAAGTGCTGACCTAAGTAACTGGAAATGAATGGACTATGTAAGATAAAAGCAAAAGGAAGTGTGCATAAGCACTATTTCCTAGATCATAATTTGTAAGTGTTAGCAATTCTGAAACTATGATACATGTATAATAGAACTGAATAATTAAGTAAATTGGTGGTGGAGAGTGTGAGTCAGTTGTCCCACTGTTGGAATAGGAAGTTATAGACAAACAAGAAAAGAGTAGAATGATTCATATGGTAACAGATTAGAGTTGGAGACATCAGTCTGAACTCAGTATAGATACAGATGAAGATATGCATATGTATGTAAATATTTATATATTTTTCCTTGCTGAAGGGATATAAAAGCAATGACATCTTACTAGCAATGAGTATAACTACCACCCAAATCTTGGTTTCTAATAACATTCTCCAATAAAATAAACTAGAGTTGCTTAGAAAAAATGCTAATTCTAGGACTGGGCAGGCAATATACAAAATGAGTGCATACTGTATTGCCGAAAGTAAAACACACACACACACACACACACACACACAATGATGGGAATATGTCAAAAGAACATAACAAGTTAACTGAAATAATTCCCAGTGGTCAAAACTGGTATGACTAGAGCAACAAAATAATTAAAATCATATTGGATTATACCCCAAAATATAAAGTAAATAATCATGAGTCCATATTAAACATATAAATGACAATAAATGAGAGATAACAGACAAATCTTCCATGCAAAAGAATTCCAAATACATGTAGATACTTCATCCTCAAAGAGGTGAAGGGTAACTCTCTATTTTGCAATTGTGTTACTCATTATAAATTCCTCCTCCCCAAAAAAACAGAATAAAAATAAACAGGTGATATTTTTAAAAATTTTGTTATTTAGTGGCAAAACCTGATCAACAAGACCTCATCTAGGTCATTAAGGTAAACATCAACAGTAATAAATTATGTTTAGTATGTACCCTTGATATATTATGATGAAAATGGTACTTTATCTCTATGATCTCCTTTTCCTAAAATCTCATAACCCCAGGCTAACCACAATAAAATCGTCAAACAAATTGCATCTAAGTAACATTCTACAAAATATCTGACCAGCACTCCTCAAGGCCATAAAAACAAAAAATGTCTGAGAAACAAAGTCCAGAGGACTTGAAGACATGGCAACTGAATGAAAGGATCTTGGAAAAGAAACGGATATTAGGTAAACTGTAAGAACATCACATAAAGTACGGAGTTTAGTTAATACTGATGGATTAATATTGGCTCATTAGTTATTTCAAATACTATACTAATGCAAGATACTAATAATAGAGTACATTGAATGTGAGCTATGTAGAAACTTTCTGTACTGTCTTTGCAACTTTTCTGTAAATAAACATCAATTCTAAAATTAAAGTTTATTTTTAAAAGTGGTTTTATGGATGAATTGAATTATGGATGAACTTAAAAATGTTGTATTGTTATCGACTATAAACTAAGTAATGGGTGAAATTCACTAGAACAGAGCTCAGTGGAAAAGTTTTTTTTTATTTGAACATTGTCTTGAAACCCCTGTTTAGCTAAGCAAGTCAGGGTTCCAACAAGAGTGTGAGCTGTCACTGTGCCATAGTAGCAGATGGGCATGAGTGCACACAACTGGGAAACAAAACCCTGGGACCAGTTGGAAATAATCATAAGATTCCCACTCCAGGATATCCAAACTGTGACAGACTTTTTGTTTATTTTTTATTTTAGTAAACTCAGTTTATTGAATTAATTTCAAAGGATGTTATAGGTGAGAGGCACATCCAATAGAGTAATTAGAAAACAGTAAAAACCACTTACAAGCTTGGACTATGGAATTACTTCTGCCTTTAAAAGAAAAAAATTAAAGTTTCAAGTTATTTTTAATTTAATGCACTCTAGGGTCTCCTTCGGCTCACTCATTTGAAGATTTTAATATCTAATATGTATGACCCTGTATCTGGTAAAACAAATCACATACTAAAAAATACTGTTGTGATAAAACTACAGTGAACTTCAGGGACAAAATCACACTAGGATATTATCAGGTAGATCTCCCAGGTCAGCTTCTGTTATCATGTTTGTTGAGTATTGGGCTATCGGTTTATTGCTGAGCATACAGCATATATTACATCTATGTTTCTAAAAAAATTCTAAATGACCTTATCATTACTCAAATTTTATGGCTAACAAGGCAGTCTCACAAATACAACCCCAATTGCACTATTTTTACATCTTTTCCCAAAATAACCTCGATCATTCATATTTTCATTTAAATTGAATTACTATTACTAAGTCAGTCACAAATAGAGGTAACTTTAGTATTTTTTAATCCTATCTAGGACATCAAATTTTATAGGAGTTGACACAACCACAACATCTACCAGATTCTTTCCAAGTGCTTTATGATAAAATAAATAACTTTTTAAAATAAGCAGGTTTCTGAGGCCCAAGATGAGTTGCCACAGGCCCACAAAAGCAGGAAGCAGGTCCCAAAAGACTTCCCTCCTTTTTGCCATTATGTTCCATTTTCCTGGTGGAATTTTATATATGTTTCCCTCGGAAATACATGCCGTATCTCAAACCAGAAAAGTGAAGAGTGACACAACACTATGAACTTCGTGAGAAACAATACAGTGGTTAAAAGCATGGGCTCTAGACCTGTACTTCCTGGTCTGAGTCTCAAATCCTTCATACACTAGCTGTGTGACACTGAAGGAGTTATTCAACTCCTAAACCTCTCTTTGCTTCACTGTCTTTATCTGCAAATGTTGCCTTGTCATAATTTAAGAGTATGTCGTATCTACCACTAATGCTGGGAGGAACTATTCTACAAGAGCACAGTGCCTAAGATACAGTAAGCTCAAGTTTTGTTGAATGAATGAATGAATGAATGAATGAATCAGTAGTAGCAGAAAAAGCCAGAGTGAATATGCACAATAGGAAATATGAGTGGAACCAGTGCAAATTGTGACTACTAAATGGGACTTTAGCAATTATAATGATAGCAAAACTGTATTTGCAAAGTTACCCAGTAGTAGAACCAGTAGAACTAATATTGTCAACATTCTTTCTGGGGATGTATCTGAAATGTTAGCCATGTTGTTTTCTCAACTTATTACCATTCAAGACGAAACTTCATCACCTTCACACCTAATATAGGTGGTTTACAGGCTTTCAGTAAATTTAAGGTAATTTATGATTTCATCTTTCTCAAGTAATTTTCAATCAAGTAAAGTTATCCAACAAGACTGGAAGTTGCACATGGAAACATTTTATTTTAAGATTTCATTAGTATGCATAAATTCACAGCCCCTCCCAATCTCTATCCATTTTTGCAAGTAATTGAAAAAAAGTGACTCAACATATGTGGATACCAGTTTTTAGGTTAGCAAACGGGGCATGGCATTTTAAATGCTTTAAATATGGAACATTAACTGTTTTATAATTTGATTCCTAATAATGAACCTTATTTTCTTTTCAAAATGAAGATAACATCCTGTGGTAAGCATGAAAAGCAGGAGGGTGTCACAGAAAGCATATTATAGCATGAGGCAGGACATCTGCTTCCCAGTTCCCTTATTCATTACCTACAGATAATGAATTTTAGTTAATTCACTTGGCCTCAGTTTCTTCATCCATAGAACAGGAATAACCACTATATACCTACACAAAAGCAGAAGCTTAACCAAAACTTTGCATTCACTTACTACTAAGCCCTACAATGTGCCAAATTTAGGCTTTTTATCTACTCCTTCAGCAGTTTACGTGAGACCCCACATAGGTAAGAACAGGGAAAGAAGCCCAAGTCCACTCTTAGTGAGTGACATGATGTTACAGTTACTTACTCATGCAGCTTACTTGTACATCTAGTTCTTCTTGTGCTCAATCCCAATGTCCCATTTCCATTTTAGAATGGGCTGCTGCTGACTCCACCTGACTTTGACTTAGCAGGTCAGACAAAATCTAACTTAGAACGGGCATTTCCAGATGCAGAGGCCCTGGGCGTTTCCTCTGAAGTTAAACATTCCATCTCTCCCAGGGCCCAGCAACATGTCAAGAGCTATCTGTCAAAAAGTACGTAATCTCTGCCAGAAATGGGAAGGCCTTGTTCCAGATTCTAGGAGCCTGCATTGCATTCTCCCACTGGGCCTTACCATAATCTCGATACTGCTTCTTTCCCATCAATGACACCTCCAACACCTAAGAGTCAGCTGGATCATGTGGCCCCAGTAGCTAGGCTGAAGCACTGAAGCTTGAAACTTCTGCAGAGCTATTTTCTGATCCCAGCTCCATGTACAGCCATCAGCCTTCCAGGTCACCCACTACTGCAGTATTCCCAGGGGTGAAATGGGGTGCCACAGGAGACAAAAAAGATCTACTAGGTACTATGTTTCCTTTTTCATTATAGGGGATGCAAGATGCAGCAATTTATCTTTTACTTTAAAGGAGTTATCCCAACAGACTTCTGACTACTATACCCATGAACTTCACAGAACTAGCAGATACCTAAAACTTTCTAGATTTTATCTCTCACTCTCAGGAGATACCAAATTCTCCAGCATTCTGGCTACCTCTTGCTCATCCTGTCCTATCAGCCTAATGTCATTGTGGTAATAAATCTCTGTGACATTCTGTGTGATGTTCATGCAGTTCAGACTTTTTTGGACTATATTAGGTAAGTCAACATGTACCAGAGGTAACAGGATATGCAAACTGTTTCTGATCTACTTTCCAACTGGAATAGAGAAGAATGAATTTGCCAAAACACTGGTCACATACCATGTAACGAAGACCTTAATAATTGTCTCAATACTGATCCCACATGATCCAAAGCAACCAAGAACAAGACTACTATTTGGCTATATCTGAAATAATTCACCATTACTCTCTAAGATGGGGTTTCTGTAAATCCAAACAGAAATACAAGATAAATATGGTAAAATAAATAAAAATATGGTAAAGACTACTACAAATGTGTCTTTCAGGTCTTAAATAGTGGCACTGATCTCCCTCTAACCCTCACTATGATAGTGTTTATTCCAAAAACCAAGGAACCAATGTGGGTTTTATTCCAATTGCCAAATATATCAATTCCAATTATATGTACTTGGTAGCTAAAAGGACTACTGAGTGGTCTACTGACTCAGTGGTCACATTGTGAACCGTTTGTTCCCCAGGACTTCCTGAAGGCCTGCTCTATAAATGAGTGGCCATGAGACTTTGAGCATTTGAACTCTACCACCTGACTATTTCTTTGGTTTCTCACCATCCCAAATACATTAATGAGCCCAGACAGTGTACCCTACAGTCAGTCTGGACTGAAGATAAGAGCCACAAGTGCACTTCATAGTGACCTTGGCACCCCTCTCACTGGTACATTCCTGATGGCTTCAGTGAATGGTATTTTCTGTGAGCACTTCTGTAGAATACAATCTTCTGGTAGGTCCTCCATCCTTACATAAGATATCCATCCCAGGATGCCCGATTCCCTAAGACCCTTTATTCTTTCTTTTATCGTCTTCCAAGGTAACTTAGGATCTCCATTTTGCTGATTGTTGGGCATGACTTTTTCCAGGCTTCTTGGGTCATTTTAACAGCAAGTTTGCCCTGTTCCCCTGGTCTTGTTATTAGGATCCTATGTCCCAAGAAAGTGCTCCCCAGTCAATGAAAATTCTTCCTATCTAGTCTTATATTCTACCACTCTTGATCCCTAATGTACTTATTCTACTGTTCCTGCTGGTATAGTGAATGAATTCTTGCACTTGTTTCACCTCTTCTCTCCTTTGTTAGGTCTAGCACATGTGAGTTATGCAGAGATTAAATCCTAACTAGCACCTTGGCAGCCAAAATAGAAGATAAGAGCAGCTCCCAAGAGAGGTACGGGTTAGCTTGTGGAGGGAAAGCTACTCCAGCATCATCCAGCATAGGGAAGTTCTAACAGTTACCAGGGAAGGGAGACAACTTTTGTGAACCCTAAAAGTTGATGGGTTCTATAGAATCAACACCATCGAGAAAAATCAACCAGATGCCCATCCCATGTCTCAAGGTGCTGGGATTTCCCTACAGGGATCTAACTTCTGCATAACAGACTGGGCCTTGGCTGAGAATTCAGACTTCTCTGGAGCTCTGCAGCCCTAACAATGACATCTGCAGGTTATTGCTTGGATATATCTGCTTTTCTACAACCGAAGATAAAGGGCTTCTTTATAAAATACCATGGAGACCCGTTGGTTGTCACAATTAGTAACTGCTCTGAGTCAGTCATTCTCTCTCTGCATCTATACAGTTTAGCAATAACCAGTTGACTCTGTCTTATTGGCACTGTTTCCACCATATTTTTTCAAATTCCTACATTATTGTACCTGCCAGAGTATTCCCCCCCCTGGGGACTTTTTTTCAGATTACCACTGGTGAAACCTTTAGCATCTGAGCTGTCATCTTGTGCCAGGGACTATTTATGCCCCATCTCTTGACCAGAACACTATCCTCCTTACTCATCAGGTAGTAGGGCAGGTGAGCCCATTTCAAATCCTACCACAGCCACAGTTTTCTCAAACCACTCTCACAACCACTTGTGCTGGTCCATCTCCTCCAAGAAGCCAATAACAGGATTAGACACACAAGCAATACCTGTGAGGAAACATGAGATGGGAAGCAGAGAAGTCCAGGAAAGCATCAGACTGTGACACAGATCTGACCCTTTTGAAGGAGAATTGGAAGGAAGAACATGTGGTGGAAAAACTTAAGAATGTACGTGCAATTCTAAGGAAGTTCAGCAAGGTGATGAGAGTCCTGGAGACAAAGAGCATTCCCATGTCTCCCCCAAATGGATCAGCCTTAGTGTCCCCAGCATGTTCATCATCAGCTAGGAGCTGTAGGAGATGCAGCCTCAAGGCAAATAGAGGGATGCATTTCAGAGCGCAGCGGCTGAGGCTACGGGTCAATGATGCTCTGCAGCCTGCAATCCAAGAGGTACATTTCCATGGCTGCCACAATGGCTAGCATGTATTGAAGACACAAAACATGTCAGCTACCATGCTAAGCACACTTGTAGGCATTACCTCATTGATTCTACACAACAACATTGTGACACTGGTTTTCTAATTATTCTGTTTTTATAGATGAAGCAATGAAGTGGTTTGCCCAAGTTCACACAGCTAGAAAGTGATGAAAAAAGGATTCAAACACAGTCTCTGAATGCACAGTCAGATGCTTTTAACTACACGTTCCCTCTCCTCAAAGGGCTTAAATTCTGCCATGTAAAGAGACACGGAAACAGACAAAACATAGTAAAATTTGATTGCTCTTGATTACAAAGTGTCTATAAAAGACTGTTTCAGTCCATTTGGGGGAAATCAGAGAATGTTTTGACTTATACTAAAGGAGGATTAGGTATGTGTGTAGAGAGCAAAGGAGTCCAGGGAAAACAGGGAACAATGTTAAATAAGAAGGAGACATGTAGGAGTATCACAATGTGAGTTCTGGCATGGACTTCATGTTTTCAAATTATCTGAAGCATCAGCAAAGTCCTGATCCTTCTCGATGGGCTGAAAAATCAGGAAGTTTGTGTTCAGCTCAAAGTCCTAGCAGCAAGTACTTTTTTCCACTAGGAAGTTTCAACAAATAACTGCCAGTACCAAAAAGGACAGAAAGGATATTAATCACAGCACAGAAAACACAGTCAGGGAGCAGGCAATTGAAAAGACAGTGACCTCCGAAGGAGCAGCAATGGCAGCAGCAGGCACTGCCATTTCTGAGGTAAAAATATCATCATCATTTGGAAAGAATGTATGAAGGAGGCAGTCTTCTGGAGAAGTCAATTGATTCATAGTTGGTACTAAAACATAGTGGTTGAAGCAACAAAGACAAATCACTGGCCACAATTTGAAGTATACACCCTGGTGCTAAAAATAAATACCTCATTACCTGTATAAGGAAGGAGCAGCCCTAGGAAAGAATTTGGGATGAACAAAATGAGATTTTTCTCTTACATAGAGTCAACCTAATAAGTGTTAAGATTCTTATTCCCAAAGTATCAGAATTTTAAATGGTTGTACATGTGACATGCCTCATCATTCCCACAAATCATTCTTACATATAGCATAGCATGAATAAATGGAGGTGAATATATAATAAATGTCCTATGAAGTATTGGTTGCAATAGAAAAATAGAAATAAACACTTATCTATAGGAGAATTATTATGCTATGGTATATCAAATGCACTAACTGGGAGAAGTTATTTATGTGTTCAATAAACACTTAGTGAGAAATTACTATGGGTTAAGAATTGTACCAGGAGCAAGGGACACAGAAGTGAAGACGACCTATGTGGTCCTTACCCTGATGGAGCTCATAGTCTGGAAAACAAGGCACATAAATACCAGGTAAACAATGTTGCATAAAGAGAAAGAGGAAAATAGAACAATAAAGATTCATGGGAATTTCGGGGGGGGCAGAGAAGAAGAGTAACTTTGCTATTTAATTAAATAGGGTAATAAAAAAATCTCTTGGAGGTAGTATTTAATGTGAAGTCTAAGAAAAAATAGAACAGGCTTGCAAAAAAGGGGCGGGGGCAAAAGAGTGTTCTGGACAGGGGAAATTCAAAGGAACAACCAGGGGCACAATACAAGAGAGAGGACTACCCCAAGGGGGCACATCCCCGAGTAGATGAGAGGACCCAGCTCACAGGTGCAGGGATGGTCCTTCAATAGGAGAAGAGAGACTGCCTGCATTTTCATATGAGAAAATACATAATTTGAGTGACAATGAGGGTAGGCATATGTCTATTTCCTGGTCAGAAGATGAGGGAATTTGTTCTAATCTACTATTTTCTATTTTCCCCCAAGAATTATATGTGAGCGGAGGATGGACAGGTGTAAATGCATGAGTGATGTGGAAAGCAAGAAGAAAAAGTCAGGCATAAAGCAAAAAAGAAAGTGGGAACAAGAATCAATTAAAAAATATATAGCAGAATTTTCAAGGTGGTGTCAAAAGTTCATAGATAACTGCATACAGTTTAGCTATGCATATTAATTACTTTTGCTATAATTAATAGACTTCATTCTCTTTGTTTGGCTTTCCACTTGGCAAAACCTCCAGATTAACACATGTGGAGCGAAAAACTGTGGAAATGACAATACAAAACAATTAAAAACATAATGAGATTTAAACAAGGATATATATATATGAACCATGTAAATATTGCTAAATAGAATTACATTCAAATAATTAAAATAACTAAAGTTGCAAATGAAATGACTCATGTTAACATTATTTACCAAAAGAAATAAATGAAAACCAATCTCTTCCTAAAATAACTTTTTAAAAAATGTTACCTTTTAAAGTGTCTCAGATGTTTTTTAAAAACATATGGGTAGGTAGGAAATTTAAAATAAAAAGCAGAAGTCTTTGTACAGTCTAAATATAAATGTAGTAATGTGCCAGGCTTTAGCTGAAATTTCTCTATATATAAGCTGTAATGGGTCCAGTATTTACTTTTTTAAAGGTTTTAGTTCTAAAGAACATATAATGTAGCTAATTAAAATGGCACTTAACAAGGTTTCTATATTTCCTTAATTTGTGCTTTCTCCATTTCTACCAACATGTATGATTGGAACCTCAAAATAAAAGGCCACCCAACCATAAAATAAGGGGATGGACGAGTCATAAAGTAAAAACCAAATATAATGCTTTGAATCAAATAGAAAAAGAAATTTGAACTAGTGTTAAAATTCTAAATTATTTTAGGTGATTAAAATGACCTCTATACCAGTAGTTCAAAAGCTTCAGTGTATAATGAAATTACTTAAATTTTTTTTGAAAAGATAAATTCCTGGGCTCCACTCCATTGCTCCTGAATCAGATCTCTGAGGGGGCGGCCCAGGAATCTGCCTTTTTCTTTTAAAGCTCCCCAGATGGTTTTGAAGTAGAAGATTTGGGTCACGTGTTGCAAAAATATTGCTAGCTCAATTTCAAATGATATTTTAGCCTGATGATTTTAGTGCAAAAGAAGTAAAAGAAATAACTTTAGTTACCCAATCAAACTTTTGGTTCTTGGTATTATAACACTGTGCATTGGTTCAATCGAGGTTTGGTAAAATTATTGCACTGTAAAATGGTTAAATCTCTGGAAAATAAAGATTCCCGACCCCAATCTTCATTTATAAAGGTCCATCTTTGATTTACAGAATATATGTAAATTAAGGGTAATTTTCGTTTATTACATGGATATTTAGTATCTAGAATTGTGACAGAACAGAAGGTATTGAATTCTTGTGGCACCACTGAGGAGGGTAGCTATGTGGATTGAGAATGGTTTTAATGGAAGCTGTGTATCACCCATGTGTGACTGTCATGGTCGGTAAACTACAAAAGGTGTGATATGAAAAATATATACCTCGATTCCTAAAACTGACATGACAAGTGTTTGAAACACTATAGCAAAGAAGCCAAGCCCATCCAGGGGTAAGCTGAAATCATTTTCATCTAAAGCAGCTGACTCAGGCAGATCTTTTATGCCAAGGTATTTACAAATGCTAAGGGAAAGCTGGATACCTGAATAAATGAGGCTACAAGTGATCTGATTCCTGAGAAGAGATAAAAAGCTTGGAATACTTCAATTGCCAATCCTCCAGCCTGACACTAAATAATCTGATAGTCACTAGTCATACGTGGCCACTGCACTGAAATGGGGCTAGTGCAACTGAGACACTAAATTTCCAGTTTTATTTCATTTCAATTAACTTAAAATCTACAACAGGGCTTCTACATGGGGGAAAATTACTCTAATACAGATGTTACGAATTTCATAAAGTTTAACTCAAAAGGAATCACAGATATACGAGGGCTGTCTGGAAAGTATCCAGCCATGTAATATGAAAAATAGACATTTTTACTGGAGTGCCCTCTATGGTTTCTTGTTCTCTTTTGTTTTGTTGTGTTTTGTTTATGAGTTCAAAGAAGGTTTCCTTTAATCCCTGAAGATCCCACATTCTCTGGTATCTCCAATATGTAGTAAATGTATATTTTTCCTATCAGGTTCATATAATAAATATCAGTCACTTTAAGGGTTATACAACCAAGATTAGACTACTTAGTTTGGGGAAATCTCAAAACACTAAATGTGCTAAGTTTTCAAAATGCAATCTCTGGAAATAATAACTACAGAATAGTTTTTAGCAAAACTGTTGAAAAATTTCACAGATTAATACAAATCTCTGATTTATATATTTCTCACTCTGTAAAATTTCCCTCACTTGATGCTTGAAAATGTCCTCAATTTTATTTCTAATCAATAATTCAATATATTTATTTTACACCTACTATTTGCATAGCATTGTGCTAGGCACTTGGATAAACAGGGAAAACGAGGACCCTACCCCTGCGTAGCTTGTCAACCAAACTGGAAGACAAGATACAAAAATGTAGCAAGGTTTCTAACACAAACACAAGTGAAATTTCGTGAGATGGCTGGCAACTCCTTTCTTCCCTCCACATTTCCCACCTTTATTTTTACTGGCTAATTCACATGAGGGCTTTTTAGTAGGTTTATCTAAGAAGAAAGCAAGACTAATAAGAGAGGGAAGTTATGTTGTGTACAAACTCACAGGGAAAACACAGGAAAGGAAAGAAGAAAAAGGTACATACAGCATTAATTCCTGGAAGGAACCACTGCTGAGCTCCTGTAGAAAATGATGTTAGAGACAGAAAAACTTCAGATGATTTTCCAACCAAAATTATATGATACTTAGATCATAAAGTAATGCAGTGTGGGGTGGGGGTGGGAGAATGCACTTCAAGTAATTAAATTCAGCATGAAATTGAAGAAAAAAACTCCTTTTGTCTTTCTGTTACATCCTTGATATCTCTGCAGTTTTTGACTAAGAGGTCAAAATTCATTAGTAGAAATCCCTGTGACTGACATAACAGCAGGAACAAGCACAATACCCACTGAGGGGCCTTCTCATGGTAGGGGTGTCCGCGCTGAGGTAGCACTTACAAACGGTCAGTGCGGAAGAAGGTGAGCCGTCTTGTGCCGGAGCCCGTTAGACTGCCCCTTGGGGACCCGAAGGTAACGAAGAGCCTGTGGTGCCTAAGTTCCACAATGATAAGTAAGACTGAGTTATGTTATTAAAATCTACAGGTGGAGTCCTGAGAACATTCAGATTACAAAGTTAGGAAATAATGAACAATTTAGAATGGAATATAAGTAAGTACAAAACTGTGTGGTAGAAACTCATGCCGTAGAATTTCAGAGACAGCTGAAGGCTGAGAGCCGATGATGGTCTTACGAAAGTGTCAGGGAAAATACGAACAAAGAGGTATTGGTAGTTCTTACGGTCTATGCCAACAGTCGTATGTTAGAATCTAACCTCCAATTTGATAGTGGGAGGTGGGGCCATGGGAGGTTATTAGATCATGAAGGTGGAACCTCAAACAGGATTATGGCCCTTGTAAGAAAAGGACAGAAAGTTAGCTCTCTCTCTCTCTCCATGTTGTGAGGCTACAACTAAAAATTGGCAGTCTACAACCTGGAAGAGAGATCTCACCAGAAACCACTCATGCTGGCACCCTGATCTCAGACTTATAAGCTCTAGAATTGTGAGAAATAAATGTCTCTATTTAAAGTTAAAAACAACAAGAAAAAAAAACTCAAATAAAAAAAATGCTTTGCTTTGGTGATAAAAATTCTTCAACATATAAGTTTCCAGTAGTATGAAGGGGTCTGAAACATAATCCAAAATGTTATAAAATAATGACTATGAATAAAATGGATACAGTGAACACTGATCATTCAGTGTACAACGTGGCCAGTGAAAGGTAGAAAAAATTTTAGATGGCAAAGAAAAATATTTCGAGTGAATATATTTGCTTCTTCTTATTTTTCAAAAAGCTTTCTTTCTTTTTTTTTTTTTGAAGCACATTTGAAGGTAGAAAACATGAAACCAAAGGATATTAAGAGACTGAATGTGATGCAATTGATAAGTGTAGAAACAAATTTCTGGGAACTTATCCTTGCTTTACACATTTCAAAATTAAGATGTCTTTATGCGGCAGCGCCCCCTGAGCTTACCCCTTTTTAGGAAGAAACCCATGTTCAGAATGCTTTCATTTTCCCATCAATTTACCAGTCAAATTTATAATGCCTGAGTTTAAGATTACTAACTCATATTTAAAAATATAAATTAACTTTTAGTTACTATTAAGTTAACAGGTTATTTTTTAAGTTGTATGTGTATTTTAAAGAGACAGAGAAAAGTCTCACTCTGAAGACATGATCCTCTAATGGGAATTTTAAACCCTGAAGCAACCAGGACAGTAAAAGGGGAATATGTTCGACTAAAAGGTGTGGAGTCAGAAAGGACTTCCAAAATCTATTCATAACATGAGACGGCCAATTTTTTATTTTATGAAACTCAGGGATCTCATCCGATATTATTTCACCTCTTTACAATCACTTTCATGTCATCTATTTTCTGTCTTATTGTCTTGAAATTCCTAATATGTTGCAGAATTTGGTAGCAACAGATTAAAGAATATGCAGTATTAGAATGTATCTAATTATCTGCTAAGCTAGCAGAAGTAGCATTTAGAGATTCAAAGTCCTTTGTTTTAATTTAAGTTAAACAAAATATAAAATAATTTATCTACTCTTATGTAAGAAAATTCTAATCTTTTGCTGCATTTCTCATAAAGTTGCATACAGGAGAAGTCAGCAGAAGAAGAAAAATGGTGGTTGACCTGTCCATTTGATTTTGTGGTAATTTGTATGCTTTACATTTGCAATGTCTCCAGCTTCCTTTGAATCAACATAGAATACATAAATGAAATTTTTATATAAAATTCAGAGTGTAGTTTGTTAATCATCAAGTTGTCCCAGAAAAATAAAATTAGCATCTGCTTTGATATATTAAACAAAAAACAAAATACCAGTATTTTTAAATTCTTATGCATTTTATTACTTAAACATTTATTCCAAATACCTACAAAGTTGTTGGAATCCAAAATAATTTAGTCCATGGAAACTTTTTGATTGGTGGTTTTTATTTCATGTTATATCTAAGTATTTTATTCTACCATCTTGAGTTTTAAAAATTTATTCTTTGTAACAATATCTGGTTATGACTGCACACATGAAAAGTTTGTCACAGCTTTTTCTCAACTCTCATCTCTTCCCCTTCAATTAAAACACAAGGGGGAAAAACTGCTCAATTGGTTTTCTGGGCTCTAACAACACCACATATATGGTGTTAATCCCTTAAACCCAGCAAACTGTTGATGTATAAAAAACAATATTCTCCAAGTGCACTGGGTCATGTAGTGCAAAGATACTTAAAATGATACAGAAGGCCCATGTCTCTACAACCAAAATTACTGAACTGCTGTTTGCAATGCTCTGTTTTTGTATGTAACTTTTCTTGGCAACAGATGCAATATTTATAGTAAAGTCTATCACCGTTTATTAATGTTATACATTAGAGTTATTTGCTACTCTAAAAATGATATGCTAAAATATGGCTAAGCATTTTCAAATAAAAGAAGATAAATGAACTGATGATTTATTAATTGCTTTTCATTTTTTGTAATTGAACATGATAAATCTTGAGTAAAGCAATGTAAATACATTGATTTAATTTAGTGTAACTGTGCTAACCATTTATAATTAAGTCTCCAGAGTCCTTTTCTACTTTATAGTCCCTAAAATTGCAAGAGATTTCCTTTCTTTTCTTTCTTTCCTTCGCCATTGTTTGAAGTAGTTGCTTTACAGTAATTCACAGGCAAACAGAAGAACATAGCAATAATGTGAATATACATATGTCCATGGTAATGATTAACAACTTGCTAATAGGGGTCTTGCAATTAAATGTGATTTGGAAAAATTTGTTGCAGATACCGTGCATCTTGCATGTTGTTCGTTGCAAGACAAAGTGGATCAAAGTACTAGTCTCAAAGTTCTAATAACATATAAAAGTAGGTACACTATTAAAGGTATAACAGTGATTCAGCTCGACAAAAGAAGCAATTCCACCATGGTTTTAGATAATATGTTTGTAAAGATTGTATAATAAACCTTCTTCAACTTTGAGGAACAGATATATGTGGCAACATCCAACAACTCAATAACTGAGTTAGAGGATCCATGGTCGTGATCTCTATATCAAAGGCACATGGAGCAAGTGATGGCATTTACATGAAAATTTGTATTTTAAGGCCATACATTCTTTGCATACATGATTATGTTTTTGTTCCTGAGAGTTCTGAGAACATTAAGCAGATATGCTATCATCCATAACCTGAGGGACAGGTCTCAAAATGTAATACCAAGAAGAGAGCAGAAACAGGATGGGGGTTTAGGGAAGAAGGAAGGTCAAGAGAACAAATAGATTTAACTGTGTATGAAAATGCAGTAAACAAGGAAGACAGTATGTCATATGAGCAGAGAGAAGGTGGACTCCTCAATTAATAGGGTAGCTAAATGAGGATAGCTGCACAGAAAACAATAAAAGTGAATCAAGTCTTCACATTATACATCAGGATAAATTCCAAAAGGACCAGAGACTTTAATGTTAAAAAATAAAATAAAGCAAAACAAGCACTAGAGGAAAATATAGATTAACTATTCTCTAACCTGTGTTTGGAATTTTCCTAACTATTATTCAAATCCAGAAGAAATAAAGGCTAAAATGACAAATCTTATTAAATTTTAAGAATCTTTTACATAAAAAAAACACTATAAACAAAGTAAAACAAATAAACTGGGGAAAAATTGCAATTATATCACAGGCAAAAGGGTAGTGTCCTTAATATATTAACTTGTAATGATAGCAAAGGAAGACACCAAAAACCCTCAACGGTCTGTAGCTATGAACAATGTTCAATCATTTTTATATTAAGAGAATATATCACAAGACCAGTACTCATCTATCAAACCGAGTGCAATACAAAAGTTTTATAATATAACATATAGATGACACTGTTGGGAAATGGGTGTTCTAATACACTGCAGGTAGAAATGCAAAATGTCATAATTCTTAAGGAGAAGAACTGGCAATACGTAACAAAATATCATATATTAACCCTTTGACCTAGCGATTCCACTTATAGGAAACTATTCCAAAATATAGTGGTAAAATATGCACAAATTGATTTATTATAGCATTCTTTGCAATAGCAAAAGACTTGAAACAAAGCAGATGTCCATCAAACTGGGAATAAGCCATGTACATTAACACAATGGAGAATTGTGCAGTTATCAGAAGTAATGAGGACTATCTCTGTATACTACCAAGGACTGATCTCCAAGATAGGTGAAAAACATCAAGGTGGGGAAAAAAAAGCACCTAAAGTATGGTACTGTTTATATAAGGAAAGGGATATGTGTGCATATAAACTATTATAAAAATTAGATTATAAAATTTACATTAAACTATCATAGTAATATAAAATGTATATTATAAAATATAAAATTATATATAGTATAAGACAAGCACAAAATTAAATATATAAAGATCTCCTTAGAAGAAGCACTAGAGAGAGAAGGGATAAAAACTAAACATTTTTTAATATTATTGGGGTTATAAATTCAAATTTGACTTTGAATCCACCTAAATAGTTTAAATAATTTGAAAATAAAATCAATTTCAAAAATCATTTCCCAAAAGTTAAAAGTAAAATTCATGTTTCAAATTGATAACACAACTACACAAGGAAGAACTACTCTAAGTAATTTATGATTTACCAAACATTCTTAGTGGGATATACTCTAAAGGCAATATAAATTACAAAAAAAAAAAAAAAAAAAGACATCAATTTTTTTTTTTTCAGTTAGTGTCAATATTGTTATTCTGGGACTGTCGCAGGTGTTGTGAGATAAAGCCAATGGGTAATTATATTGGTGTCCTGAAAAAACTAGTGTTTAAGCATGGAAGAAACAAAATGCAACTATAAGATTAATGAGGTTAAGTAAAAGCCCCATAGTCCTGAATATAAATTAAAATTACCAAAAGAATTTCTGATATATTATATATGTACAAAGAGAATATATATTTCTTACCTCTGTCTACCAAAATTTCTTAAAACAGTGACCAAAACCCATCAGCGTTATTTCTAAGGAACTCAGGAACTAATATGAAAAAGGCTACCATTTGCCAAGACTGGACAATCTGAGTGAGCATCAATAAGAATAATGGTGATGAGAGGAGGGGGGGAAGCTAAATATAAGGTGATGGAAAGAGAAAAAAAAAAAAAAAAGAAAAATGCAAATCAAAAAAAAAAAAAGAATAATAGTGATGATGAATTAAAAACACATGATATATGTTTAAATCTATCACTTCTCAAAAACTTATCTGTTCTCAAAAACCAAAAAAGCCAAAAAACAAACAAACAAAAAACACCTTATTAGTCTCCTTTGGAGAACATTAATAAACTGACATTTTTTAAAACTGGTAAAGAAAAGATGAAGCAGTTATCTCACTTCTCCTATACCAACTGTAATTCAGAGACACCAAATAGTTAGGGTAATTTCATCTTTATAGAATTACTCCAGTTTATAAATGAAGAAATTATAAAATTAAAATACCACAATTTTAAACATCCTAATGAAATATGACTTTGAGCAATAATCACCAATTGCTAAAACATCAAAAATATTTATGTTTTTGTTAATTGTCTGTGTTTTCTCCCATCATCTATGTTAATCGTTTATATTTGCATCCCATCATGAGGGGCAGGGGAGGCGAGTTCCTTTCTCACTTAGGGATAAGACTTTTCACTGATTTGTTCTAATTTTTTTTTCCCTAAACATCATTTCTCTTCCCCTGTTTCTATTCTTCTGTTGCCAAGTATACCAGCAATGCGAACTTCTTTAAAGCCTGGGAGATAGAGGTCAAGAACACAACTATCACCACACTAATAGATCTTAGGTAGAGTAAGCAGGTAAGAAAATGAAACTAAATGCCTAAGCATTGGAAAAGGAGAAAGAAAATGGTCATCACTGGCAAAAATATAATTGTCTATACTGAAAACACAAAAGAAACTAGGAACAAATTATTAAAAATAAGTTTAGCAAAATGTCAGGATAGAAGATAAATATGAAAGAATCCATTTCAATGTTGTACATCAGAAACAAACATCATAATTTTTAAAAGATATCCTTTACAATGGCAACAAAATATGTACATTAATGAGGAAAGAATAGACAAAGATGTATGAACCATCTGTGGGGATAATTATAAAACTTACAGAAAGATCTTCGTGAAGACCTAATAAATGGAGAGATATATTATGTTTACAAATAAAAAATTTAATATGATAAAGATGTCAATATCTCCAATAGCTATAGAGTCTTTGAATTCAAATAGTAGAAATCCCAACAGGATTTTTTAGAAAGAATTTGTTATCAACATTTTGTTGGAAAAGCAAAGGTTAAGTATAGCCAAAATATTCCTAAATGAGATTAATGGGGAGAACTTTTCCTCCCAGACGTCAAGAATTATGAATTTCAAGTATTTAGGACAGTTAGGACTATAGTGCCAAATAGGTACTAGACTAATCAGGGGGATCACTTCACAAATTATATAAATGTCTAACCACTGCACTGTACACCTGAAACTAATATAAAATAATACTGAATGTCAACTGTAATTGAAAAATTACAAAAAAATAAACAAAAATTTAAAAATAAATATAAAAATGATTAACCACAAAATGGAAGAAAATAATTGCAGCCTTCGTAATTGACAAAAATATAGTATCTAAAATATATAATATATTCTTCTAAAGCAGAAATAAAAGTAGAAAAAATACATGAAGAGAAATTTTAGAGAAGTTTAACATGTATGGCCAATCACCTATGTAAACTAAAGAATGTGCAATCATTATTAATCAGTACCATGTGCAGTAACACCACAATGGGGTACTCTTTGACACATACTATCTCAAAAATTATGAATTCTGGTAGTTCCAAACAGCAAAGCTGTCACTGATCAATAAAATGGATTTTTCTATTGTATTCTTATACATTGTTGATAGTTGTATAAAGTGGTAAACGACTTTGAAAATATTTTTATGTTACTTTGTAAAGCTGAATGTGTGCACATGATACAACACAGCAATTCCACTCCTAGGTATAATCTCTAAAGACACCTTGGGGCACACACACCAGGAGATATAAGAATGTCCACAGCAACATTGTGTGAAACTGTAAAATTACCCAAGTGCCCAATGTTAGCAGAGTGAATAAATAAATGAGTGAATAACACTATATACAGCAGGGAAAATAAATAAATTAGACAACTACGTGTCTGAGACTTGGGAACATAGTTTGAATAAATAATTTCAATAGTAAATAACTGTTATATAGTATGCCATTTTAATAAAGCTCAAAACCATAGACTAAATAATATTTATAGAGAACATATATGAAATAAGAATAATTTTTATAAAGATAGGGAATAGTGCTTCCATGTGAGGAAGGAGACAGGGAGATGGGATAGGCTAGGAGTACAAAAGCCATATTCAGAATGTTCTAGGTAGCACCTTGAATGGTGGATTCATTAACATCATGCTTATAATTTACATATAAGTAATGCAATATAGCCATGGGCAACTTAATGACAAGGATACTTTCTGAGAAATGTGTCATTAGGTGATTTTGTTGTAAGAAATGGTAGTACACTTACACACACCTAAATTATATAGCCTACTACACACCTAGGCTATGAGCTTGTATAGCATATTATTGTATTGAATACTATAGGCGATTGTAACACAATGGTTATCTAAACATCAAAAAGGTATGGTAAAAATACAATATAAAATATAAAAAATGGCACCCCTGGATAGGGCACTTACCATGAATGGAGTCTGCAGTACTAGAAGTTGCTCTAGGTGAGTCAGCAAGTGAGTAATGAGTGAATGCAGAGGCCCAGGACATTATTGTGCAGCCCAGCATGACTTTGAATGTAGTCCAACACAAATTCTTAAAACATTTTGAGATTTTTTTTGAGACCCCCTTTTTTTTTTTTAGCTCATCAGCTATCATTAGTGTTAGTGTATTTTATATGTGGCCTAAGACAATTCTTCTTCCAATGTGGCCGAGGGAAGCCAAAAGGTTGAACACTGCTGCTGTGAACACTGTCCCATAGGCCCTCCCCTGTTTCCTTTGGACAGGGTCACACATAGAACACTGAAGCTACCAATGCTGCTCCATGAACAGGACATGAGCTGGAGTGACTGGAAATAACTGAAGAAAAACTGGCTGGGTAAGATGTAGATCACCATAATACTGACTGTCTGGAGCGAGTGAAAGGTAGTCTGAGTATCAGTAGGAATAAGATATCAAGATGGAGAGATAAACAAGGAATTTGTCATGGCAATGTGGTTTTAGCTAATGCATACTGGAGTAGTGATCACATTAAGGAACTTGTGGTATTCATTTTAAAGAAAGGTGGGCATTTAACGTGGAGAGTGTGTAGAACTTGAGGACTCAATATTTTGACTTCAGAAATTTGTTTTTGGTTCCATTGACCCTATCTGTCACAAAGGGCTCTTTCTGACATTGAACTGATGAAAGAAATTAAACTTATCTATGCTTTATATCACTACAACCTGAAAATTTTTCCAAAGCACAGGATGGGCTGGCTCCATACTACACAGAAAGCTTTTCCTAAAGTGGCCGTGGCAGTGGCAGTGGCAGTGGAGTTAGTGTATACTTATTAAGGTAGCTCCTGTGGACCTGGATCCTTGTACAGGATCAACAAAGAATTTGCAGCAAGCAATGTACTCAAAAGACCATCAAACTAGATCTGGGAGGGCTGTAGCAGCCTCTGGGTACATAACATTGGTGGGGACGATAGGCTCCTCTTGCTGAAACAGGCCAGCGGCTGACTGATTGGGGTGTTAAGCTGTGCACTCGTAATTGAGGTGTTGTGAGTGAGAGGAAATCTACTGCCAAGGCTCATAAATGTTGCTCTTATTAGAGAAAAATAAAAATTCCTCCTGAACCACATATCCTTCCATTTCTTACAGAAAATTCCCCCCATTATAATTTTATGGGACCACTGTCACACATGCAGTCCACTGTTAACCAAAATGTCAGTATGTTACACAACTATTAAATGGATCAAATTAAATGGTAAGAGACAACTCAGATTTTCTTTAACATTATTAACAAAAAGAAATAAGCAACAGGATGGAAGGAAAATAATATAACTTACCCAGTATACTTCCAAACACTTGTTGCATTAGTGAGGGCAGGTAGAAGCAATGAGTGCAACCAAGTAAGCTTTTTCTTAGTCTAAATGAAACATATAGGAAGGTACATTTCAGAGTATTATGATGTATGACCTTGTTTAGTGTACCATATGGTTTCATGCTAGTTAAGAGACAACAGAATTTTAGGAAACCATTGTTTGTACAGAAAAAAAAATACTGTTTACAAGATACTGTACTTTATCATGTATAATGTACACATTTTGGTTCAAATTTTTGAGGAAAAAATAAGGATGCACATTAGACACAAGTAGTATTAATTCTGTATCTATATAAATGTTTTTAATTCTTTTATTTATGCCTATGAGTTAAAAGTGTTACATAAAATTTCTTGTACCATAAGATGTTAAAAATAAATGCTTAAATTCCTTTATAATACAAAAAAAAACAAGTACCTAAATATAAACAAATAAAAATTTGAATTAAAAAATTAAAACAAAAGATATTTTTCCTGAAAGTTTGGGCCAAAAACTTGGGTATACATTATACACTGGTGCACATTACACACGGCAAAGTATGGTAATAGTAGGAATACAATTTTGAAACATAAAAAAAGTAAAATTTAGATCTTTAAAATTTAAACTAAGGCTTGAGATATAGCTATAATTTACAAGAATTATAAAAGAACAACATTTTAACCCCATGAGGAAACAATTCTACAAGAAAAATAACAGTTTCTCCAATAAATAAAATGCATGGTGGAAAAAAGAGAGGAGTGACTGATAGTTTAAAATATCATTTAATTGCAACTTATAGGCTGGTTGACCCTTATTTAAATCTTGATTGAAAGTATTACAAAAATTTATCAAAAAGGAAGAATTTCAATATTGACTTTTGATGTATTAAATAATTACCTTTTAATTGTTTTTACTTGTGATAATGGTACTGTGACTCTTTTTATGAGACCTTGGTATGTTAAGATAAATGGTAACATATTTAGAGATGACGTAATAAAATGTTGTGAATTCGCTTAAAAATAATTGCAGAGATAGAAGTGAATAGAAACTCAGAAGCCACAGATTGGTCATGAATTGATATCCACTAAAGCTGCGGATGGGTAAAAGGACGGTCTTTACTTTGTTCTCTTTACATGTGGATATGATTCACATTTTCCATTGTACCATGTAAAAATTTATTTCTCACAACAACCTCGTGAAGAAAATAGTGTTTACTATCCTTTTTTTTAAAGAAAAACTAAGACTCTAAGAGATGTGTGAATTAAATTTACAATGAAGCAGAACGGAGACCACAATCTAGAGGCTACAGCTTTTTATCTAATGTCTTTCTATGACCTTTAAATCCATAGGAATTTTTGCTCCTACTAGGTGATGTTCCAGATCATTATTTATAAATGAGATGAACACTCATGGAATGACTCTCTAAGCAATGCATTAGATAGATAAATGGGAGTGTTGTGTAAATGTTGTAAACAAGTTCTAAAAATGAACCAGGTGTTGGAGTCTTTTTCATCACCTTTCCCCCAGGAAAAACACTTGTCAAAAACTGAATAAACTTCATTGTTGCTTCATTAATAACTACCTGCTCTGAATAAATGAATAAAAGTTACTATTTCTAAAATTAGTATGCCATTGAAATTAATATAGCAGTTTGGGCAACATCTTCAGGTGCCAAAGGTACAGACAAAAGTGTAAATAAAAAATTGTTTGTGATTTCAACCACAGTTATAAAAAGGCTTAATCCCAGGGGAGGAGAGAAGAAGGAAAAAGGAGAGCAGGGTGAGGCACAAAATTTGATGGGAATGGTGGAGTAGAAAGAGAAATTAAATGCTCAGTTTTATGTGGCAAGCTTGATGTGGCTTGTTTTAGAAAATACTTTGTTTGCTATGAAAATTTATTAATCTTTATTCTTTTGGCAGAAATAAATATGTTTATGTTTATAAAAGTATGCTTATGCAAATGTTATGTTAAGAAAGGTATTAAAGGCTATATAGTAACAAAAATATTAAAGAGTAGATACAAAATAATAACAATTAAAAGTAAAGTAAAACTGCTTTCAGAACATTTGAGTATTTTTTCCTATTTCCTTATACATTAGTTATTTCTTAAAAACTTGGTTTCATTTTGGTTTATCTTGGACTTTCCACATGTAAATAGTCTATTTGGTAGTTAAACTAATAACTCTCCTTGTCATCAACCCAAGCCTGGTTCTCTAATGCATTTTTAAATTTCCAAGTTAATTGAGCTTCTGAGCCAAGTCACGCACAGAATTCTAATTTGCAGTGGCAAATCTGCACCATGTCTGATGATGTCTCCCTGGAGACAAAGCATCAGGTAGTTTTGTCAATCAAATCAAAGTCATCGTGTTCTCTTCTAATTTATTAGAGTTATTTATGTGTTTACTTATGTCTTCAAGGGAGATTTGATTATGAATTATTTACTGTTGTTATTCACTTGTAATGTACCAATCACCACATAGAGACCAATTTCAAAATGATGGCTGCAAATACCCTGATAAAGAATATGAAGCAATTTATGTGATAAACTAATGATACCATGGAAAGAAAGAATATTATTCTACATGAAATTTCTTCCTCAAACTCTTAGCATTTAGTAAAACTCTTGGCCATAGACATTTTTCTTTATTTAAATTTCAAACAGACTATAGAGGTGATTAATCTATTTTTCTCCAATAACTTACATATTATTTTATAAGAATGTTTTATGTTACTATTATTGCCAACAATAGTTACTAATGAATTTATTGACCAAATTTATTGGCCCTGTGGTAGATTACAATATTGATTCAAATTCTTAAATATTCCATATATTTACATTCTTTGCCATGTAATTTAGAAGTATTCTTTGATGGTAAGGAAGAGGACATAATTTGCCTTTTCTAGAGCTAGTCATATGACATGCATTGACCAATGTAATGTTAGCAGAAGTGTCATCAGCAGAGGCTTAAATTAGGCACATATTGAGACTTGTTCTCTCATACCTCTAAAAATTCCATAAAAAGGACATTTTCAAATTAGCCCAAAAGAACCAGAAAGACTTGCAAAACTGAGAGGCTGCAGTAATAACTGCAGCCATCCTAGATGAGCCAAAAGCCATCCATAGCCTAGATGGCCCAGGCAAGATGAGTAAAGCAACCCATGTGACCAACCCGGATTCATGAGTAATAAAATATTTATTATTTAATGTCACTGAGTTTTTGTAGTTACTTATTGTGCAAAACTGTCATGGTGATAAATACTGATGGAAACTTGACAAAAACATTTTTTTTTAATTTACAAAGAAGTACAACTAGAGAAACTTTTGCTGTAAAGTTTAATAGTGATGTGTTCAATTAAAGTGAAAAAGAGGATATCTGAGGTAAGAATGAGGTACTCATTCATTCATTAAAAAACAATTTTCATGGTCATATTGCCCAAAGGAATATACAGATTTAATGCAATTCCCATAAAAATCCAACATTCTTTCAAGACATAGATAAAAGAATTATAAGATTTATAGGGAACCACAAAAGATACCAAATCATCAAAGCAATTCTACAAAAAAGAATAAGGCTGGAGGCATCATACTCCCCGAATTCAATCTATACTACAAAGCATCAATAATCAAAACAGCTTGGTATTGGCAAAAAACAGACACACAGACGAATGGAACAGAATTGAAACCCAAAAATAAACTCACAAATATATGAACAGGTGATTTTTGACAAAAAAAGCAAAAAATATGCAATAGGGAAAAGAAAGCCTCTTTAATAAATTGTGCTGGGAATATTGGTAAGCCACATGCAAAACAATAAATCTAAACTGTGAATTGTCACCATATACTAAAATTAACTTAAAAATAGATTAAAGATCTCTACATAAGACCTGAAATAATAAACTGTATAGAAGAAAACATCGGTACTAAACTTATAGACCTTGCATTCAGAGAGGACTTCATGAACCTGACCTCAAAAGCAAGGGAAGTAAAAGCAAAAATAAATTAATGGAACTATATCAAACTAAAAAGCCTCTGTATAGTAAAAGAAACCATCAACAGAGCAAAGAGACAGCCAACTGAATGGGAGAAAATATTTGCAAACAATGCCTCCGATAAGGAGCTAATATCTAAAATATATAAAGAACTCATGTAACTCAACAACAACAACAACAACAACAAAAACAATCCAATTAAAAAATGGGCAGAGGACCTGAACAGATACTTCTCTCATGAAATTATACAAATGGCTAATAGATATGTGAAAAAATGTTCAACTTCACTAGCAATTAGGGAAATGCAAATCAAAACCACAATGAGATACCACCTCACACCTGTCAGAATGGCTATTATCAACAAGACAAGGAATAACAAGTGCTGGAGAGGATGTGGAGAAAAAGGAACTCTGGTACACTGCTGGTGGGAATGCAAACTGGTCCAACTGCTATGGAAGACAATATGAAGGTTCCCCCCAAAACTTAGAATAGAGTTACCATATGACCTAACAATCTCCCTTCTAGGTATCTACTCAGAAAATTCATAAACCACAGTCCTCAAAGATATACATACCCCAATGTTCATTGCAGCAGTATTTATGGTGGCCAAGTTATAGAAACAAAGTGCCCTGCGACAGATGACTGGAAAAAGAAGCTGTGGTACATATACACAATGGAATATTACTCAGCCATAAGAAAAGATGAAATAGGGCTATTTATGACAACATAGATGGACCTTGAGATCATCATGCTAAGTGAAATAAGCCAGACAGGAAAACCAGGAACTGCATGATTCCACTCACTTGTGGAATATAAAATTGAAAGCAACAAAGGACAAAAACTCAAAGGGACAAGCACTCGAATAGATGGTGATGGAAAGAGAACTGACTCTGGATGCTGAACACATAATGCAACACATAGACAATGTATTGTAGAATTGCACACCTGGAACCGATATGATTTTTACTAACCTATGTTACCCCGATACATTTAACAATGAAAAAATAAGAAATATTAAATGAGCAAATAAAAAAGTATAATTTTCATCAATCTGCTACATTGTGACAGACACTGCAATTGGCAAGAGAGAAAAGAGGATGAGACACAGTTCTTACTCTTAAGTAAACTAGTAAATCAACAATATGATCATATTATGATGTTTTGATTGGCAAACACTGCCACAGGTTTCTGTGCAAGCCAGCCAGGGAAAATAACTCAGACTGTGGCATTAACAGATAAGTTTTCCTGGAAGCAGTACTTGTTGAAGTGCCAAAAGGACTTTTGGGGTTAGCCGGAAAAGGTGAAAAGGATCTGCCTAAACTAAGACTGAGAGTCCCGGGTCAGCACATTTTGAAGAGAGAAATAAAATCACTGGGTACTCCTGAGGTTTTAGGAGTGTATACAGATGAGGTTGGAAAGTTAGGAAGAGCCTAGAAAATTAATGTCTCATAAGAAATGATAAATACTTTGGTAGGTTATGAGAATTGAGTACAATATTTTAAAAGAGGAGTGATGTAATAAGGTTTATATTTTATAAAAATTACTCAGATGGAAAGTGTGAGGAAGAATTGGAATGAATAAAGGAAGCCAGGTGAGTAATGATGAGGCCTAAATTAAGACAGAACAGTGGGCGTTAGAGTAAAATATGTTAAAGAATCAGAATCAACTGGTCATAGTAATAGAAAGTAGACAGTATGTTGGAGAGGAGAAAAACCCAAGATTTCTGGATTAAAAGAAATGGTTAATGAAGTGAGAATGGGATATAAAAATAGTAGTTTGGAATGGGAAAGAATGAGTTAAATTTGAATACCATGTTGAGATTCTCCATCCTGGAGAAGATTACTTAGTAAATTGGGAAGAGCTTTAAAGTAGATATGACAACAGAAATATAAGCATTGTTAGCATATTTAATTACAGGTGAAATGGGTGAAATGAGGATATACAATGAGGCAATAAAAAAAAACAGTGAGGAAAAATTTCTAGAAAACACCACCATTAAAATGTAGGTGGTAAGATGCATTAGGTTTGGAGACCAGTTGAATGGAAGGATAAGGTATCAGGGATAAGGATACCACCAAGAGAAGTGTTCAAGTTGAATAAGGAAGGAAAAAAACTTAGAATGATGAATTTTTCTTACATATACAAGCAACATATTGAATACCAGAAAAGTTCTAAATTGTTCTATTTGACTCAGGAATGAAATGAAAGGGCCTGAAATTCTGAGTTAAAGATTTCACTTGAATTATGTGGAGAATCAAGTGTGACAGTATAATAAAAGGTTAGTGTGACTGTCTTTATATTGTAGCCCTAACTAGACCATGGGCGTATGTTCCTTGTAGCTAAAATTTCTTGGCGATCATCATAAATATGGCAGATTGTATTTTCCAGAACTGGTCATAGCAATATTTCCAGATCTACATGCTCTTCCAGAATTTTGCCACTCCCCATCAAGAGGCAGTATATTATATCTACTGCCCCCAACCCTTGAATCAGGGTACAATTATGTAAGTGCCTCAATGAATAAAATGTGGTGGAAATGACTTAGTAATTTGTAGGGCTGGGTCATAAAAGATGACACTTGCATAATCTCATTGAATGTCTATAACAAGCTTTGGAGGTAGGTTCTATATTACCTCCATTCATATGTGGAAACTTGAGACTTAGAGCTTGGGTAACATGCTAATATAGATAGATAAGTGACAGAGCTGAATGGCTTGATATGTAGGATTTTCCCTCATAGATTTTGGTTATAAGTCCAGGGCCTAAAGCCCATTTGCCTCAGTTTGAATCACAACTTGCTCTAAGATATCATGTCTACCAAACACTTAGAACAACGCAACCACTTAGTACAATTTAAATGCAAGCTATACTAAGATAATGGGCTACTAAAAATATAGGGGTATCAGCTTTAATGTATTCTTTTGGTAGTTTTCCAAATGTCATATACAATCATAAAAGATAAAGCTAATTGGATAAATATACTCACATCATATATCTAAACAAAAAACATGTTGCAGAGTTGCAAGTTAGTTAAGTAATCCCGTTAAATTGACTATAATTTGACCTAATAGGGTGCACTCATTTTTAATTCAGAGTTTCCTTATCCAATTGTATGTCTCCTAAGAGGGACCCCCAAGAAAGTCCTAATGATGCTGTTTTTTTAAATTGCTCTTTGTTCAGGCTCCAGCTCATTGCTGGGTTGCAGGAACATCCTTTTCGATCCACAGGATTCTACTCAAGTAACTACAGAATATTATGCTCTCCATCCAGATGAGTCTAACTATGGCAACAGAAAATCTACAAAACAAAACTTGATAATGTTCAAACTTTTACATTATTATTAGTGATATGGTCACTATTTTTCCTAAATCTTGAAACCACCCATTTAACACACCTTTCTTATGGAAAATAATGGAAGAAGGGGACACTAGCAAGAGAGGTAATGAAAGGTGAAGGGTCATAAGATCACGAAATCAAGTATGGTGAAATAAGTGGGAGAATTGGAAGCATGAGAGGGAAACATTGGAATTAAGAACTCTGGAGTTTTTACTAATCTAGGTGACACTAAAACCAAGGTATAGCCACTGGAGAGGTTGAATGAAGTCTCTGTACTTGAGAATTAATACATTGTTTGCTACAGTTCAAAAGTGTTATATGCATGGACAAGGTGTTTAGGATATCACTATGGAAGAAAAAGGGGTTAATCAGTTGCCAGAGTTCTTTATGAATCAGTGCATTTACAAAGGCTGTTTCTTCTGCCTGGATTATCTTTTTAACCACCCATTTGCCTGTCAAACTCCTATGTCTTTTTCAAGTACCAGCTCAGATCTCAATCACTCTATGAATCATTGCTTATGAATCATGTCGAATTAATTCCTCCAAGCTCCCTGATCTTATAGCGTTTTATTCTGACCTTGATTATAACATTTAACAGATTAAACTGTACCTTTATTTTTACAAATACATCTCACCATTAGGCTGTGAACTTCTCAGTGGTAGCTAACAGGTCATATTCTCTTTAGTAAGCTCCATAGGATATATAGTGCCTGCCACGTAGCCAGTTCACAATATTATGTTTATTAAGTTACATCATGAGTAAATAAGCAACAATCACCAAAGGCACATTCAGGAAGGCATAACTAATTCTTACTCAAGACAGCAAGTAGAGTGTCATATAAAAGTGATCAGTCAAACCAGAACTTTCAAGAGGGATAAAGTTTTCGCTTTTCATAGAACTGGAAAGAGGGTAATAATCTAGGCTAGCAAACCACAGAAGCGAAAGCACAGCAGCATGTGAGGAGGCCAAGTGCATTCAGAAAAGGTGTGGATTCATCATTCACTAGTGCATGCGTGTAATTGACCACCTCTTTATTCTAAGCATTGCTTTTAGTACAGGGAACAAACACAAAATAACAATACGTTGTCATTATCCTCAAGGATCCATAGTCTTAAGAAGAGAAAACAAACAGGAAGAGAGAGAAAAATCATTATATAGCACAAAGCGTTATTGCAGAAACATGAACTAAGCCATGGGATAGCACAGAGAACAAGCAGGGAAATTAGCTGTGCCTGGGGGCTTGGATGAGGCCATTCATGGGTATGGCATTTCAGTGAGCATTTCAAGGTGAAGAATGGAGAAATGGATCTTCTTGATAAATAAGGATAGCATATGCAAATGTTTTCTAAGAAATGCATTACAGAGGGTCTTATGTTCCCAGGTAAGAAATTATAAATGTTATTTTGTAGACAAGAGTAGGCCAATAAAAGGTTTTAACCTGAAGAGATTAATCAAATTTATTTTAAGAGGAGACAAAGGTGTTAAGTCTGTAGAAGATACACGGAAATGAAAAGGTACTGAAGCCCGGGGTCCGTTAAGAGCTTTACAACAGTTCAAGTAAGAGGTGAAGAGGAAGTAGAAATGGAGAGAAGAAAGATATTCATGAAATTCTGACATGGAAAACAAAGGATTTGCCCTAAAAAAATATGTGAGAAGCTTTTAGTTTTATTTAATACATAATTAAAGATTTTGAAGATAGAAAATGACTTGATTTAATGGTCATTTTAGATGTTTTTTGTGACAGTGTGAAATGTGGGTTAGAAAGACAAGAGACCAAACACAGAGAAATCTGTTAGGAATTTATTACCAAGGCCTAGGGAAGAAATGTTGAAGGCACAAACTCGAAGTATGGAAGAGGAAATCAAAAGAAATCAAAGAAGCAATGATAAAACTGATATGTGAAAGGTAAGGGAGATGGTTTCTTCATTTATTTATTTAACAATTTAACAAATAGTTTTTCAGATAACATGCACCAAGCACTTTTCTTGGTACTGAGAATTTGGGAGTCAATAAAACAAACAACCCTTCCCAGAGCATGTGGCTTAATGTAAAGAGAGATAATTTAAGTAATTATGTGAAAAGATTATAAATGTTCTATTATAAAGGCAGAGAATGTATGGAAATATGTATCCACGTCACTCAATGTGATCTGAGGAGACAGTGATGTTTAGGCTGAAACCTGAAGTATGAATAGGCATTAGCCAGGTCAAATCCAGGGAAAGGGAATTTTGGATAAGAGGCACAACATATGGGAGGGGGCCTTACTGTAGATAATGATGGGATTTAAAGCTGAGCAGAAGGTAAGGAACTGGAAGGAATTTGTTCAAGAAGTTTGGCTATTAACAAGAAGGGTTTTTATCCGGAGATCAATATGAAATCAAAATAGGATCTTGTTTTGCATTTGTTTGAGTTACAATTTACATACAAGTAAAAACACATATTTCAAGTGTACAGTTCAAACAGTTTTGAAAAACTATATAACCATGCAACTATCACCACATCCAAGGTATAGAACATTTCCATCATCCCAGAAAGTCCCCTCATGTCCCATTCAGGTCAATTCCCCAAGGAAACTGCTATTATAATTTCTAGCACCACAGCTTAATTTTGCTTGTTCTAAAATTTTGTATCAATGGAAACACAGAGTATGCTCTCTTTTCTGTCTGGCTTCTTTTAATTAAAATAATGGTCTTGAGATTACTTAATCCATGTTGTGTATCAATAGTTTGCTGCTTTTTATTGCTGAATAGGATTCCATTGCATGGATATACCCTTCACTATCTACTTATTCATCTGTTGATGACCGTGTTATTATTTTTGAACAACTCTTTTATGGACATACATTTTAATTTTTCTAATACTACTGGGTCATAGGCTACGTATATGTTTGACTTTATAAGAAAATGCCAAACTGTTTTTCAAAAGTGGTTGTATAATTTAGTTTCCCATTAGCAGTTTATGAAAGTTTCTGTTGTTCCACATGCTTTCAAGCAGTTGGTATTTTCAGTCTCTTTAAATTTCAGTAATTCTAGAGTGAGCTTATATTTGAAGATTTAGTTTGCACTTCCCTGATGACTAATAATTTCAAGCATTTCTCATGGGCCTATTGGTTATTTATATATATATTTTGTGAAGTATCTGCTCAAGAGGTTTTTGCATTTTAAGATGGAAGAGGTGAGAACATTTAGATGCATAAAACCAAGAATCATATGTAAGAGAGAAACTGAAAATACAGAAGAGAAAGAAAATTCAAATAGAAAGTTCACAGTGAAAACAGTGTATCCGAAGTTTATAAGCTATGTTACAAGTATTGAATAAGTAGCATATTTGCTTTTCTAATTTCGTTGGATGTAGACTCAGAAACATTTGGTCTTTACTACTGATAGTATAACTTTGAGAATATCCAGAAAATCTTGGATGATAGCTTACAGTTTTCCAAGATCACTTTTTCTACTACAGATTAATCTCTCCTGATTTTGAAATTGCATGAAATTTTGTATTTTTTTCCCGAGGATACAGCTGCCCTGCATTTAAAGGGGGCCATAGTACATATACGAAAGCATGGTATAAATAAGGTTAGCTGTATTACATGACTACAATCAAACCAAGGGACTGACTCTTCTGAACATTAAAAAAGTTGGATTCTAAAGACTACGCGAAGAAGATATATATAATTGATGTTTAGTAAGACTATTTAAGATACTTCTCAAAAGGATTATCTATACTGCAAAGGTAAGAGACTAAAAATAATAGTCTTCGAGTTTAATGGTAATCTAACATCTGCATTTTACCATTTCATAATAAGTTGGTTTCTAAAAAACACTTCAAATGAGTAATACATATTATGTAGAGACTGATGATAAGAGATTTTGACTTTTGGATCCTATGCATGGTTATAATGACAATATACTTTATATGTAATCTAATCCATAAATGGTAGTAGTAAACAAAATAGAAGTGACGGATTGTGTCGGTTAGAGTTTACTTTCCTTGACATGTTGATTTTCCTCAACTACTCGCCCACAACCTATCATATAATCAATGCTCAAGTGTTACTTGAGGTGTTATTTTCAGCAATATGCAGTGGACGGCAGAAAAATAAAGTTTCACAAGTACAAAGTTCGGCTGCTTTCTCATTCCCTTCCTTCTGCTGCCAAAATTATTCCCCAAATCAAATGAATAAAGAGGAGAGTTATAGTCTGTATTTTAAGGTTGTTAAAAGTTTTTCTGTTTCTGACAGTTTGGCTTTCTTTTGTCATTTTCTCACTTAAATGTTGTAAACTCAGAAAGTGCTAAGCTAAGATTCTTTATGTAGTGTTACACATGCCATAAGACAATATTATTTTACCATGTCAAAGTTGTTGGCACCATTTGGAGCACATCTATCATCAAAACTCAATTAAATGGAGTCTTTCTATCTTCAACTAAAACAAACTGTTTACTTAGATTTGCTCCGTGTTTACTTCACAAGAGGTAGAAGACCCAAATAGCGCAATAACATAGGTGTCTGGGGATATACCAGGGGTCAAAAAATTTAACCCAGAGAAGGAGGCCTTCTTCTTTGGTTGCAATAAGAGACTTTCTTTTTCTTTTGCCAAGTAAATGGCAGGATTCTAATGTTATTCATACCTCACTGGTGTCCTAACAATTCGCCTATTCACACTGAAAAGGGATATATTCTCTTTGTGGCAAAGTATTAAATTTGTCCCTAGAGATTAGTGTGTAGGCAGTTTTAAAGGATGAAACAGGATTAGATAAGGTTTCTTTACTGAGAAAGAGTTCTGTAACAGTACAGCAGAAAACCCTCTTGTATTACTTGTACTGAAAAAAAAAAAAAAAAAAAAAACAAATCCTTTGTTTTAAACACTTCAAATCACAAGTCAAATTTATTAAATTATAAGTTGACAAAATATTTCTTAGTGTGGGCAAGTTACAAATAGACAAAAAATTGACACTTGCCTTAATTGCATTTAAAATTTTATGTCTTTGAAACCACTTGATGGTGTCTATGATTTTTTTTATACCATCTGAAAGATGGTATAAAAAAGATTATAGAAATTATAGTCATTTGCTTGAAGATTCAGAATGTTTCTACCTTTCTTGATATTATTTAGAAGGAGTGAAAATTATGTATCTACAGAACTCAGACAACAGTTGCTATGTTTAAAAGTGTCAAAATTATGTTGAGGGCAGTTCTAGAAAATATGTCAGTTGTTCATTTGGGTTTCACTTACTTGTGTACAGTTAATTATGTTGTACAAGATAGGAAGACATGAGTGAATATTATTATCAAGTTTTCAAGAGAAATAGCAAGATATGTTTTCTTCAGAGAGGAAAAAAATAGCCTGTGGGTGGTGAACACAAATTGCAATGCATAGATGATGTATTATAGAATAATACAATTGAAAGCTATATAATTTTACCAATAAATGTCACCCCAATAAAGAAAATTTTAAAAAAGAAAAACACATTAGGTTAAACAAAAAAGTCTGAATAAATAATTAAATTTAGTTTTAATAATGTATCAATATTGGTTATTAATATATAAATGTACCATATTAAGTATGATATTAGTAATAGGGGAAATTGGGTGTAGGGTATATAAAAAGTCTGTGTTATCTTCTCTCTTTTTCTTTAAATATAAAACTATTCAAAAAATAAAGTCTATTATACTAGAAAAAAATGTAAAAATAGCCTGTAATAATAATGTACTGTGTCTCTAGTTACATAATTTTGAGGTTACAAACATTTCTTAATTACTAGTAAATCTACTATGGGATTGCATGATAAAATATGTGTGTTGGGTTTTTAAATTTTTTTTACATGGTTGGACAGAAACTGAGTAAGGTTTTCTAGGATACAGCACTTTCTTCTCTTTTGACTTTTATATCATTCTGCAACTCAAGCTTTTGTGGAATGTTGTGAACCATAGGGGAAAAGTTTTGTTAAATAAAAAGGAAAGATTTGCAATTAGGGCCACCCCATTTCTGTCAGAACTTTAAAAAAATAATAATTTAAGGCGAAAGATTATATTTTTGCCAGGTGTACAGCTTTTAAAGCTTAAAAGGAGTTTGGGAATGTAAGATTTCTGCTAACAAAACTAAAAAAGATTAAAACACATCCCTTTGCGTCTTAATGGCACCTTGTCATCTGAAAACCAGGGAACCTTCTGCATACACTTCCTTTTTTTACTTTGCTGCCAGGTTATCAATCTTCCCATGGCACAGCTCTGCTTATGTCAGCCCCTGCTTACAAACGATTTGTGCTTTTCCCACTGTCTCCAGAACAAAATACAGATTCTTTGGCTTGATATTCAAAGCCCTCCACAATCTTTCCCTATACTCCCCATCAACACTTTTCTCAGCTAATTTTGTACCAGGCTCACTGACACCCCCCACCTTGACTCCTCCACACTGTATTCTTAGCAAGTCCCCCTATGCATCACTATGCTTTGGGCTTTCATAGTATCACTTATGCTGTTCTCATTCCCTAATCATCCTTTTAAGTTTTCATCTTGTCAATGTCACCCTTCACCTGCCGGTACCTTAGGGCACTAAGTAGTTGCTAGTCTGCTTCTTTCTGATAGACACCACTATGTTGATCTACATACAGTATGTAGACATTATGACGTCATGCTCCTTGCCTGCATGAAAACTTTTGAGACATTTTCAGGTGGTTTTGTTATTTGGTAAGCCAATAAAATTACCATGTTTGCAGGCTGCTGCTTGCTCAACGGCTCTGGAATGTTTTTAGTGTTTCTCCTGAGTTCCACTTATTCTTTCTAATTTATAACAGAAAGAAACATGTTAATGTTTTTACAAATATGACGGACATGGAAAAAATTCAAAGTGTGCAATGATTATACAAAAACAAACATCTGGATGTTTGCAAACAGTCAGGTATTGGACAAGATTTTTTTCTCCCATATTCATCCTGGGTTTGAGGTCATAAAAATAGAATCCTGTGGTTTGACAGTATTAATAAGACAGGAGTAAACTAAGTTCTACCAGTTTATAACTTTTTATGAACATCTACCACTTTTGTATATGCCTTCCTTAAATTATCTTTTGAATATTCTCTAAGTTGAACTCTATTTCTATAAACATAACTCTCTACAACTAATTTGAGAAACTGTGGAAAAATATAAAATTAACATGAATTTTAAAAAAACAGATATTGAATGTAAGTGAAAGAGAAATATAAGATTCGAATAAACAAATACTGTTGTTGAAAAGTAATTGTTTTCCTACACTCACAGGACAATATTCATTATAACAAAGAGGATCTGGGCATGGGGGGTTGGGAGATGGGATTGTTTGGTTGCTGTTGATTATGATGATGATGTTGCTTTTTGCTCCAAATTTATTTCAGGACTTCAAGAACCATGGAGCTATAAGAGGTAAAGTCCTAGCTTATTGGCACTTTCAAGGGTTATTTTTATGTTGTATAGTTTCCATCCAGTTCTACATTTGAAGAGAAAACTATGCTAAGGTAATATAAGATATATCTGTTTATCACTTCAGGGCTTTGAGAACCAAATGTACACTGTCTCCTACTTCAGTTATTGGGTTATGAACCATAACAAAGTAATCTCACCCAAAACTCTTGCTCAAGTGAACAGAGTCTGTTTATGGTAAGTCAGGATTATAATTCAGGTAGTCCCACTCCTTGTCTGACCTTTTTTTCTTAAAGTATACTTGAAACTCACTTTGACTAATCCAGATGATTAGATTTTGTATGATACATATTTTTATGTAGTGCAGTATGGCTTAGTTTTTCAAAATGATTTTGGTCAGATCAAAGATGGTTCCTATAGCCATGCTATATGAAATTTGTGCATAAAACCAGTTGATCCACTAAGTTGATTTAGAAATGTAGCAGCAGATGTGAAAGTAACAAATTGAGAATCTAGTATACACAGACAAAATACGGCCTCTGAAATACTTCTCCACCATCTAGAGGCTTTTAAATGGTAGGCACTATTGATTTTTAATCATAATAGCAGCTACCATTTTGGGGTGTTTCCAATGTGCCATACATTGCTTTACATATACAAACTTCTTTCATCACCTCAGTAATACAATGCTAGGTATTCTTATCCACATTATGTAGATGAATAAACAAAGACTCAGAGAACTTAAGTAATGTATCCAAATTCACACAGATAGTAATTGGTGGAACTGAGATTTGCAAATGGGTGTTTTTTATTTAAAATCTGTTAGTTCTTTTCTGCTTAACACACTACTACTAATACCACTTTTAAAAATAATAGCTGGTATATGTTGAAAATTTCTATGTATTCTCAGAACATTAAACAGTACATTGGCTATCTCATTCAATCTTCATAACCACTACTTTAGAGTAGGTATTACTATCTCCTTTTTCTTGGGAGGATAAGAAAGCTTAGAGAAGTTATACAAGTCCTTCAGATTACTGAGTTAGGAAGAAGCAAAAGCAAGTGGTTGGCTTAGGGAGACTGGTTTCATCCACTACTCCATACTGCTTCTCATGGTCTCCTTATTCCATGAGTCAGTTGTCCAGGTGCATTAGTCAGGAGAGGATAAGCAATGGGTCATAACAAGTAAATCCGGAAATTCAGTGCCTTACAACAGCAGAGGGTTATTTTGAAATCATACTTTTTGTCTACTGCAGCTGTGGTTCCGTTCCAAATGTGCATAACAGGAGACAAGGTCTCACGGCAAAGGAGAAAAAAAAAAAAAAGATAGAGATGATTCTGTTTTGGCTTCTGCCTGGAGGTTACATGGCCACTCCTGAGTCTTGCCAGGTGGAAATAAATAACCCTTTCATGGTGACTGCCTCCATTAGAGACAGAAATAAGATTATTTGTGAAATACTTCAAATATCTGGCATAATCCTGCCAGGATGTGCATATTCATGTATAAGGTGACAGGCTACTACTGTGTTGCCTTGATTTGTGCTTTCTCAGACGCCTTAGCTCTTAGATTTCTAGGGAAAAATTCACAGGGCAGTAGAGCGGCTTTCAGGAACGAAGAAACAAAAACATCTGATGGGCTAATATAACATTCTTCACTGGAATACGAAGTTCACATTTTATAGCTTAAGAATTTCTCTGTTAGGGGAAGAAAACTTATTTATAAGACTATACTAAGTGAAAAAAATAGATATTGTCAAATCCTGCTGGCAAGGGGTATACTTGAGTAAACACCTTAAATGCTTCCAAAGATGTATCCATAAGGATAGATGCCTCCTGCACTGTTTAGAATAGGGGGGAAAAAAAGAAACAATCTAAATACCCAACAATATAAAACGGGTTAACTAAGTTATATTAAGTCTATAAATGGAATTTTATACAACAATCTATGTAAAGTGATTAAAATGTAATGTTACAGAAATTGCTAAAAATATAGTAGAAAAATTAGGTTATAAAATAACATTGTATAATTTTTCCCATAAGATAAACATATTTTATATAGAAGGCATATATTAGAAAAATCACCAAAATTTTCAAAGTTCTCACTGGGCAATAATTTTTAGAGAATTTTTGGGGGGCTGGCATGATTTTCAGGGGAAGAGACATCTACATTTTCCAAATTTTCTACATTGACTAATTAATACATGTGAAAAATAAATTAATAAAATTAATAAATGAATATTACATAAAAGAATAGATTTTTAAAACATGAGGAATAGCATGTGAAGTCCAGGAAACACTAAATAAAACTATGTCTTCATCATAAAGAAAGCAAAGAACTAAATTCAGGTGACTCGATGTTCCATCAGGAAATAATCAGGGATCTTAATTGTTCTTGACCACTCCCACTCAATATTTAATTCCTATTTCATGTCCTCTTTAGACTCATCTTCTGCACAAAGCCTGACATAAATCTCCAACTCCCACTACTCAGAGCTCCACATCAGCGTGGAAACAATTTGCACGTTTCTCTCTCCCACTAAACCGTCAGCTCCTTGGTAGCAGGGATGAAGTTTATTCCTCCGAGTATCCTCTACCTAATATTCCTAACTCTAAACCTCTCCATGCCCATCTGTCTTCCATAATGCTGGCACAATTCCTCTGATGTAATAAAAATTGAAATGATGTAATATTTCTAGGAAATTCTTTATTTCCTTAGAATAAGTTAGCTTATTCTAAGTTTTTCTGTAGTAAAGATAACCCCTAAACTTTAGGGGGCTCGCAAAAACAGGTTTATTTCTTCCTCACGCTAACAAGTCAGCTGGGGAGCACTTATGACTCTGGTCCACCCCATGTCTTTTTTATTCCAGGATTTGCACAAGAAGTGCAATCTGTATCTATGAGACTGGGAAAAGAGTAATGGCAGAATCATTCTATAGTCTATAAAGCCTTTCTCTCTGCTGCTTAGATGTGGTATAAATCATTTTAGTTCACAGGTCATTGGAAAATAAAGTCCTGTGGCCAAGTCTGGTGTCCCTGTGGTATGGTGGCTAATATAATTCTGTCATGAGGAGCTGGGGGCCTGTAAATAAATGGAAATAACAGTAAGACAAATAACAGTAGCGTCTTCTCTTTACATTTCCACACAGTTTTCACAGATATGAATAGCTGAAATCAGGAAAAATAAGTAGTTTGCTAACTTTTACTTCCTAATATCATGACTATTTGTAAGAAACAATATAATTTTATAACCTAGTTTTGACAAAAGTCAAATAAAGAATCTTAAGTTTCTGTTCAGGTCAATGTGGCTTGCCAAAATTGAAGCTGGGTCACATAATTAGCAAGAGGATAGGTTGAAAATTGACAAAGAAGCCCTAAAGCATTCTAACTCTCCAAGAACTAAACATATTTCTTACATTTTGGGTACATCGTACCCATTTCAAGATAAATATTGAAGAGCTATATAAGCCAGTAATGGCTGATGGCACAACTAAATTTCCAGTGCTAAAGAGTTGTATAGACGTACCCTGTCTCTAAGTACAGGAAGAATAGTTCAAATGTTCCTTTGGCTATACTGGTTCCCCCCTCAATAGTCAGAATATTCTCAACAATTCAGATATATTTTTTAAAAATGCTGCAAAGCTTGAACTTTGCTGATTATGTTCCTTGATTCTCTAGTGGGTTTAATGTCTACTGACTAAATGTTAAGCCAGAGAACTTCATAATTCATACTTGAATGGAAAACTATTCCAACAACTTCATTTACGTTAAAAAAAAAAAAAGACTTCGAATGATTAAAAAACTATAGTATGGGACATTTTTAAGAGTTTAGTCATTTCATTCAACTACAGTAATTTTGATATAAGATTGAATAAAAATTATTTGTAATTACCATATCAATTGTTTGTTTATGTGGATGCTGCCAAAGTATTTAACAGTGCTTGAGAACAGATTCTTTTCTTAAATATATTTATTTTACAGTTTTATTTACATTTATTAGCCTAGCAAAACCTTTCATCTACATCTACGAGAGACACTGGTTTTCATGTAATTAAAAAAATACAAGCAAAGCTGTTATTTTTCATTGCTCAGACAAAAGAAAAAATACTCAGTTTCTTTTCAGAATCTGAATATTAATAAAAAACAATTCAAGATTTGCTGCTTATATGTAGAGTCCTTCTTTGTGTGTACTTTGGTAAAATATTTGCAAGGAATGAAGATCTATATAAACATTTATAAAGAGAATATATGTACATGTACATATAGAGAAAGAGATGGTTATATATAGTTATATGTATAGTTGCAAATATATATGTAAATATATGTAAGTATATGTATGTGTGTTTATATAAATATAGACATAGTTTTATATATAGGATTTTAGATATATTTTCCTTATCGTTAAGCATTAGCACCTCATTACTTTTCCTTTCCTGGAAAGGTAGTACAATGCTTAAATGCATAGTTTGGGAGAGGATTAAAATACAGGGTATATAGTGCTCTGAAACTACTTATCCTGGTTAAATAAAGGTAGACCAGACAGTTAAACTGCCCTTTGCAGATAATGCCATGGAGAAATACCTCTAAAAGCTAACTGTAGCCTTGACTACACTCAGCAAACTTACTCACTGTTAGACTGTATACTTATAAAATATCAGAAATTAGTCTCAGCATCACTTGTTGGCAATTTTATTTGTATGTTAGAGATAAAAGCAGTAGGTGCTCTCCCTATAAGCCACACGTATATTCTAAGTTCATGAAGGCCACAATGTCTGTCTCTCACATGGTGATGATATGAGAAGGTGCTGCCTCATTGCTTCATACAATTTACTGACATACGCAAAACAAAGAGTGTGCTTTTAGTTGTCCCAAAATCTTATTTCCACATTTTAATGGAAACCTTAAAACTGAAGACAGGACGCATACTAATTCAAGTACAAAGTACTTTATTTGTAAATTCTTTTGCGAATAATAAAATAATACTTAAAGCATTAAGGTTAATTCAGAGCTTTGTTTTCACTTTCTATTTTGGTTGTAAAAGTATGTCAGTTATAAGTGTACCAAATTCATATGTGTTTGCTAACTCGGTTCAATGGATGACGCTGCCTAGAATGATCACTCTGAATTGAAATATGCTTAACAGCACTTAAAGTTTTAAAACAGCAGTGTTTTTTAAGCAAGGTGAACACATGATAACAGTCATTCCATACTTGTAAATTTCTTAAGTTAATAGTGGTATGTTACAAACAATATCGAGTACAAGCCCAACTTTTTATATTTTTTTGCATTAAACATGAACTGCGTTACTGTATAATTTCAACATATGACATTCCATTTCAAAAATTATTTTCCATAGGCCGTTATTTATACTTTTAAGCATTTTAATTTCTTGAATTAAAGGATGCAATGTAGGTAAAGATATTCCTATATTTTCAAGTTCTCTTTTGATTGGTAAGGGACAGTGCAGGCCCATCTGTTTTGCAGCAAAGAAAGCCCCAAACCATCTGTGTAGAACCACATGCCAGCTAAAACACAGAGATATGCACAGTTTTTTTGTTATGAAAAATTTTGCAGTATTTTTTTTCTGTATTAGTGTGAATAAATTAGCAACAACTAAATTAAAGAAATCTTTAGCAAACATATTAACTTTCTAGCGCCTACAGTAAATTACATCCATTTAAAAATTATGAAAGATGCATTGTCCCCATATGAATTTTTCTTTACTATTCTGAATTTGATACTGAAATCACTCATCATCTGCAAAGTAAAATTGCTTCATTGTTGGTAATGTAAATTCATCTTTATAAAATTGTTTTTGATTGAGCAATTCTTTGACTTTCAAACAGTAAATAATTGTGAATTTTTTGTTCTGCAAAAATAGAACAGTAAAATGAATACTATAGTTATAATTCATGTATTATGAATATTATATTACACAATATCTGCATACTATATAGTATATGAGAATGTTTTGTGGCATATTTTAAAGAAATTTTTGTTTTTCAATTTTCCATTGAAATAATTCTGCTAATGTATTTTTTAAACTCTGCTAGAATAAATGAATATAATTAATTACTGGTTTTCAGGAGTCAATGAGAATATTGAATAATAGATTAAATGTTACTTATATTTTAAAATTCTAAGGTACTAAAGAATTGTATTAATATTTTAAAAATACTTTTAGATTTATAGTATTTTATACGGTATTTAATAATGGGGCTTTTGCCTATATAAAATTGGCTATCCAAGTTGTTTTTGCCAATATCAGTAAAGCACAGGCAGTCCAACAATCTCTCTAAAGTAAAATTACAAGATCACTTCCTGATCTTTTCAAAAGACTTTTATCTCCATCCTGCTTTAGTTTATATGTAATTGCTATTTGATGAGTTAGAAAATAACAAATAACAGAGATATGTGAGTGTATAGCCTCTCCTTAATGCATAGTAAGTATTGATGAAATACGTCACTTACTTTGTGAGGGTGACCTTTTCTATTATGTTCTACAATGGTGTTGAAAATGCTTATTATCTGTTTGAAAAACATTAAAAGCTTTAAATTCAAACAGCTCATTTTTCATTTTGTTAATTGCATAACATACTAATGTTGCACTAGGTTGTTTTTTTCAGTGGTATAATGATGCAACAATATTTACATACCAACTCTGGTTTTCCTTTAATGGTTTCTATAACAAGATCGTAATTTCCTTTAGCGTAATCACTGGCAGATTTATCTGGCGTCCCAACTTCGCTCTGCTCTGGCTTTGGGGGCCTGGGAGAGAGCACATACTACTTCCTCTCCCTTTTGCCATTAAGTACACTCTGCTCAAGTTTAGCTGCTGCAGGTCTGGGTTACATTCCTGCCAAAATTCCATGTTTACAAAGCTTTTAGGATGGAGTATCAGTAGAAATCAACTGATTCTTCTAAATTCTGCTCAAAAGCTTTAAGACATTGGTTTACCTACCATAATTTTACTGCACAGTAGGGATGTGAATATGTGTAAGGGAGTGGTTAGAGGAAAATTTCATTTAACTGGTTTCAATAGATTCATAAGAGAGCTGACATTATTAAGGAAAAGAACATTATGATGTTAAGGTTTTTTCTGTAATATAGTTATTATTAATCTAAATGCTGACTCTGAAAACCATGGTTTCAATCCAGACCTATATCACACTGCCTGAGACTCACCATGAGCAAGAAATGATTTACATTGCAATAGTACACACTAAACAGCACTTTAAATTCATTTTCTGAATTTTTTTTTATTTTCCCACATAGAACAATAATAAGGTGTTAGGATTTGTCTGACTACTTTTCTCAATATGCCTTGGAAGCAGCTGAAAACATCGTAATATAACATTCCAAATTTAGCTCCATTGTCCTGAACAGAGAAACAAAATCAAAAAACAAAAAAACAATTTCAAGCTGTCTCTTAAATTGAGCTGATTTCAGAGAAAAATACCATTAATTGGAATACTACACATTGGTGTTACTTGTTCTTTGGATGATACTGTATGAGATAACTTTACAAACCTCTCATTATGTTTCAGTTTGTTAAATGCCCAGACTCTTTTTAGATACGAAGTGAGTCACCTGTTTTAAATCATAATAGCAAAGTTTTGGAAAGGAAAACTCATCCTATATGTTGGAGTTGGGTATAGCTATGATTTTCTAGTTGACTAGAACATAGTCTATGATTCAGTGATAAGGTTAATCAATCTGAACTAAAATGTAAAGGGATATGCATAAAAGATACAGATAAAATGGGATCCTTAATGTCTCAGAGGAGCATGTATTTATATGTTCTCACAGTGTTGACTCAAGCTCATTTTACTTCTATCATGAGATTTCTAATGGTTACCTTGAGTGCTGGTAACTCCACTGTGAGAAATTCCTTTCTGAGGAAAAATTAGGTATATGTACAAAACCTATGGCATAGGCTTGAAAGAAATCCTTAGCATATTAAAACTGACATAATTATTCACTGTAAGCAATAAATGGAACATATGTAATATTTTATTTAAATGTTCTTATAATAATTGAAAGTCACAGCAGTGTTTATTTCAATTAATTTGGGAAGCAAAATAAATATTTCACTTATTTCACATTCCACAATTAAGATCTCTAATTTAAATGAGATGCCATTAGTCTTCTCTCAAATGAAACTATGTCCTACATGGGCCAGAGCTTTATTTTACTTTACTCTTTCAATGGGGCCTTTCGTTTTTGAAATTTTTTTCTTTTTTATGCATTTAATCTGCTCAAAAAGAGTCAAACTCAACTAACTCAATACCTGCAGTCAAGACTTTCTTCTATTTTATAATGTATGTCTGCTTATTAAAGTCTTCAAGACATCCTAGACTTAAGCAAACAGTGTCCAAATGTACCATATTTAGCTTCTATCTCAAAATCTCCCGAGCTGTCAATTTAGGTGTTAAAGAGACCATTTGTAAAGCTTGGCTGGGAATTGCCATTATTGACTGGAATGTGTGTTTATCATTACATTCAATGATGAAAGTGGAACATGTAGCATATGAATAAATGTCAGCAGATGTTTCTTTTAAATGGCCTGATTTCAACCTCCTGTTGTTTGTCTTGAATACAAATATTAAAAAAGGAAAAAAAGACAGAATTTTTTATGACATAAGTGCAAGGGTAGTTAGATTTTTTGCAAAACAACAAAAATAATGGCTAGAATATCAGACTGAGAGAGGAAAGTAGAATTAAGAGCTTGTTGGCTATGTCTGGCCACTCTTGTGGGCTTTTAAATAGATTTAGCAAAAGGAAGAATTTTCAGTATGTGATTATAGCAAAATCTAATCTTATGGATTTTTGTGTTTAACAGCTGCTATTAGTGATTTTTGAAAATAGCTGAATTGATTACAGCGTGAAGGGTGTTCAACTTGGGTAAGGGTCTCTGAAAGTCTTTATCTCTTATTTCGGGACATTGAATGGAAAGATTCAGTAGCAAATGGACACTGTTTTCTTCCAAACTCTTACTTTGAAAGATAGACATTGAACACAGGAAGATTATTTTACATATTTCAGTGAGGAAAAGGCAACTTAAACTCAGTGATACACAAATGAAATAGATGTTTTAGATGGAAAGACACAAACTCATCCTTTGTTCACTACTACAGCAATTTTTATGAATATACTATATTTAGTGGAACTCCTGTGGTGCTTTTGGGGCTGTAAATATTTGGGTGTCATTTGAAGAGGTGTAAAATGACAAGAGACAAATTCTGGGTGGGCTGTAAGAGCAGGAAATGTAACTTTAAAAATCAGGCACTCGTATTAAATTTCCAGCATGATTGGTCTAAAATACTGCAGAGAACATTTTTCAAATATAATATATCTTATAATAAAATTGTTCAGAATTTGTCGCCCTTTCCACTTTATTTAAATGATAATAATTTGTACTTCAGATCATAAGAAGCACTAGAGGCTAATGCTTATGTCTATCAAAAACATAGAACTTTCAAAGCCACTGAAGTTGTGAGCAAAACATGTTTTAAGCTTCAAAAAGGGCAATGACTCGGAGCCGGCTTTTTATCCCTGGCTTTCATTTTGGTGGCAGGATTGTCTGTAGCCACTGTTAGTGGTGGGCACAGATACTGCATACACAATTAGTCATTTTCTTTTAATTTTGAGAGTGTAAATGCCTAATTGCGTGTGCAATTAAAGGAAGCACACATTTTCTGCCTGTAAAATAGAAGGCTAGGATGGAATGTAAATTAAGACAGTGTAATTTTCTGACTTGTGTATCAACAAATTATATATGTTTTTTCCTATATGTTTAGTATGTGTAGTATTAATCAAAAAGCTACCCTTGAAAATGGGATATCCTCTCACTTAATGCTTAATTACCCCAAGACAAAAAACATTTGACAGTAATGCTAATTGAAATAACAAGTTTAATATATAACAATAAAGCTTTTAATGGTTTTTAAAAAGAATACAATACTCTGTTTACTAAAGTTTTCATGGGGAATAATTCAGTATTTTTCTTTTTTGATAACCCCTCTGAAATTCAAAATTGAACCTAAATCTGATTTTCCATATATACCAATTCATCCCTGCAGGTCAGAAATAGCAAAACAACACTTAACCTACTTTTTCTGTTACTTAGACTAAAAACATGCCCCAACCAGTACTCCATTCCCACCAGATACTTTCAATAACAAAACCCCACCTTTCATCACTATGCACACTTCACACATTCCTTCAGTTCAGCACTTTGCATAACCTCTTCCCATCACAAATATAAATCGTAGTTCTCCTTCTAAAGAACCCTGGTCAGGCCATAATCACCTTTAGATTCTTCTCCATTTTTTTTCTTTTTGCTTAAAAACAATTTTTTTTTGTCCTTGTTGGTTCCTTTTTAATCTGGGCACACATTCATACATATGCTCACACTAATATGCCTATGACACCTATTCCAGGGCTCATTTTCATCTACAAAACTACTTGACGTACAAAATATGAAATGCCTATTAATTAACTCTGCTTCATTTAACTATGTTAAACTGTGATCGAAATTAGGCTCTGAGGCTCTATTACGATGAAAAGGAATTATTAACTAGCTGAAGAGATCTTTGAATGATTATAACATGAAAGAACCTGAAAAATGCTGGGATTTAGTTATACCTCATTTGTTACATGAGGAAACGGGACACTGGGAGGAGCCTGTGTTTTGTTGGGCAAGAAAAAGGTCAAGAATACCTTTAGTAACTCTGCCTTTACTCATGTGCTAGAGCAATTTTGTCCAACCCACACCCACAGGCTGCACGCGGCCCAGGACGGCTTTGAATGCGGCCCAACACAAATTTGTAAACTTTCTTAAAACATCATGAGATTTTTTTTTTGGGGGGGGGGGGGCTTTTTTTTTAAGCTCACCAGCTATCATTAGTATTAATATATTTTATGTGTGGCCCAAGACAATTCTTCTTTCAAAGTGGCTCAGGGAAGCCAAAAGGTTGGATACCTCTGTGTATGAATTTGCCCACCCCCCTCACCTAGGTTCTTCAACACATCATGGGTCATATGTCACATAACCCTTCTGAACTTCCATTTGCTGTCCCAAGTGTCCCAAGATAGCTATAAAAGTGGGAGAGTCACAGCAGACATTCTGGCACAGTACATTACAAATGGAAGACATGGAATAGGAGTTTATTAGGATTGAACTGAATTAATATTAGCTGACAAGAAATTACATTTAATCCACAAAGAGAAAAAAAAACTATTGCAATATGGGAATTAATAATAACCTTGTAATAATGCATTGCATTATTTTAGGATTAGGTCAAAAGAATAGGTGTCCTATGGTGACAGGTTGTCTTCATTCTTGCTGAACTATTTTTAACTACCAACAATATTTCATGTCATTTTTTTATTCTTAGTCAAAAAGGTCTGAAAACTGACAAGTCTTTCTGGAAATAGGTTCAATAGAAAACTTGAGGATTTGATGACATGTATTCCTCTTAAATTAAAAATAATGGCTAGTTCAAATATGAGGATTGCTATGTTCTTAAAGTTAGCTTTCTCACTGAAGCTGTCTAGGATATTGCAGAATCAGTTTTAGGAAATAACAACTTGTGGAAGACACTACGATTAGGTAAAATTAAGCAAATTTTATTTTCTAGAACTAACAGACACTTTGTTTATGTCATTTTGGGATTCTAGAAGACTGGGGGTATGGAGAAGAGGACATTGTACACAGCAGTTTTCAAATGTATTTGACTGTTTTCTTTAGAGTACCTCATCATACTGGTGTTCAGAGAAAAATCTTCGCACCTGATCTAGTTTAATGCTTGGATACTATAATTAATTAATAAAAAGTTAATGTAGCCTGCTAGTGTGCCACATGTAAAACTGGGAAAGGGGAAAGGGCTTTAACTGTTTAAACTAGAGTTGGGTTTTTTTTCCACTTTTTTTGTGATAATCTCAGTGGTCTTCACATTTCTCACACTAAAATTCTTTTATTGAGTTTTTCAATTCTTCACTTGCTTTGCTGTTAGGGATAGTTTATAACTTTTAATAGTGTGGGCTTCAGGTCTCAAGTAAAATAGCAAGAATATATAAAAGCATGAGGACAGAGAAGTTTAAGGTCTGGTGAGCAGTAGGGAAGAGTCTATCAGGGTAGGTGACCACAACAAAACATGATTAAAGAACATTAAACATCCACTGGCTCCCAAAGCTCTCCTTACCGAGGGCATCAACAAGTCTCATGACATGGAAGGGGTTTAAGGGAAAGAGAATAGTTGGGAAAAGATCTAAAATGTATTAGCACCTTCTAAACATAAGGCACTGGGTTGAGCACTTTTACGAGATTATTTTATTTTCCAACCACTTTGGAAGGTAGAAAGTGTCAGTCTTGTTGTCCAGAAGAGAAAACTGACACATAGTGTCTAGGAAACACTAGTCAAAAGGACATGTTTATCCTCAGGGTTCTCTCCTCCTCCGCAGGTTGAGAAAGAGCAGGCCAAATAATAGGTACTATGAACCAGGTGAGGACAGAGATGAAAAGTGTACAACTTTATAGAGAGCTTATTATAATTACTGAAACCAGAGAGCAGCAAGAGTCCTCTAGTCTGTCAGTAAATTCTCAATATTAAAGATCATGTTTTAATGGTTAGAGAAGCTCAATTTTTCAGCAAATAAAGGAACAGATCCTAAGAGTTTCAAAGTAGACTCAAGTCTCAGCATTGACCAACCCAAGTAGAATTAACTCCAAAATTATAGAGAATTCTTCACAACTCTGTGCTTTAACACAGCTAACGAATTCAACTCTTAAAAGGGATTTTTAGTTCACTGCACTCATGTTTTGTTGAATTTTGTTTCTTTGTCCTTGATTTCAACAACCTATTAAGAGAATTAGGAATTTTTCATTCCAGTATATTATTATCTCTCAGTAACTCCACAGTTGGTTTTCATAGATATTTTAAAACAATATTTTCTGTATTGTTTCATGTGCTTATAAAGATTATCAGAAACAGAAATTTCTTTTGATTAAAGAGCTTTCAAAATGTTTAATCATAAATTGAAAAGAAAGAAAATTGCTTTTTAGACATGCATAATATTTAATTAGAAAACCATTTAATATGCATTTTAACACTATTTAGATATAAATCTTTACTATTTATAAAACTAAAAAATACAAATGTTTTCTACTTTATTAAAGTGGCTAAAAAAGAAAACTGTACCTAATAATTTTAAATTTTGCAAAATAAAATAATTGATGTTAAAATTTTACTCTTCCAATATTACTATTTGACTCATTATCTTAATATGCTAACATTGCCATGGTTAAATCACTATCTATCAAATATAGGAACAGAATGATACAACATGGGACGAGCCAGATATGATCAGATAACTTTTAATCTATGCAGTTGTGAATCTCATATTAATGAGGGAATCCATGTTAGAAATTAGTAACAGGAGGTATCTTACAGATGGATGGTGATAAAAGAAAATTCCAATTTAAAATGAAAGTAGCAGCAATGCAAATTAGTGCAAAGTATAACTTTTGTTCCCGCCAAAATTAAGGTCAAATTGCATAGATTTAGAATGATGTGTGTTAATTACCAACATTGTCAGCAGTCAGTTGCTTTGAGAACCACAATCACTCATCTTTCTGGGTATACTATGGGAATTGTCTTAGACAACTGTTCTGTTCTAAACAGTGCTTTTCCAGTCCATCCTCCTTGACCTGATTGCTTACATTCTCCTCCCACTCTTTCCAAGTGAGAAGCTCTAATCTAAAAGCCTATTTTTAAAGAAAAACATTTGGAAAACAAAGTTCAATGCCTGAGGAGCTGAAATATTCTGTGTCAATACCAGCCCTGGACAGAAAATTTTCACTGAGGAAATGAGTTCTGAAGCATTTGGGACCAAAGGAAAAGAATATTTTCTCCCAAACATTTCCAGCTTAGAATATGTGGTGAGCAAACTGGAATTTTCAAAACTTGAAAAAAAAAAAGAGAGAGAGAAAACATTTTGGCTGATACGATGCTCCTGAATAAAATATTATCTGAAACAAATGTTTAATTCAGAAAACACCTGCCAATGTAGATGTGCCCTTCAATAAATATGGCATCTCCATCTTCATTTAACATGTTTCTTAGCAATGAAATGTTGGCATTAAATTTAAACATAAGTGCAGTATAAAACAGGCATATAGCTGTATCTTGTGGACATGGTGTTACAACAGCTAGGCCAGGGATTTTCAATGTTTTTGAAGTCATAACATTTTTATATTAACACCAGTCAGAGACCATAATTAAGTAGTAAGGTGTTTAATGATATACACAACAGAACAACAGTAATATAGACACAGTGATACTGATTTGTTGTTGATAATTTATATAAAAGGAGTAATCTGAAAATAAGGCTTATGATAATATTAAGACAGTGAAGTTTGAGGATAAAGGTTTTGAGCAATATAATAATATTTCCATTTTCTTTTTTATGATTTTTTTTCTGGATCACATAATATCTTCAAAACTGCTTTTATATACAAGTGGCAACACATAAGCTATTTTCTAATGCATCTTTGAATGCCCTTGAGACAAATACATCTTTATAGAACAGAGGCAAAATATAATTTAGAGATCTGAACCGAAAAATTCTTTCTTTTAAGGATTTGCACATTATGTCCCTCTTAAAAACTTATCATATAAAATAAAAATCTGTAATTTCCAATAAAAACATCCCATCAGTATTATACTTGCAAATTATAAAAACTGGCAGATATTATGCAACCTTAATTTGAAAAATCATGTAAAAAAGTCCTGAAACTGGTAAATCACAATTGTCAAAGTAAAGAAAACCAGATGCTACCTTGGTCAAAAGAGAAGTTTTAAAGAAACAGAGTATCTTAATTACTATGATAGTTATTATGCCATATCCTCCAGGTTTGAATTGATTTCAGGGGGAAAATCTTTAGGACTTATTTAAATCTATGTGTTTATAACCACAAAGCTATAAATTAAAGACTCATGAAACTGCTTAATAGAAAAAGCAGTGTTTTTTTCTTAGAAAAATGTATGTATAACAGAATGCTATTATGATTATTCTATTCAAGAGCTGTTATAATAAAATATTTTGATTAATATGTGTTTAAAGCTTTCTAATTGAAACATATATCTTATTATATGGCAGATTATGAGATCAACTATTTGATAATACAGGCTTAAGAAGATGAGAGATAGGGCAGGTAAAACTACAGGTGAGAGTGGGAAGGAAAGGAAAACATGGAATTAAACCTCCCTGAGAATGAAGATACTAAGATATAAAGGGAAGATCAACCATATTTTGATGGAGTATATAAGGTGGACTTTGGGTCATATAGTAAGTATGCAATGTCAAAAAGAAATAGGTGCTGACTACAGCAGTTTCAAAATATTTCAGGTAGCATAGGGTTCTCCTACTGTTTCACTTTTGAGTAAGAGACAACAGGGTTTACCTCACTTGTGAAATGTTTTATATTAATGATTATATCAATTCTTAATTAATTAAAGTTATAATTCTAAAAACTCATTCTAACAATATTCAGTGTTCACTATATTGCTGAATGGATTTCTTGAACTTTACCCAAGAGAATATAATTAGTGAGACTATTTTAAAACACCTGTATAAGCTTGTACCAAAGAACCAAGTATTTTGATAATTGTGTGCCCCAAGAATCAACTATTGTGATGCTATCAGTGATGTTTTCCTCTTATTTTACTATCACTTTATAACTAAAGTACCACATACCAAAATTATGATTTATTAATATCTCAAAACATAACTATGCTTCCAAAGTATATAATACCTATATTTTAAATAATAATGGAAAATTAACTGAATTCAGATTCATAATATATGTACTCCAGAAAGGATGCTCAAAAAGTTACTGAAACTCTTTATGATGCTAAGCAACACAGAGTTTGGAATGATCTTTTAAAATTTTAACACGTAAAATTTTATTCAATATTAATTCATCTCATCATTTTCAAAGAAGAAATACATAGGGAGTTGCCTTCACTTCCAAATAACATGGAACAGCTTATGGAAGATAAAGGCTCTTGCTGAGAAAAATTAGGAGAAGCTGGATAACATATGAATGCTTAAGCCTGAAGGCACTGGAGAGTTGCTCACACAGCCAGGATTTGAGTGACAAGCTTCTGGACAAAAAAAAAAAAAAAAAAAAAAAAAAAGACCAAGACAAGCCCAATGTTGTGAATGCTTCTTTTCCTCTCATGGAATATGACAATTTTTGGCTTAGGGCAAGGAAATGAGAAGTCGGGTGGAAACCAGCTGTGATCTGCCAGAAAGTATAAAATTGGAGTTTTGTGCTATCAAGAAAGACAAGAATCTGAGGGTCCCCAAAATGCCCCACTTCTCCCAAAAAAGAAGAATCTCTTCACATAAGTTACCGATAATGCTGCATTGATCATTGGCATTCTAATGGCCCTGGGAAGATCCTCGGTTGGAAATTCTGGAAAGATATGCCGTTAGAAAGGGGTGAGGTAGAAGGCCAAGCATTACAAAGACAGAAAATGAATTAAGCCTCCAGTCAACTTAATCCATCATTAGATTAGTATGTTCTGTCCTTTTGCTGGCTGCCAGAGGATGAAATGAATTTTCCATGTAATGATATAACAGAAATCAGTTCCTTTATCAAACACAAAGTCTAGGGTTCAGTTTTTAAAATTACAGTCTTATTGAAGGAAACGTATCAAAAGAACATATAGACAATAGAAACAAACCCATAGGTTATATAAATATTAGAGTTATCAAGCATAAATTTTAAGATAAATTAATCAATATATTCAAGAAATTAAACAAGCCAGATGACTTTACCATATTAACTGGAACATATAAAAAGAATCAAATAAAAATTATAAATCTAAAATTTTTAATAACTTAAATTCAGATTTGAAAAGATAGGCCTAATGATAGTTCAGAAAGAGCTCATGAAGGACTTATAGAGGTGGAAGACAGGTCAGCAGAAAATATCCAGACACAGAAAATAAAGTAAATGGATAGTACAAAAAGAAAATAAGATATATGTGGGGAGCAGTGAAAATTTTCTAACCTACATACAATATGAATCTTTGAAAAAGAGCAGAGGAAAAATGTGGCAAATGCAATATTGCAGAGTTTATTACCAAAAAATTTTCACTGTTGAAGGAAAACTGCAAGGACAAATCCAGAATGTCTTATAAACCCAAAGCAGGTAAATACAAAGACAAGTACACAAAGTAAATCACACTGAGCTTCTTCAATATAAAGCCAGCAAAAATCACAGACAAAGAGATAATCTTAAGAGACCCAAAGGGCAAAAATATCATTACTTTTAAAGAAGTGAAAGAAACAATGGAAGCCAGAATATAATGAAATATCTTTAAAGAGCTGAAAGAAAAAAAAACTACTAAAGTAGAATTTTATACCCAGATGAGATACATTATAATAAATGAAGATGAAATAAACATTCAAAAACCCAGATTATTCATAGCAGTAAACTCACATTTAAAAATACTAAGATTTCTTTGAGCAGAATGAAAATGAATCTAGAACACAGAAATACAGAAGAATGAAGAACAATTAAAAAAGTAAATATGTTTCTACATAAAAACTAATATTCAATATGCAAAAAGAAATAATATAGTGTATGGTTTAAAATATAGTTAGAATTAAAATGGGTGACAACAATAATACAAAAGTCATGAAAGGGGGAAAGGGAGATGAAGTGTTATATATACCTTGCATTATCTGGGAAGTAGCAAAATTATATATTTAAACCAAATGGTCATAAAATAAGAATGTGAGTTATAATCTTCAGAAATAATCAGTTAAAAATACATAGTGAAGTATAATCATCAAACTACACAGGGTTTCAGGAAGTAGAAGCATCAATTGCTAAAAATATTTAATTAAGTATAAAATTTAAAAGTAACATAAAACAGGTGGAATAAGTAAGAAATAAATAGTACGATAGTAAATATAAATTCAAATGTATCAGCAAGTACATTAAATATAAATGAACTAAAAACACCATTATAAAAACAAAGATGTCAGATGATTTAAGTAAAAGTCCAACTTTATGTTATTTTTAAAAATGCCCTTAAATATCACATATCACAAAGAAGTTGAAAGGAAAAGACAGAAAATATATATCTTGCAAATACTAAGCAAAAGAAAACTATTATAAGATTAAGGTAGACATTTAGGCAAGTAATCTTGTTAGAGATAAAGAGGGGCATTTTCTAATGATAAAATAGTTAATATATCAAAAAATAGCAATTTAAAATTTATATACATCAGATAACATTGCTTCAAAATATCTGAAGCAAAATTAGATTGACAGAAATAGAAGAAAAATGCAGAAGTCAAAAATCATTCCGGAAGGTTTTTAGCATACTTCTCTTAGGAATAATTCAAGTAGACAAAATACCAATAAGCATATAAATGATTTTAGCAAGACAGAAAACACACTTTATCTAACTGACTTATTTTGAACACAGTCTTCAAATGTGATAGAATATATATTCTTTCAAGTTCACATGGAATGTATACCAAAATAGACCACATTTTATCAATGTCGGTATATGTTCAACACACTTCAGAGAATTAAAATCATGATGTATTCTCTGAGCTCGTTGCTATTAAATTAGAAACCAACTTAGGGAGTTCCCTGATGGTGTAGTGGCTTAAGACTTCGGTGATAGTGCTGTCAACGCTGCGGCCTGGGTTCGATTCCCAGCCAGGGAACTACCCACATACAAAAAAAAACAAAAAACAAACAAACAAACAAAAAGAAACCAATTTAAAAAAATATAAGTGGAATATTCAAGTTTGAAAATTTACCAATACACTTTTAATGCTAGATTAAAATTTCCTTAACCTGTTTCTAGGTATCTATATAAAACCTACAGTGTCATATATAATAGCAGACATAGGAACTTTTCCCTCATGAGATTGGTAAAGAAATAAAGATATCCATTAGTGTCTCAACTGTCCAACATCTAGTTAGAATGATAAGAAAGAGAAATAAGAGTTATAATAACATAAAAAGAAAGAAAAAGGGTAGAGATGACAGAGAAAAGGAGAGAAAGAAAGAGGGAGAGGGAGGGTGAGAGAGGGAGGACAGCATTATTTGTAGATGCTAACTATAAAGGCTTCTACAATTAAGATTTGTAAAGGAAATTAGCAAAAGAATTGAATAAATGGTCAATATAAAAAATAAATTGTATTTCTATAGACCATTAACAATTAGAAAATTAAATTTTCAACACGACATATAAAACTTATATTATCCCTAAAAAGCAAGTTGCAAAGGAAAAAAACTAACAATGTATGAGACATCTACCCATAAAATATTATTAAGAGAAATAAATAAGACTATAAAAACTATAAATAAAAGGATTTACCATGTTTATGAAGAGAATACAATATTAAAAACACCATTTCTCTCCAAAATGATATACAGATTTAATGCATTCCCAATCAAAATTCTAGCAGATATTTTTAAATGTGAAAATCAGCAAGATAATTTTAAATGCAAAAGTATAAGAATAACCAAGATTATCTTGAAAAAGAACAAAAATCAAAGCATATACAAGAAATCAAAACAGCATAAAGCAAAATAAAGACATGCAGTGCATAAAAAAAAACTTAAAAATCTAAAGATGTACCTATACATATACACAATCACTTGATTTATGACAAAGGTGACACTGCACTGCAATACTGCAAGAATTGTCTTTGCAATAAGTGTTGTTAGGCCAATTGAATATGCATAAGGAAAAAAATATAACTGATTCATGCACTACTACAGCACACAAAACTTAATTCAGGTGGTTCAAAATGTAAAAGTAAAAAGTAAAAAAATAATACCTCCCATAATAGGAATATGCTGTCACACTCAAAGATATCTTTAACAAGACATAGAACGCACTAACTATAAAAGATGAGACTACATTAAAATTAAGAGATTGTGTTCATCCAAAGACACCATTACAAATGTGAAAAGGGCACTACAGACTGGAAAAGATGTTTGCAAACCATTTATCTCAGAAAGGACATACACATATGCAGAATTTATCAAGCACTACAAAACCATAAGAAAAAAAGAGACAATCCAAAAGAAAAATGGGCAAGAGATATTTCACAAAAGAAAATACTTGAAGGCCAATCAACACAGGAAAAGTGATCAAACCTTATTAGTTGCTAAAAGAGTATGAATTGAAATTGCAATTACATATCACTACATATCCACCAAAATGGCTCAAAATTAAATAGAATGATAATACAAAATCATAGGGAGAATATGAAGCAACATCAGACATTGCTGGTACAAACATGAAATGGCACAGCCACTCTGGAAAATTATTCAGCTAAGTGTAGCCTCTGAACATACCTTATTACCCAGCATTTCCACTTGTAGATATACATTAATAGAAAAGTATACTCATGTGCCCAAAACACATACTTTTAAGACGAAAATTAGCCAAAACTTGGAAACAACCCACATCCATCAAAAGTAGGGATAATGAATTTTGGTATATTCACGTGATGAAATATCCTACAGCAGTGAAAATAAATGAACTGCAATTACAACATATTTGTGCCACTGCATGGGTACAACAAAGAACATACCATATATTACTACTTATATAAAGGTCAACAACAAAAATTAATCAGAGGAAATAGGACTCAAGATAGTGATTTCTTTTCGAGGGAAGTGGCAGGATGGGACAAAGAGAAATTCTTATATATTAATAATGTTCTATTTCATAAAATTATTGAGGGGTACATGGATGCATTCACTTTGTTAAAATATTCAATAATACATACATATGTGCATTTTTAATTACTTTTTCAATAAAAGGTTTACTGAACACAAATAATTTCATGGTAATAAAAAGACTGCAAAAGAAACTTTTAGCTTTGCCTTTTCATATGCTTTATTAACTTGCTATAAGCAGTAAAGAAATTTTTTCATAGCTTTGGGTTCTATATTGGCTTCATGGAGACTTTGGTCTTCAATTTCACTAATAGCAAGAGAAATTAAGGATTTTGGTTTACAAATTCCTCTACAGTAATTCCAAATGAATGGCACTGTAAGTACTACAACAGAATGGTTATGTCTTAGGTTTTTATGTGCTTGAACTTTTTCCCCCTAAAATCTCAAAAGTTATTGTATTGAGAATAATTATCTTTTGTATCCTGGCCACATACCTATGAAGTTAAGTAGGGGGTGACACTATTATTCCCTTTTCACAAGCAAGGCAGAATGAACCCAAAATACAACCCAAACCCACTTGGACTTTTACTAAAGGAGGACAATTGATTCAGTACCTGTTTTGTAACCTGCCAACTCAAACATCTCATTTCTCCTTTGACCTAATCTACAAATACAGACTCCTCTGGTCATTTTCAGAGACTAGTTTTTAGCATTTTCTTCAGTGGAAAAGTCCATGAATATTTGTTCCAGGCACAAAATGCTTTGGACAGCTGTCCACATTTCTCTCCAGAACTGTGTTTTAAAGCTCTTTCAATTCTTTTGATTGTATCAGGTAGAGAACCTAATTGATGCTAATTAGCATTCAACATCTGTACAACTTTATTCTGTCCCACCAGGAGGGTAGCTAAATTTCCTTTAAAGAGGGAGGATGTGTCCCCTGACTCAGAATTCTCACAGCTGCATCAATGGGAGGCTGCTCCTTGTTCTTAAAGGAATGAAAGATTATTACACCCATACTGTACTTCTAAATAGTATATTGGAAAATATTAACAATGCTTCAAAAGATCTAATGGGCACTTCGTGATAGTATATCTCACCCTACTCAAAACAGAAGAGTTGAGGCACTTCTGAAAAGACTGATTTTCCTTACCTCTCTAGAATCACATTAGTCCATCTGGTATATGTTTCAGGTTACTCTAGAGATCAGGATCTCTAGCACGAAGTCAGTACTAGGAGTGCTCTACATCTATCATTCTAGCTTCTAATAGTCTCCAGCTTTTCTCAAACTTGTTTATAACCCCTTGACCTCAAGAAAGGAGCTCTCCATTCTTTAACAACTCTATAAGTTAAGTCATTTTTTAAAAATCATTTATTTTCCCCCAATTATAGGCATCAAATTCTGAATGGAAATGTTATTTAGTTCAATGTGATAGCTGTCATGAAATTCAGGTTGGGAAATTAAGTCAAATTCACTTCTCCTAATTTCAACTCCAGTATGTTCTTCCAGGTATTTTTTAAATTGTGTGATGCTAACAAAGGATATCAGTAGGAGACATGAATTATAAAAGAGAGTGTGTAAGCTCAGAGCTGTAGAACTTCCATCATCTTGTCTTCTTGGTTCTCGTTCCCCATCTATACCTCTCTATTGTCCATGCTATATGTTCTGTGAGTAAATCTCCTTAAAACTCATGTGATTGATATACTTAGAAAAGCAGTATCTTCTGGTATACTTTTGCAATTCAGTCCAAAATTACAGCTGAAGATCATGATGAACTAATTTTTCTCATTTTATCATCTTTGACTATCATGGTTATCCCTGTTTTCATTATCTAATTTTAGGTCCATCGACTATTCCACTCAACAGGAGGAAAATCTTTTCATTTACATACACACATGTGCGTGTGTGCTCATTTTTCCAGGATATAACTAGTTAGTTATAGGGAAATATGCAAACAGATTACATTTAACTACTTAACTATTCAATTCTATTCTTTTAAAATGACAGAATTCCACACAGGGCAATTATTTAAGATGAGAAATGAAATAAAATGCTCATCAGAAGTCTTACTTAAAATACAAATGGAACTTCCATGAGTTATTCTGCTCTTGGTTATTATGCAATTTCAACATTGTGGAAACTATTAGATTGGAGATTTGTGACTATGAAAAGGATTAGGACTGAAAATAAATAAATAACCTTTTCTGGTTTCAAGTTCTTATACTTTCAGTTTTTATTCACAAAAACTATTGCAAATAATATTCTTGAGCAACCAAATAGCACTACAGGTTCCCCCCACTATCCAAAAGTCGAGTTCACTTATGAAATGGTTTTTCATAAGCCGAAATGAGATAACTAAGACAAAGAAGCAATTATCTTAGAACACATCTTGCTAACAAATGTACAAAATAAATTGAGATAAAGCACAAATGCTCAGACACAAGTCAAAGCTATAGGGCTTGATGCTGAGTGTAGTGCCCAAGGAAGGTGTTTGGCAGGGCTACTCTACTCCAGTGGCTTGGGGTGCATACTGCCTCTTATAATGGCTTGCTGCAAAACCCACACTGAACCTTGGTTTTGCTTTTCCTCTTTTCTCCCTAAAAGTGAAAATCTTCAAATTTCTTTCTGTTAACAAAACTAGCACTAACGTAGGTATTTCATAAAAGTGAAGTTGTGTAAAGTGAACTTTTGAAAAGTGGAGGATGCCTATATACTCTTTCATCCCATAATTATAGCATGTCATTAATGATAGAATCACCTTTATGTACTCAAAATATTTTTTAAGGAAATACCATTTCAAACCTGAAGAATAAATTATTTAATAGTATTTTGATACTAAAAAATTTTAAATGGTCTTTGAAAGATATTTCAGACTCATGCAAGACCAATATAAAGCACTAGGGTAAAATTATTTTTGTCACCCAAATTCCTTGTTAATTTTCAAGTTACTTCTTGCTTACCTAAACAGTGTGGATTTCTTCATGCTGTGGACCATGAATATTGATTTGCATTTAAAATGTTAAAGAGATAATGTTCTGAATTATCAGTAACATAAACTCTGTGGTTATTTAAAATTGAAGAGAGCTAAGAAGAGTTGCTTTTAGAAAGAGCAAAGAGGACAAGTGAACAATTTAAAAATGGAATGAATGGAATTTAAAAATGCAAATGAGTGAATCATATTTTTCACAGAAGCCAGATGTCCACTTGTTTCCATGTTACAAATCAGTATAAAGGCTTATTTGTAAGGCAAGGTTTACACAATAAAAACAAAATGATGTATTTAGAAAAACAGTATATTGATTCATCCGGTTTCAATGTCTATGTAAGAAAGAAGAAAGAAAAGATGGCATTTTGGTTAACTTCACCTCAATTACCAAGATGCAAGGTGTTAATGCAGAATTTGTGTGCACTTCATGAACATTTTCTGTGAAGAGGAGCCACAGCTTTCATAAAGGGTCACATTTCCAAAAAGTTTAAGGACTGCTGCTCTTCTAGTCCAAACATCTACATTTTAACATATTACTTGTGACTTCTTTTAGATCAATATTAATTAAAGACACGAGTATGATGTTTTAAGAAGTCAAAACATCTTGCAAGTAAAATTTTTTTCTTGAATAGTCCAATTTGGTGAGTGGAACAGAATTTAATACCCTTGGGAAATGGGAAGGAGTAGAAATGACAAAAGCACTTAATCATAAATTATTGGTATAAAGATAATCAATTTTCCTCTGAAATAATAATACAAAAAGTCACATACCCCATACAAAAAGAAATGTTAAAATTATACTAATACATTAAGTGTTTTTACATTTATTTTTCTGAGGACTTGTATATTTGCCTTGACATGATCAGTTACCCATATTTGATCCAATCCACCAAAAAAATAAATAAACTGAAAATTGAGAAATGTACTGTAAACTGTGTAAAAACTGTGTTGAATCATTGAATTTAATAGTATCATAACACTTGAAAGTTTCTGAATGGGAGGGTCATAAGGAAAACTGAAATGTACGCATCCCAAGGGTACTTAAGATCGTTCAAAGTTGTCCAAAGTATACACTACAAATGCTATTCTTTGTATTTTTTATTAAGAATTTTCTTTTAGTTCAAATCCCTTAATGTATTACCAATACCATTACTTCACTTCTCTATTTTTGTAAAAAAAAAAAAAAAGAGAGAGAGAGAGAGGGAATGGTGAGTTATCAGGTTGAAGATAGCCAACACATATCAGCAAGGCTTTTTCACATCCACACCCATATAATCCATCAGTTACTATTATGTGATAAAAATTAAGTATATTTTTCAGTTCATCTCACTAGATTTAGTCCAACCTGTTCCTTATATAAATAGAGCTTGTCTAACTAAGTAGAATTTTTAAACAGGGGGATAGGGTAGGGCTAGATAACTACTTGAAAATAAGATCTTTTGCGGGGGGGTATGTTAGATCAACGCTTTTTGACCTTCTGTACTTATATACAATTTATCAGTATCAGAGAAATATAATGCATTTCATACATTACCATTCAGGGTACCATTTCATTTCTAAACTTTCAAGGTAGTTACAGAAGTTACTTAAAAGAAGAAACCCACATTTCACCTAATGTTTTCTAGTAACTAGGGCAAGCATTTTATACGGGGAACAGGTTGTAATATTTAGTTACACAATATACAAGAAGAAACATTAAGTCATTATTAGCCTTTATTGGTAAAGATACAATCTTATTTGCTCAGGAAATGAACTTGAAATTGCTATTTGATCCTATTAGTTTCTGAAATCACCAATCCACACCATATGACTAGGACTCATACTGCAAGAAATCATCTAAGGCCTTGGTTCTCACAGTGTAGTCTATAGACCAGGAGCATCAGGCATCACCTTTGAGCTTGTTCAAAATACAAATTCTCCCACCCACCCCAGGCCTACTGAATCAGTATCTTCAATTTGACAAAAAAACCCCAGGCAATTCATATACAGATTAAATTTGAGAAGCACTGCTTTAAATTAGTGGTTCTCAAAGTGTGATCCTCAACCAGCAGCAACAGCATCACCTGTGAGCTTGTAAAAAATGGAAATTCATCAGTCCAACCCCAGGCCCACGGTACTTTAACAAGTTCTCCAGGTGGTTTTTATGCACATTATAGTTTGGGAATCACTGGTCTGGATTATTAAATACTGATTTTGTTTCAAATATTTTCTACGTACCAAGCTCTTCTGCTACCTGCTTCATTTTCACACCTGCTAGAAAGATAATCCTTCTAACACATTGTACAATAGAAAGAAAAAAGTTGCTTGTATATTTAGCTGTTCTTGGAAAGCCCTAGAAGCCCCTCAAAGATTTTAGAAAAATTGTGTAAGTTTCCCTATTTGGGTTTGGTAATATGCCAGCATCACTCCTGTTATCTCAAAAGTTATCATAAAACTCTCTAAATCACATTTATTAAAACTTATGTTTACTTCACTTTTCATACACGTACATACACACACACACACACACACACACACACACCCCCAAAAAACAGAGGTATTGAATGGGTAGAAAGTAGTCATCATATTAATCACACATTTATATTTAATAGTTATTTTTCCCCTTTCCTTCCCATGTAATATCAAAGAAAAAAACCCAATATAAAAACAAATTGGTAGAAACAGAATTTCACAATAATGTCACACACACACACACACACACACACACACACACAGAATGCTTTAAAACCACAAGCCCACTAAACACCAGAAATTAACTCAACTCTCCTGTGGAAATCTGGTCTATTGGCAAGAAGTTCAAGTGCTCCCATGTTTACCATCAATCTACTTCAGCAGTGACCTCTTCTATGAACGCCTTCCTGGCTCTCTGAGGCAAAGCGAGAAGCTCCTTCTCTAACTTCCCATGGAAATGTTGGCATGCTTTTAGCACAGTCCTTGTTAAATTGTGTTGTTAATGTTCATTGCTGCTGCAGACAATGAGTATTATGAAGGTTTGGAACTTTATCTTATTAGTCTCTGAATAACTAACTGGTAGCCAGTATAGTCATGCCCTTAATCAATACTCAGTAATTATCTTTGAACAAACAAATGAGTAAATGAATGAAACTATCATAGTAAACAGAATATACATTTTTAGAATGTAAGAGCTCAAACAGCATCAAGTATCAGAAATTATCTGAAATAATCTTTGATTCCTTCCTATGAGAAAAGTGTCAGAATTTTATTTGTTTTGTACCCATGTAAGCCCTGAACAGTTAAATGACTTGCTCAAATTTATGTATCATGATATTGAAAATCCAGAGAAATATCTTCTTGGTTTTCCCATTGCCCAACACTGCCACTTGAAAAAATGAATGAACCTACCTATGATGTGCCTTTCACATTAAAATAATTATGAAAATTGCATTGCTTTCACTTGAACCATCATTGCCTTAAGTCACTATGTATTTTAGAACTGTAAAAAAAGATTTTTCATCATCATTTTAAAGTCCTTACTATTTCAAATAGAACTCCTACTACCTGTTTTAGGATGTCTTTGAAATATTTCCAGACTTCATTTCACCTTAAAAAGTTTCTTCCTCTTTCAACACCTGTGCTCAAACCTCCTTAAAGTTGAAAAAAAAAAATTTGTGGACTCACACCAGGGAGAGGCCAGACAACATTGCTTGGGAGGATTTCCTTTCTGTGCTTTAGTCCCAAGCAAGCACGTGTAATGTTGGGTGACCTTTTGCTCCACACTACTCAGCCTATTGTACAGTGGCTTCCTTTTCTTCGATGTAGCAGAAAAAAAGGTTCAGGCCTCAACTCTTTGATGTGAAGCATTAGAAATTTGCCATATGAAAAATCCCAAAGATCTTTAGAGCCAGAGAATCAACATCGTTAACAGCACCATGCCCTTATCCGAAAATTATCTTCCTCCATGCTTTAGTTTTCCAAAGATATTTTAGTTGTAGGAGGCTATTCAAGTGTCATGTTTGAAGAAATGTAGATAAATAAGGATACAAGAAAATGACAAACATGGTCACAGTAAAGAAAATAATGTATATAAACTCATCCTTATGAATGACATCATTAATTTGACCATACACTTATCTGTTTGGTTTCTTAGTGAGAATGTTTGTATAATTCTTCTGTACAAGTGATAAAAATCAGTTCATGAAACACCATTCCTGGGACTGGGAAAAAGTCTCAGGGCAAATATATTCAAAAGTGCTCATTAAGCTAAAAGAAATGCAGTGTATATGTCTGTGTGTGTGTTGTGTGTGTGTGTGTGTGTGTGTGTGCATGATGAAAACTAAATATGTGAGATATTTGAGATATTGCAAGGGAAAATATATTATTTTTGTATGCTCTCCCCAACTACATATACTACAAAATGACTGCATATATGCTTTTCAATTCATAATAATTTCTTAACCATGTAGAGGGAAATGTTTAAAAAATAACTAGGGAAAGATGTCTTAAATGTCAGTGCTAGCAAACACTGATATACAGTAAATTCCCAGTAAAACAAGCCTGAAATAACTAATTAAATTTTAGAATTTAATAAGTTAAAATATCTAATTCATTCAGATCACAGCCAAGATAATTCCTAAAATGAAAGATCTAGAATATACAAATCCTGTAAGTCTTTAATTTCATGAAATATGTTAATGGTTATGTGGTTTCTTGCCCCAAATGAAACAATGACACTATAATGTAGCAAGAAAATGACATTGCCACTGCAACATCCGGCTTTTTTTTTTTTTGCTTTAAATACTGATACTAACTTACTCATTCTTGCTAGTTATAAAAATACTTCATAAAAATTGAAAAAAACTTAACACCTAACTAAAATACTTTGTGTGCTAAATTCAATTCAGCTTTAATTTGTGAACAGAAATGTTTTAATGTGCATTTGGTTAAGGATATGTGAGCTGGTCACAAACAATGAATGGCCTGGAACATATGAACCAGCTCTGAGTTTTAAAACTAAAACTTACAGAATTTTGATACATTAAATTTATTATTTTCTATGATTTTATAATAGTACTATAATCTACTTTAATATTAGCATGCTTTTCATTATTTTGTGAATTCTCAACCTCCTTTTCCAAGAAAAGCAGATTTCAGAAGTTCTCAAGCAGTCAAAACCCTCCAAAATAAAATTTATAATCAAAGATTTGGCCCAGAAACATCTAAATTTAGTTCAAGTAAAATATCTCTATCCCTTGATTTTTTTCACTATCAAATCACTGTATTCATCCCTATGTATTATTTCTGCCATAAAAATATCCATGTGCTTTCAGAAAGGTTTTTACTCTTACAAAATTACTGAGATGACTATCTAAAAATCAATGGTCAGTTTGGTGACATAATTAATTCTAAAAGCCAGGTATTCAAAATAGCAGAGCTGTGTCTTTTCCTGATGGTAAAGTTCAGGATTTGCTAAGTGGTACAATCAGACAGCAATGGTTTCAAGGCTGCTGCAGCAGTATGCTTACCTAAATTGAAGCACAAGCTAGGTCCATAGCGAGAAGCACTCATTTACCCATAAAAACTGAGAAATTACAATGCCCAGTTATCAACTTGCACAGGGAGTTGTCCACAGATGTATCTCTGATCCATGCACTAAAAAGCAGAGCCATGTAGGGTCTTATTTCTTCACCCTCCAAAGGACAAGTCACAAAACAAATCACAGAGAAGGGACTCGGAAAACACAGGAGCCCTATCTTCCACCCACATAAGCCATTATATGGCTGTGTAGTTATAAGAATTATATTAGTAAAGCTGTATAGCACCTAAACAGGCATTTCATTTGAGAATAAAGAAATACATATCCTTATAAAAAATAAAGACTTTGAAGCTGGCGTTAGTTTTCTCACTTCAAAGTTCATGGAAGAGATTATAAATAAACAGCATGTACTTTTTAACAAGCACATTCTGTTACTTTCAAAAATGATATTATAGAGAGGGTATGGTGTATTTATTCAGTTATTGCTTACATGCAGCAGGATAAATATCTGTTTGTTCTATATAGCTCTACCTATAGCTAGAAGTTTATGGTAACACCCCCATAACTGTATTTGTGTTATTAAAGATCTTGTAAGAATACCATTGTTATATTTACATATGTATAACTTCAGGAAAATGGGAAAAAGCAAGTAATCCAGAATTTCAAGTCAGTGTCTTAAGAATTGTCCTCTATCCTTATTATTCCACAATTGTGCTCAGAGCTTGAGAATTGAAGATAGAGGAAAAAATAAAAACCTCATACAAGCAATCACCATTTTCCCTGTAATCAAGTCCACACTTCTTTTCATAGTCTCTCACTGGACTGCTTTTCTCTGTTTATTGTTGTTGCTAAACAAGGTAAGAGTTTTGGCAATACTTTTCAATGATGATTTCTTTTGCAATAACAAAATCTTAAATGCAATCTCTCTTTTACTCCTGCTATGTGCTATCAAATTCATCTTTGTATAGGAGGCACAAACTAAAATGAGTAAATTGCCCTTAGTAGGTAGTACTCTTTTCTAGACACTAGGAAGTAAATTGTCAAAGAGTTACACAGGGTTTTAGCTGCATGATTCCCATTGAGTTTAATGGGAGTTGCAAGGAAAACACCCCATGCAAAGCTTAGAAAAGTAGGGGTTAGTTTTCTTTATGGTCTCCACTGTATTTCATACCCTCTAGTCTTATATATTCTCTCTTCTCATACTACTCTATTCTCCCCATTCTTTTGTATTCTTACCCCTAAAAGGATATAAATCTTAGGCCATTTTACTTAATCATCCACATACATAGTCAACTCACTCCACCCCAACACCGTTTCCAAGTCTCACATGTTAAACATCTTTTTCTTTAATCAGTCCCAACCCAAACCACCCACTACTGTCCAGTTTATTTAGGTAACTGGAGAAAACATATTTTTATATTTTAAGGAATATTGTTATAATATTAGTTGGATAGTATTGAAACTTGTACTGTATTTCAAATGATGTCAAAATTGCCTAAATTATATTCTTTCTTAATTCTTAAAAATGCCTATTAGTATTACCACTTTCATGATTATTTAACTCAAAGAAGTTTTAGTATTTCTTGAAAGTTTCTATAGAGCACATATATATGAGCTACTAGGAAATCCACCAGGCACTGCAAGGACGTTATCATAGCTACTTCAGCAGCAGTTAGCTAATTTGATTCATAGGACAACTGTGAATAACATAGTATCATGATGTTAGATCCTGGCAGAATAGGTCTAAGTTTCCATCATGTCTGGGGAATGAAGGACACCCTTGTCTGTGTGATGGAGACAGCAATACCACAATTGTCTGATCTCACTCTTACATAATACATTGTAACACACACACACACACACTCCATGGGACTGTTTTAATTCTCTAGCAAGTTTTGATTGTGGAGAGAGCCAAAGTAGGCTAGCTTTGAGCTAGATTTTTATGAGTGTTTGGTTCTGTATAGAATGCACAAAAGGCCCAATCTTCCTGCCTACCACTTTTTTCATTACTGTGGCATTAATTACAAAGTAAGATGCCAAGTAATTGGCAGGGGAAACACTACTTGCTTATTTATCAGATACCTTTATCCTATGCCCCTGGCTTCTCTCCTTTACTGCACTTCTACAATAGATTACCAGGGTAGCAATGTAAAGAGTAAAGGGTCCTTCCTTTGCACATTTATCACCAACTTACCTTGAATTCTTTGCCTTATTTCAAATCATACCAGTAAAAAAGTTTTGCCCACAGTGGCATATTATCCAACACGCTATCTACAAACACATAAAGTCTGTTAAAAGCAAATGGTTTACTATCAAAAATCTTCCCAGCTCATTCTTGCACCTATGGATTAATTATTTCTACAAAACAGTGTGGGAATGTGCCATAAAATACCAGATGCATTGAGCAAACACCCTGAAATCTTCTCAACACACAGGGTACCTCAAAAACATACAAGGACATGTTTTTCTCAATTTGCTGTCTTATTTGCCCTCAGTTATTATCAATTACTACTGTTCTATCTCTGTGTTGATCATGACAAAAGATATGTTTTTCATAAAATAACACATTTGTACATAATAACAAGAACCTTGGTTCCCCATTGCTGAATAGCACATCTCGTGCTGTACGGGTGCAGTTGGTTGAGCAAGGACCCTGCTGCCAAATTGCGGAGGATATTCTTGTCGCAGTGACAAACTGCTTGCTGGTGGGCTGTGCAGAGTGTTGTGCTGGCAGCATCAGAGTTGTCTACGTGTCTGTCACTTGGTTAGGCTGCTTTAATGCTAGGTGCTTTCACCCTCACCCCCACTACCTTCTCCTTTTTCATCAATGCATTTTTCAGACTTACCTCTATGTTCCAGTGAATGGGGGCTTTAACATTCACTTGACAAAAAGCCTATGGAAATGCCTCCACACAGGTATCTGTAGGGTGAGAAAAGAATTTTTTTCACAGGGCCATACTTGTTTTCCATACAAACCTACAGGCTGCCATTACAGCCACCCACATCTCGGTTGGCAATGCACTTATGCAGTGAGTACCTTAATGAACCCAGACAAAACGGCACAGCATTTCTGACACATGGGAAAATTAGGCATTTTAATGGTATTGCAGGGTAATTTATTTCTTTACTCTGTAAAATGCTGATGGTCAATGTTATTTGTTAATATTTTAGCACAAGATCATTCTGCTTTTGAGTTGATACTTTTAAAACTAAAAATATTTGGTAAGTTCCTTATATTAAGTATATTTCTTCAGTGAGGGTCTGCTTTAAAATAAAAAGCAGAAATGTAAATGAGTAGACTATCTTCAGTAAATAAATTAACTTTTAAACATACTACTGGCACTCCCAACATTGTCTGTTCACTACCTATGAAGGTATATAATTTAATGCCTCCAGATAATTTGTGGGTAAATTTTAACCAGCTGACATTGAGATAAACAATAAATAATACTATTTCATTACTGAGTTTATAATTAAATATGTATAGAAAGGCATTTAAAAAACAATAACTATAGGAGATACAGTATTAGAAGATTATTTTGTGAAACTAGAAAGGATAATATAATGAATATTAAAGACGTAAGTAAGAGGCCTTTTTTATTCTATGGAATGACAGTAGATTTTTTTCCATAAAACATATTCTGCAACACTGGTGTATTATTTAAGACTCGGGATGTATAAAAGGAGCTAATGGGTTTTTCACAAAGGATAATATACACTGTAATAATTCTTTCAAAAAAAATGAACAGGCTTTTAATCCTGTGGAAAAAAATGTTTGTTTTTGCTCTTCTTATATATAAACGTACTTGTTAGTTTATTGTTAAAACTGTAGCCCTAAATTAAGCAGACTATAACTTTCTTCTAACTACTATAATATAAAGATAGTAGATAAGATTTGTTTTCAAAGAGATAGATACATAGACAGGTAAGTAGGTAGATAAATCAATAAGATTCCATTTACCTTAATTAGAAGTAGCAATAATAAAGCTATAAGTAATAGTACTTGGAGAAAAACTAAAACATATTTTAACAATTTCAACTCTCAGGACACTAAGGTAAAATTTTCAGTTCAAAGTGATGTTTAAATCAGTTTTTTATTATCATGACTACTGAGCGGATTTAAGTCAGCCCTCTGGACCACATGGTTATTTCCAAACTAAACTTATTAAATTATCTTTCCCAGACACTTTTATGTTTTGTTTTATTCTCTAAAATCTGACAGCATAAATGTTCTAGCTTTCATCACTAGAAGCATCTAGTATAAGGTTATTGATCCTAAAATTGCTGGGGTTTTCTAAGAATGCTTCTTGTTGGTTCTGCACTGTTGTCATTGAAGTGGTTAAATCTTTGTTTGTTTGTTTTGTTCTGAATGGCTCTTAATGGATTAAGCTGTAGGCTTTCACCAAAGCAGTAACTGATTGTTAAAGTAGCAAGGAATAAACTAACTACAGAGAGAGAGAGAGAGAGAGAGAGAATTGCCAAAGTAAATTATGATCTTACAGTTCTAAAACTAAGCTACCATAAATATATGTTAAAGAAAATATTTCTCACTATCTTTAATAGGTCTATCTATTGCAAATTGCCATGAATTATGTTAACCAATACCTACAATGGATTAACTCTTTAATCAAGAATAATTGACTTAAACTGTATAATGATTCACAGTTACTGAGATGGATAATATTAATTACAATTGTAGGATCACATTTTACTATTAAGTTACCAGGCCCTTGTGTTTTGATCCCAGAACTGCTTTTCATAATTTTACCAATAATATTCAAAATGGTGATTCTAAGTTATATAAACCTTTAAAGCTATCACTGAGACTTGAAATAAATATGTACTTGCCTTCATAATATTATGCTGCGGTTCTGTTATAATCAGTTTTCGGCTTCAGTGTGATATTAAGTAGAGAATTAATGACTTGACGAATAAAGACGTACCCATATTTAGAGAAACAGATGGAAATGCATAAACTTATATGACTGTTTTATATAGTGCCAGCTCCTCTCCTCTCTAAGAGGAGGACCTTATTCAAGGTCTCATTACCAATGTACAGTGACTCCAAGAGCTAAATACTCCATTCAAAATATGAAATTTTATTAAGACAACTCTCTTAATGGGTATGATAGACAAAATACTACAGACCGGGTTCAAGTCACACATTCAGTCTCCAGGAATGGCATACATTGCCACTCTTGAGAACCCTCTGGCCACTTGTAATAGAGTGTGACCCCCTCTGTCAGAGTATGATAAACTCCTCTCAGATTTGCTGGAAAATAGATTTTTCCCCCCAATGGGCAAATCATGAACATTTAGAAGAAATTAACTAAAATAAAATAACTCCTGCTTCAGCTTCAAATAACCTCAGATCTATTAATCAAAGTCTACAGAAATGACAGTCCTTTGGCAAATATTCAACATGGCTGTTCCAGAGAGACGCAACACAGCATCTGGGCCTCTCTGAATGTTGTACTTGGAATATTGCATTTTGGAAGTATACCACATTAGAAAGAATTAGGTTATTTTAAACATGAAATTAAAAGCCCTTCATTATACCTCTGACTTGCCTTGGACATAGATAAGGTATTTCATTCTTGCACATAAGTGCAAATGAACAGTTTGCTTTAGCTCTTAAAATGGTGGGTCAATTCATTAAATCTCACAGTAAAAGAACAGCAAGAAATTCTTCTTTCTAAAAATTTTGCACATAAAAGATCTGAAATGAAGTAAGTTTCTAATTTCTGTCTGATACTTGTAATAAATGCAATGAATGGAATTGAAAGAGGAGCTATGTTAAAGGGAATGCATAAGCTTCAAAATGAGTGCATTTATCGTATAGAGCAAACAACTGATTCTGCTATAATGCCAGTACAGTCTTTGTAATTATCAAAATTCCATTCAAAGTGCTGATATTCTGATGACAGAACTAACTGCCATAAAACTCCAGGGCCTAGCATTAAGAGAAATAACTTCAATGAGTGCAATAGAAAAAAAGGTATTTTTTCCCCTTGCATGTAGTATTCAAAAATTAAGGTGGGAAACGTGTTATAAAACCTAGATGAATACTCTTAGTGAACATCTAATTTGCTAATTGTGTGACAGCCAAAAAAACCTAATGAATTTCATATTTATATAAGAAAAACTGATGCATTTATAAAAGGCAAGGCTGCTGTGTCATAATCTTTTCTGAGGCATTGTACCAAAATAACAAGGCCAGGGGGTTATAAAGGAAAAGGGGTCCCCTCTGGCTTTTTCTTTCCTATTAAAGATCCAGGATACCTCTAACTGACCTAATGTCCTTTTTCAAAAGCAAACAAGCAATGTATATACATGCTGCAGAGCCTCTTTAGTGATTGTGCCTATTTTTCTTATCATATTTTCCAATATTCTGTCATCTCACTTTCTCCATTATTGTTTCATCTTCCCTACTCACATACCAGGATATGTCCTTGTCCACATCCTCTTGCACTAACCTTCTTCAAGTCTCCTAGTCTCTCGTCACTCTTTTGTCATAGAGAGGAGGAGGGGCATTGGGGAATGACATGGCCCAAGACACACCCCTAATCTTCTTCCCTGTTTACACTACCACCTGCAAATGAGGAGGAAACTTTCCAGAGTTTGAATGAAAAGCTGTGGCCTCTCCAATATACAGGGATGCACGATGCAGAAATAGCGTTTGTTAACCAGGCCGAACCATTCATTGAAAAGATCACACACGACAGGGTAGCTTTAGAAACTCTGAGGAATTTATGCCATCCCAGGTTAACTAAATGAGAAGCCAGTAAATCCAGTGAACTTTCCTGACCCCTAGACATCCAAAAGCCCAAGTTTACACAGATCCTTTAAAGAACTGGGTTATGAAGACTTTTTTTTTTTTTAATTTCATGAGGATGAAACAGTCTTGCTCACTGGCAATACTCCAACTGAGAGCAGAAATATGTTTGCATTTTGAAAATAAAGCACAAATCCATCCAGAACTGATTGTCAATCAATTGATTTCAATAGTGCTTGGGTTTGGGATACTGCAATAGAAAGATAAAGCACAATTTTAAAGTATTCAAAAAAATATGACTCCCCAGAATTTTACAATATTCTTACTCAGACTAGAAAGAGAAACATGATCGAAAATAAAACACAGACAAATTATGTTATAACTGGAAATGTAGTCCAAACCTAACATTCTGAGTTCATCTTTACCACAATGTATCTCTCATAAAAGAGGTTGGGTAAAGGTGAAAGGTTTATGAAATATATCTGATTTTTGAATCATAGAAATGATGTGCACATATAGGTTCCAGTAGCTTGAAAAAACATTTGCAATAAGAACTTCCCTTACACTAATATGAACCATGAAATAGGATGGGGAAGGAATTTCAAAGGATATATTTATTTTTATGTTTACTGTCAGGCTTTGCCTTCTCATTTTATCCTCAATATTTTGACTGAAAATGCTTACCTCCCTCCAAGAGAGTCTAAGGTTTGCCCCTTGAAACCTATGTATATTCAGAATATTGCAAATGCTAGAAATATATTAGCATTTCCAAATAACTCAGTAGTAGTACTACTTCTTTGCATTTGTCAGTATATAGATGTGTCTATACTGGTTATTAAATGATTACAATCTGCCATGACATTTAATTGAGAGTATGCTTTTATTGTATTAATTTTAATAGAAGGTACATTTTTATTACAATAATCTAGGAAATAGGTAGACAACAGAGAGATCATATAGATGGATATAAATATGAATATAAATACAGATATATAGAGAGAATTTCAATAGAAGTCAAGGGGATCAATTTTGGCATGCAACTATTATCTGCCTTTAGGTGAGTGTATCTGGGTATTTTTTTCCCCTTCAGATCAACTTCATGTAATTATTGTTATCTATTATATTTATTTAAGTAATTATGAACCAAAGTATCATTGCTTTTCATGGTTGGAAAAGACATAAATACCAACCTCTAGCATAAATGGATGGCCAATATTTCCTCAAAATTTTCTCAAGAAGCAAGAAATTGTCATGAGATACGATATAAATGTACTGTGGAAATTCAGACCCCAGGTTCTGAATTCCTTCAGAAGACAGCTTCATTCACATTTTTATCTCTTAAATACTATTTCTGCAGCTCTTTCAGTGCAACTCAGAGCACTGCTCAGACCTGTAGACGCTCAGCAACATGGGTGTTGACTGACTCGCTGTTCTTTTTGTATCCAGCCTAGGTTTAATTGCTACCAATTCCATTATTTTTCCTTGAAGAGCCACAACCTCCAATTCTCGTTTTAGGCAACTCCAATTTATTCTGAAGTCTAACATATACACACACACACACACACAAATCACTTAAACTCTAATTTCAAAAATAAATGCTGAGCCAACCCTTAATACCACCCATCCACCCTACCCCCCATATACTGCCCTTCCACTTCTTCCAATGACGACTGTGATGGAAATAATAAAAGATATTTTGAAATCAAACATAAAGTAGGTGTTATAGCCCCTTAAAAGAAATCACTGGTATAGATGGCAATGAGACTACTGCAGATGAATAACAGAAGTAAGCACAGGATTTCTTTTGGCTAAACTATTTTACATACATAAAATATCAACTGGGGTTGGAATATAGAGACACTAACAGAACACCATACTCAAAACACCTACTATATGTCAGATATCAGACATAAATTAATCAGGACAAAGAACTGTACAAAAACTAAACAAAGTTGATTTTTTTTTTGTCTCCACCTCCTATATAAATTGACTTTATCTATTTGAAGTTAAGACATTGCCAATAAAAAGATGTTAGGCATTTTGTACTATTCGACTTTGATAATGTACTTAGAAAAGAATGCCTGGCACATAGTAGAAACTTAAATATTTGTTGAATGAGTGAATGGTTATAAGTACTTCTCAAAGGCAAAATAAATCATCTGCCACTTCTAATGTATTTGGAAAGACATCAATAAATGACTATTGTAAGGAAGATTGCAGATGCTAGTTAAGATAATTTAACTGTGTAGTAGTTTATTTATTCTACTATAGAATTTTGTTCAGAACCCCTGGGGGAAAACTTTTGTTGTGATTACTTCTAGGATGGCAGTCAGTGACTCTACTCCAGAACAAAATTGCAAACGAAGCCCATGTCCTTTCTTCATGTCCCTGCCATTTAACCATCCAGTTGTTAACACATTTTAAAATCTGACAGGTTATTTCACTTCCAAAATGATACTAAGAGTCACACATGTCAGAACTCTACTTGATAAGTTGTGTTCATTTCAAATGTGGTATGTGAGCACTGAATCCTCACTCTTTAAATCCCGCAAAGTGTATCAATAATTATGCCAAATCTATCCAACAGTTTGATTGAGGTGTTTTCAGTTTGAGATGGGTGTCAAAAAGCGAACATTAACTTTATTCAGATCTTTGCCTGATATGTTGAATGGAAAAAAATCCATTCATACATCACAGAGTCATCCCAAATACTGGAAATTAGGAAAAGGTATCTCAGATTCTGCATCTTTGTGGTTACAGAGGTGACTTTGCCACCTGGCATCCTGTCCCTCCTTATTATACCCAATTATATCTGTTATATGTAAAGGTTCGAAGGACACAGATATGCATACCAAAAAAAAATGGTTTCTTTTAAAATCAAATTCCTAATCTATTTGAAAAGATTAATTTTTCTTTAATTATAAACTAAATGTTAAATGGATATCTAACACAATCTCTTTTCTTTCAGGCCGCTCCTGATTTAATCTTGCATGTTCCTACATACCATGAGTAGCTAAACTCTATTCTGAGAAAATTCAGTGATAGAAACTCTTTACTTCCCTTGTTTATTTGTGACATCCCCAATTTGCAGCTGTATTTGCCCTGGGTCAGACAGAAATAACCAATGAAGAAAACAGAAGCAATACAGTTTTGTATTTAAAGTGATGTCATCAGCACCAAGGTAGTAATCCAGGAAGACTCAAAATATATTCTGAACCAAATCAGTGTGAATGTAAAATATAAACTGAGTAAAAAATAACTTCTAATAAATAATACACCATTATTGGAATGGAGAACATCACTCTAGTTATTAAATTTACTAAGGGATAAGTTCAAGAAAGGTTAACTGTAATTTTATTTTATGACCATAAAGCTCTTCAATAAATGTTACCAATTAGATATTGTAGTTAAATTGATCTCTGGTATATACACACTTTTTCAAATGCTAATTCTTGGTAATATAATTGAGAATATATTTTTAATTATATATGCTTTCCTGTCTGGAATTCTTTCTCTATTAAAAAAAAAAACAAACCCCTCTGGGCACAGGTGACAGTGGCCTGAGGTTAAAATCTAAACATTAAGTTCATCATCATCTTTCGATTTAGTGGCCTTCAGCATTTGACCCAAAAAGGTGTTGGGAGTTCACAAGGGCAGGACTAAATGGAGCAGACACTTGTCTTTGGAGCCAAACCCTGACCTTAAAGATGTAAAATGAATTGCATACTCCAGAGGATATTGTTATAGTCAGGTATGTGAAAATCAGAAGTAGGAATGTGAAAGAAAGAGAAAGAGAGAGATTGAGGTGAGGGGGTAATAGAAAAAGCATTTTAGAAGCTTTGGATAGGCATATGTATTTGATGTATCTTTTATATCCATTTAATTAAAAAAAATTTTTTTCACCAAGGTCTTTAAAAGCCATAGAGATAGAAGAGTGAGGCTTCTGACTTTTAATGAATTGCTGCAAAATTTGGTTACATACATTACTCCAACCCTGGGGAGGGGGGAAACAATTATAGTTCATTATATGCATCTCAAGTTGTTTATTCCTTACGATGCCCAAGGATAGTTTAAGGACTTGTTTCTGCCAAGAGCTTCCCCCCGCCCCGTCCCAAATAATTTCACAACAGAGTAAAAACACATGGACTTTATATAAAATAAAAATAGAAGTGATATAAGGGTTGTATTTTTATCACTGTATTTGAGTACATTTCAAATGAATGTTTGTTAAACAGGGGGAAAAATCAGACTGGCATTGTCGTGATTCTAAGCGAATTAGGTGAGGCAGGAACAGGAAGAATCCGAGTAGCTTGCATTTAATTAGCACTTACTGGTACAAAATAAATTAGACAGATTTGTCTTGTTTTATGAGCAAGATCCTGTTTTTCTATTTCATTTTCTTTGTGCTTTTGGTAAGGACGGATCTGGCGCTTTGGATACTAAATAGGCAACTAATTCAATTGGTGCTTTCTCCGAGGGTCTGCTTGCAAACCGGTGCCAGACTCACTGGTCCTTTGTGTCCTGCCCGCCCTGCATGTGTCTGGGCTCCCCTGGCCAGTTCGTTTTTTTGTCTCTGATGGTTAATAAGCTTTGAGCCTAGTAGTCAAATGTGGTGGGAACGGGGACAAGACGAGGGTCCTTAGTGAAGGTGTTTGTTGTTAAATAGAACAATTCAGCTGTCTCTTTAGAAAACTTGACAAAAGGAAATGCTCCCTGCTGAAAATTTTCTTAGCCTGTTGCACAAAAGATGAAGTTTGTTTAAGAAATTGCTGCTAAAGAAAGCGTCAACCCATTAAGGTAATTATATGGAACCTGTGCCGTATAACAGCTTAATTGATGTTAATGTTTGTCTAATTGGTGATTGGGAGAGTGCAAAGGACTAAAGGTCTTCCGAGCACTTTCAGTCACGGCTCTGAAAGGGGCTCTTCTGGTTTTCACAGTTATAACAATGCCTGCGCGTCTTTCTCAGATTACGCCTTGTTTTCAGCCCCTTACAGCATTCTGCTCCACTACTTAAAGCGTAAAATAAGGGTGAAGAGCCATTGTCTAATGCAGCCTTTTTCAAAGAGTGTTTCTGACAGGGATTGTTCTAGGAATCAGGCAGGAGAGAAGGGAGTGTGAGAGGTGAAAGCCACTATCACCCACTTGTGTCACCTCCCCAATGAGCAGCAAGAGCCGCCTAATTGCTGCATCTGTTTTTTTTTTCCCCCTCCAAGCCTCCATTCTCTTAAACAAGATCCTTACACCAATGCCACATGTTCCTGTGGAATCTATCAAACAAAACAAAACAAAAAAAACACCCAACCTGTCTGACATTTTTAAAAATTGGCATAAAAAGAACTGTTAGGAAAACACATATAACAAATGCATTCACAAAAATCTATGAACTTTTATCTTTTCTAAGATTTCACACACGAGTATAGACATATTTACAAATATAATTAGGTTAAACAATACATGCATGTAATTGAACACATATATGTGAATTTTCTTTGCAAAGATATAGGCATGATTATTATATGGATTCTTATGCATGCAGACACAAATGTATAGAGTTTGAAAGCTTGCATTTGTTTCATATGAGAAAGCTATTTATATGTGTCATCCATCTTCATGGTTTAAAAAAAATGTCATAGTAAATATCATTGATCCAGGTTATAAAACTCAAATGCTTAAATATTTTGCATCCCAATATAAACCGATTGAAGAGCCAAGACTTGTCTTAAAAAAAATCTCAGCTTGCACACTCATTCACGCACACACACACACACACTCACACAATGCATTTAATATTCTCCCATTTTTGAGAAGTTATAACTCTCAAACTTTTCAATTTTTGTTTTACATGCCTATATTTAACAGATTGATATTTTCCTGTTTGTTCTCTTTACGATTTCTTTTCTACATGCAGAGTGTATTCATGTGCTATCCTAATGAGGAAATGACGAGTTTTTATCAACCTTATTAAACATACACCCAGAAGATATCCATTTTAATAAGGGGCCAATTACTAAGTGTGTCTTCAGTTAGAAAGAACTTAGCTTTTACCTTGTTCTTTGGCTCTCCATGTCTCTAATTAATTGAATCTTGAAATCGTTGGACTTTCAGCTTAAGAGAAGACTGAAGAAGGGAACTTAACAACACTGCCTATTTCTTTATGTCTAGAACGGACTAAAAAAAAAAAAAAAAAAAAAAACACCTGTAATGCTAAAAGACTCAGGCTTTTGTCTGTTTCTAATATTACTTTTCTGCCTAATTGCCATCGCTGCCACGTACATTAGGCCCTTTTTCAGCAGGGTTAAAACAGGGCCAGTGATGAATGGAAAACTGATTGTACTGCTGTCAAACTTGAATGTGAGGCTTATTCTAGAGATAGAAGTATGAGGAAAAGGACAGAGAATTGCACTTCATTAAAGCTCTACCAAGCTGATTGGAGTGGAGGAGGTAATTGAGATTTAAAGTGGCATTCCCATCACACTGTCCCTTTTTCAACTTAACAACTGTCATTCAAGCCACATAGGGCAACAATTGGCCAGATTTCCCAGCTCTTCTGAGTAATAAAACAGACACTCACCTTCTGGCTATTCGTTTTACTTACTTTGTTCTAATTTCCAATTCATGTGTCATTAGTGAACGAAGATTGACAAGAAATAGCTTTGACCTCACAGATTTGACCTTCAACCCCAGAGACCCAACTCCAGTCTGAACATAGGTTAGAATATGCTAAGAAACACCTTTCCTTTGCACAAGAATGAATGGCAGTTTTTTCATCATTGTACCACCCCCTGCTTGCCACTACATTTAGACTATGAGACATGTCAACTGCCTGTCACAATTACAATAGACACAGCAAACCAGAATTTTCCCCAAATCCAAGGGGAACTTCCTGAACAAAGAGTAAATTTTATTGCACAGATTTTGGAGACCTCCAATTTGTAGAGCCATAATGAATGCATCCCACAGACAAATAGGTAGTTGTTAATTATCCCAGCAATTTCTTTTTTTAATGTGCTAACAACACAGCATGCTAAGCCTTCATATCCTACACTGTTACCTGGTGATCTCATCACATTTGAAAAGATGGTAGTCTGGGAAAAAAAGGCATTATTGGCAGGATTATAGCAAGTATGCATGACAATAAGTTACATGATTATAATCCCTTATTTTCATGACTTAATAACAAGAAAGTGTAATATTTTGGAAACAGATGGGTTTGGCTATACCTTTAATGAACCAACTTAAGTAGTTTACCTTTATGATCACTTTAAGATGAATATGATTTTTGTATTTTCTGTAACTGACTATCCTAAAGCTTATATATACTAATTTTGTGTCATCAAAGTATACTGTGGATAAACAATTGCAGAAGGGCCAGATCTATGACCCGAATAAAAACTGTCAATGAGTTTAAAAATAACTTACATCCTTGCCATAGTTTTGAATAAAAATTGGCTCCTAGACATGTATTAGGTTAGGAAACTGTTATGGTTTCCTCATACTGAATAACAAACACTGTGACGATTCTAGCATTACACCCCTATATAAATAGAATAAAAGATACCATTATTTTTTATGCCAAGAGTTTGGAAAGTTGGCTTTGTTTCCTTCATGATAAAACATTTTGAAAACACTGCTAGCTTACTGCTTTGATTTCATTTTAATGAAATGTGAAGTCATTTTCATTTTACCAGCCATATTCATTCTTCTGCAGCTTTTTATTTTTTTAATCATGAGTATATGACTATATTGACTTCATTGTAATGGATGTTGCAGTCTTTTGGTTTTTGCCTTGTAATATTCTTCTGTTATAACATGGATTTGCATAACTTAGTGGACTTCACTGTGTTTTCTGAATCTATTACTTGTGTTGCTGAAAAAGAGTACGATGTATTTTCTTACAGGAGGAGGCATTAACTTTCATGAGAAATCACAATTGTTACCACATCATCTGTAAGTACTCTCAAAGCTACTACCTTCAGAATATTTAAATAAAACTCAAGAACTGATCCCTTTTGAAGAAGGTGATTAGCATATAAATACAAAAGAATTGTTTCAGAGTAAGACATACTTCCAGATGATGACATAGTAAGAGTTTACCAATAATTATAAAAGTTCAGGTAGTCTATTGTGGATAAAGTATTCTTTATTAGTTCTGTGTCACAATTATGGGTGAAACACGCTTTCAGGCTAACTACAATAAGACATTAACCATAGCTTTGCCCTGATACATGTACCCTCCCTGTTATGAAAGTGATCTTCAAGGCAAGCTGTAAAGAAAACCTTTGTATTTGGAATTTTGCTTTCTTGTGGGTAAATTTTCATGTCCTTATAGGTCAGAGAAGGTCAGAACTTATGGTTTTATCTCAACAGCACATTTGTAGTCATCAAAAGAAATAAATCTCAGACTGCAACTACTGTAGAGATGTCTTTTATCCTACACCTGTGACAATTACCCTGTGTTAGTGAAGCTAACAAGAGTTAGGCCAGAGGTCAAGGGTCAGGGCACTGTCAAGAGGAAGTTATTCTCCAGTCCACTAAATCTCTTATCATTTTCATCTAATGTGATATCCACCTGTCAGTCAGAGAATGTAGGCCCATTGTCTTGTTCTAAGCGCTGCACTTTCTGCCTCAAAGAGAACACATTTTACTACTTCTCTCATAATCACCATTTTCTATCTTTAAAATTTCATCCTCAAAATAAACACACTAAACTAATAAACATTATTTTCATACTAAAATAAAAACAAGGAAAGATACTGAAAACAAGTTTTAGGTATTCATGTTTGTTTAATTGATTTATGGTTACGTATCATGAATTGAATCAAAAAAGATTCAACCTAATGAATAATGAAATGAATAACAGTGGAGAAATAACAAGTGGCAGAATAGTTCAACAATGTAACCTGTGCCTTAATGAGAATGTGTCCACATGTAGGAAGGCTCACCCCAGGTATTATGGACTAGCACAATACTGAGCTACAAGTTACGTTTCTAGTATATAATAAAATACAATATGATTCTGAGAAATATGTTTAAAATAGAGTTCAGTGGAGTTGATATGCATACCCAGTAGGATGTGCTAATGCTATACTTGGATATAATGAAATTCCACTTAGAATGTGGTATAGTGAAAGGCTCAGTTATCCCAGTACTAAGTACAATGTGCAAATTGGCTTGACATGAGATTCAACTTGCAAAGAAAATCTTGTCTCAAAGAGTCTTCTTAAAAATTAAAATAAAACAAGTAAATAAAAAACATTAGATATTCAAAGCATTAAAAAAGCAGAATATATAGTTTAAGAATTATACGATTAAAAGTGATTAAATTAAGTTGTTTTGACCTTCTCTTTTCACTTCACAAAGAAGCTTCATGCTATCCTTTGTCTCAAGAGAAATGTGAAATAAATCTCTAGCATGTTCCTTCCCTTCTGGTAACTTCTGTAAGAGTAACATAGTAGGATGAAAAGTTTTGGAATGAAACTCAAGGGATCATGTACTTTAGCCTTAAATCTGCTACTGGCTAGTTGAATAACATGAATAACATGAATCTCAGTTTCCCTAGATGTCGAACAGGAGTGAGAGTTCATTATTCTCAACCCCATGAATTTATAAAAGCTTAACAGCATCTTTTTGCATCCTCTGTTACAGATAAAAACCTTTCCTCTGTGCTCCTTACATTTTATCTTAATTCCTAATAAAAACATACATATTCTACCCTCATAACCTTGATCTTTTTGAGGAAGGGGATGGTATCTTCATTTTTTCCCAAGTACTTAGCAGAGTGCCTGTTGAATTAATGAGTAAAAGAATCATTCTAGGGTGACCATACAGCCTGTCTTTTGCCTATTTTTTCATGTTTAATTATTAATAGGCCTCATTCACTTTTAAAATTTTCTAACTTTGGATGACAAGTTATATGGTATTGATCATTTCCTTAATGGAAGTAGAAGCTACTTATATTGCCAGTTTACTTGAGATCAATTAATGCCCACTCAGATTTCTCTTTTCTTTACAAAACAACTGCAGTTCTTATATTTTTATTGTCTGTTCTAAAGTTTAGAGATTATTGCAGTAAACAATTAGCTTCTACTTTGAGCTTCTACATTTACTGTCATCCACTATTTAAATCCTGCTGTTCCAAAGACAATTCTGGATTTCTTTACAAGTTTCATGTTGTAGGACTCTAATAAATATAGTCTCATCTTGTGATGGGTCTTCAAAATTGTACGAAAAAGTCTCACGTTTTACTAATTATTATTTTAGGTAACCAACTCTCTATCTTAATTGTCATGGCTATACATAAAAACTATGTATTATTACAAGTTTTTTTTTTTTTTTGGAGGGGGTGGGTGGGAATAACCCTCTACTAGTAAGCAGAAATAGACAACACATTCCAATAGACCTTGTCTTGAGAAACAATAATTCTTTAGACAGCACACACTTGAGAGGGTGAGGATGAGATAATATGTCTTGTCTTTATGGTAACAACTATCATAATAAGTGACACCTTAAAATATGAAGCACATAGTTCAAAAGTTGGTATACTTGGTCTCTGTGTCTGAGTATAGCAATACATTGAAACATGACCATTTCTGATTCCAGAAAGGGAAAAAGAGTTTTTTAAGAAGCCACTCCCAAATTCCACTATCTCTTTGCTCAGTCTTGGCATATTTTTCACTCACTTCTTCAAACATTCTATATGCTGATAAATCAAAGTCTCTGGTTAAAGGCCTTAACATGAAAACAACAGAGAAAATAACAGAAGAAAAAAATGTGGTTTTTCAAAATAGAACTTTTAGCTTATAAAGTAATATTCTTAACATACTTTTCCAACTGACATATGGACATTTATTGTAGGCTCTTTAAGAACCTATACTACTATTACTAGTCCCATGTAGTCAATATGTGACTCAGTTTTGGCTTTTGAAGTAATATGTAAGCAAATGTTCTTAGATGCTATTCAGAGTAAATGAGCTTATTCTGACACTAGAACAGCCCGGCTGGCTTCCATTTTATTTTAGTTTTATTGCTTTATCTTCTTTATGTCATATCCAAGTAAAAATAGAGAAAAACGTCAGAGGAAACTAACTGGAGAATCATGGCAATCACTTCTGCTCAGTTACCAGCTGAATCACCAAGCCATGAATTGCTCTTAATAGGTATATCACTGGCAAATTTCAAAGAGAAAAATGAGAGCAGTTCTATAAATTTCAATAATTTCTAAATCTTTAAAATAATTACATCTTCAACCTTATTTGAGCTCAAAAACAATACTAATTGAGAGTAAGCAAAGACAAATAAGTAAAAAAACAATGATAGTTCCTAGCTTTCTCAAGATTTCATAACTTCTTTCAGCATTGATTGTCCTATAATCAAACTTGAATTCAGCTGTTTCCAAGAACTTAAAAAAAGTAATAATAAAGGGGGAAAAAAAAGAAGTGCCTGTTTCTGTACCTGAGTTACGTACATTTAGGAAAGAAAACTTGAACTCTTCAAAATATAAGGACCTGAATGATTTTTGTGAAAGGCAAGTATATTCCTTGCAATAATCCATAAAGCCTACCACCTCTCCACAATCAATATGAAATAAACCCTCTTCCCTCAAGTAAAACTCCTAAAACCCTCCCAAAATAGCCTTAATAAATACATGGAGGGCAGTCTTAAAATCAATTCAGCTGAGCATAAAAGTCACAAAAGTAGAAATAAGGTGGCTTTACATTGAGTATTCTTTAAAGAACTAAAAAGTATTCGAGTACAGGAAAATAAATGTCTGAAAAAGGACTCTGGAGTCACATCTCATCTCAACTTTTGTACTCTAAGCTTGTTGATTCAAACTCCAGCTCCTGTTAATATTAAGATTTTTAGAAGTTCTGGGTCAAGATTGCAACTCTTCCCCTCTCATGGACACACTGAATCTATAGTTATAAATGGAACGATTTCCCCTGAAAAAAACCTAAAAACTCAAGGAGTGACCCCTTCATATCGAATAAAGGAGAAGGAAACCACGTCAAAGCCAGCAGGAAAGGCTGAGACACCAGCTCGCCACAACCCGCCCCCACTCCGCCCCCGCGGTGACGCATAATCAAAACCAGAGTGTTTCCCTGAGGTGTCAAGGATATGTACCCCACATTGGGCACCCCAATTTGTAAGACCAGTACCTGAGAGATGATCCCCCAAAATGTCTGGCTTTGAAGAACAAGGCTCATGCCTCACAAGACCCGTGGGGCGGTGGTGAACTGAGGGGCAGCTCTTTCAGGGCGGGGCATGCAGACGCACTCAGGACCCGGCACAGAAGGAGCTCCCTTGAAAGGCGCCCAGACTTTACCTGAAAGAGGCTGATGAGCTCCTTTTAAAGTGTTGGTCGGAGCCGCAAGGCCTGCTGGGATACGCTCCAGGGATGGAGGCTGGCGGGCGCCATCTTCCTGTTCCTTCTCTCTCTCTACCTCACTAAGGCCAGAGAGCAACGCTTGGATTTTTTTTTTTTTTAATTTGAGCTTTTCTCTTTTCTATTTCTTGTTTTCTTTCTCATTCTTTCCTCAGCGGATGCCATCCTGGCACTCCCACTCAGCCTCCCTCCTGCCAGTGGGCGCCATCTCCTTGCTCTCCCTCAGCACCAGTATCGCCCAGAGGGGCGCCTCTACACACATATACTGCCCCGGTCTGGTGACCCGCTTTTTGCAGCTGCCGCTCACGGGAACTGTATCATCTAGCTTTCCAGTGAGGCTTGCATTCCTGAGTCCCATGGGATCATAACCATCAAAGAGACGATTCTTGACGGTCTACCTCTCCCAAGTGCTGCACAGTTAGCTGACTGAAACACAACCCCGTCTTTCTGAGAAAGAGTCCTGTTTACTTGGCAAGGAGCTTTGGCCTGAGGGACAGGCTTTGGCTTGGCGCACTTCTAGAGGTTATGGAGGTGCTCTCAGGAAGTGAAGGCTGGTGGGCACTCTTCTGCCTTCCTCCAGCTATCTTCCAGAAAGGGCTTATACTCTCGTCTGGGAACCCAATTTTTGCAGCAGCTGCCAGGGGACCCCTCTATATAACCTGACTCTGGTGGCTAGTGGGGCTAACATCACCAAGCTCCACAAAACTGTAACCAAGGTAGAAAGAGTTCTTCAACAACTACCACTCTCAGACCACAAGAGGCAACAGACTGGGGAGTTCAGTCTTTCTGTAACAGAGATTTATTGGCTTATCTTCACAGCTGCAACCTGAGGGGCCACTCATAATTAAACACCTGTCTAAAAGCTGAATGTACTCCCTTCCTGAAACTTCTGAGAGTGGGCACCATCTTTGCACTCTCTGTCAGCATCTCTCAGAGGTGAGATCTTACCTGTGTCCGGTGCCCCAGGTTTTACACCTGGTGTATAGTACTTCCTTAATGTTCATTTGTTGTCTCCAGGATCTGTAATGATATCCCTATTTCATTCCATATGTTGATCATTTGTGCTATCTCTTTTTTCTTGTAAGTCTTTTTAGACTTACAAGGCTAGGGGTTCAATTTTATTAATCTTTGCAATGAACCATCTCTTTATTTTATGGGTATTTCCTCTACTGTTTTTCTTTGAATTTCATCGATTCCTGCTCATTTTTATTTTCTTCCTTCTGTATGCTTTGGATTTACTTTGCTTCCACTGATGACTCCCTGGCTGGGAGGGTAGGAGTGCTTCATTACTGACACTGCAGGGGTAAGGGGAAGAAGGTGGGAAGATACCACCCTAGCTGGGAAGAAGACTGGCATCTCATTATAGCTAGGTAAGGGATTTAAGTTCAGGCTCTCCAGGTGGTCTCTGTTGACATCATGGGGCAAGGGTAGAGGGCAGGTGTAGAAGTGGAGACAGGGCTCATTACTTCTTAGTGGGTGATGAAAATTTGAGTTCTCCACTTAATCTACTCTGATGCCACCCCAGAGAGGGATTTTAGGAGCCTCATTACAGCCTAGAAAGGGTAGAATTGTAGGTTCCCCACATAGCCTTTGCTGGTGTGAGTAGAGGCTGGGCCACAAATTTTTTCTGCAGTGTTTTGACTAAAGCAATTGTCTAAAAGTTTTCTGATTTGCTGGACTGCTCCTTTCCTGTCGTTTGGTTAGAGAACAGACTTTTGTTGGGGCTTTTTGTGTCTGCACCTAATGACATTTCCTGGTTATCACTTTCTTCAACTCTAAATCTAGGAGACATGAAGCAAAAAGAAAACTTGGGGAACTCTGAGTTCCCTAATCAGTGTGTCTTTTCTCTTCACTTTTCAGAATTTCCTTTGTGTATTTTTTTTTTAATGTAGATAAAAATGTCCAGGGTTTTTAGTCTTACTCAGGGGAAAGTCTATCTAATTGCTCTTTCCAAAAGTAGAAGTCAATCTACATTACTTTTATAATAATTTTGTAATAATATATCAGCAATGATCCATTCAGTCTATACAATAATAGAAAGTCTTTCTCAATAGAAAATTTAGACCAACTCACCTTGGGAGTAATTGAATAAGCTAAGCTAAGTCTGTGTTGATAAACACTACCTTATTGTCATCTCTATGGTCCTTCTAAAAGCTAGGAAAGACACCAATACACAGTTTCAGTTCTGAACTACCCAAAAAAGCAATGAAATATTTTGAATCACTGGCTCCCAGAGTTAAGGAAAAATAGTAAAATTCTCTAAAGAATTAGGAAATGGAATAGCATTGCCAACCATTTTTGTATTTTATCTCAAGAAACATTTACCATTTTTTAGCAAGATTTGGTTTATTTTATTAGAAGACTACAATTCCTTTTTTGTTAAGTCACATCAAGAACTGTTTACATTAGGTAAGCTGTTTGAAAAAATATTTCCACAGTGCTCTTTCCAGTTGGTGGAGTTCTGCCAAATACCTGTAGTATTTCTTATGTGGATGTCTTAGTGAGCTCAGCTGCTTAGGTGTAAAAAATATCTCAATGAAAATGAGTAATTATTGGCATTTAAATAATATAAAGGTTTGTTAGATTTAGCAAAAAACAAAATAAAAAACAACAAAAAATATAGGACACCAGATAAATATGAATTTCAGATAAAAAGCAAATAATTTTTGTATAAGTATTCTCCATGCAATATTTGGAACACACTAATGCAAAACAATTATTTGTTGTTTATCTGAATTCAAATTTAACTAAGTATTCTGTAGTTTACCTGACAACCTTATTATTTTAAAATGTCAAAAAAATATATAGCTCATAAGAACTAACTTTATGTACATTGTTAGAAATTTTTAAATGGTACCAAATATAGTGTGTTATATTTTCAAAATTGCTTAGATTAATCATGTAAGTAAACACAGAAGCAAAACAAATTATGGTCTAAAAAGTCTAAAAATACTAAAGCAGAATAAAAGTAATTGGTTAGAAAGTATAAAATAAATATATTTTACATTTTACTCTTTCTTTTTGTGTATAAGAGAGAGTGAGAAAAGAGATGGGGGGAGAGAGAGAGAGGGAGATTGACTTGATTCAAGGGGTGGTAGAAAGTGAAGAATAAAAATCTGTTTTAAACAGACTGCATCTGTGCTTTTGCTAAGGGGGAGTGGGGAAACCTTCGAACCCCCAGCAAGAGAAAAGCAGGTAAGAAGCATTGCTAATTGCAGGGCAGTGCTGGATTGAGGGATGCTTACAATTTAGAGGCCAAATACTAAATGTATTAACTATAGCCTACTTATTGGGAAATATAATACTTTTAAGCATTAAGTATTCCAACTTACAAGAAATTATTATTGTCATTAATCATTATCTTTGAAACAGTAAGCTTATAGAGAACCAGGCATGAGGGCAAGTTTTCACTTAACATTTTACCTGGCACAGGGAAAAATGAATCAAGAGTTAGTAAAAATTTTAACTGGGTTCAAATGTCTTCTAATGTTTGGCTTGAGTTTTTTGTTTTGTTTTTTTTTTAAATTTTGCTTAAGGATACTCTTAACACAGGGCCAAGGGTATATCACTAGATTAACTCAGTGACCTCCTACCTGGTCACCTAACTTCAGTTTTATGTAAATTTAGCTATAATCTTACTGGCCAGTGATCAAGTGTCTTTAAGTAATCCTCTCTTAAATCTCAAAACCAAGCCAAGACTAAATCCACACTGTCTTTCCTAGCACACTTTAGTGTGATTCCAACCTACCTTCCAACATTTACTCTGACTGTTACCCCACTGGCAACCTATGAGGCTATCCAATTGAAATTATTCATTATCTCTGAAGCCCTCTACTTTTCTATCTCTCTTTTTTGTTTCTTGCTTCTCCCTCACTTGTACCTTCCTCTTCAGATCCCCCTTTTTCTTGTAGAAATTCTCACTTTTTTTCAACAGTGTAACTTAAATTCTGCCCTACTGTAGTAATTATTTTCTGATCAGTACCCCAGTTGTTCTCATACCCTACTTTGATTTCTCACCTTATGTTTTTAATGTGTTTAACACATTTGCATTGATCCATCTCTACTTGGTTACTTTTTGGTCCCCCAAGAGACAATAACTCCTTTGAAAATATAGCCTATGATGTACTCACCCATCTTTGGGCCCCCTGCTATAATTTTAATAGTACCTCAGACTCTGTAAATAATCGGTAAAGATTGGTTTAAAAATATTATATTAGTAAGGAGCCCAAAGTTCTGTGGTTTTCAATTAATGACTTAGACTTTGGATGATAACTCTTTTCACATTCTTATATTGTCAGGCTTGTCATTTACCAAAATGAAGTAAATGGACCATTGGACCATGACTTCAATGATGACGGTCAATAGATTTTATTAATAAATAATCAAAATGGCCAATTAGGAAATAAAATTTGAAACTGGCTTGGTAATTCAAGTGCCTTACCTCCAGTGGAGTGATTATGAAATAATAAATTCTCAGAAACAACTAAAATTTAGAAGATCCAACATAGCCTTTGGTGTAACTTCTTAAAGTGGAAAAGCAATAATTACAGCTTATTTTATAGGCTTTTTCTGAGTTAGTTGAAACTAGCGTAGCTGAGATATAGAGGGTCAATTTGGGATTCTTTTTGAAGGTTTTTATCTTTGCTACTGGAAAAGAGAAAGATATGTTTCTTTAAAATGAAAACTTACCTGTAGAAGAAAACAAGAAAAATAGCAAAAGGCAGGGAAATTACAGAATCTATGATTTTTAGAGTTCTTGATTTTCCACTATCACTAGTATATAACCTTAAAATTAGATGACAATAAGAGGTGCTTTCTGTGACAAGTACTTCAGTTCTTATTAGATTTTTCAATAGTCATTTAGATTTGGCATGGTCCAAAAAATGCCTTAAAATGCGATATAACTTCTGTTATTTTCTAAGTAATATAGATGTTTAAAACCATTCCTGATATAATAGCTCTTTAAATGGTGGGTGATATCTGTCATTCCTGAGATGGGTCCTTTTCTTTATGTCTTTTTTGAAGACAAAGATGCTCAAGCTACAGTGACAAAGAATAAAGCTGATAATCAATCTGGTAGGGAAAGCCCATCCCATAATTTAGAGGAATCATTCCATTTCTCTGAGAAACCATTTGCGTAAGATCTCAAAATGTCATTCTTACCTGAACCTCTAGCTTTCCTTCAACATTTAATTTAGCTCCCACATTCTCCAAGAGCCTTTTCTCACCTTTATAGTCCTTGGTGATGACCTCCTAACTTGAACATCTTTTATATGATATCTGTCACTTGGCCCTGATAGATTTAATTACTATTTAATTTTTGTGTCAGTTTGGTCTTTCAAATCACAATATGAGGAATTTAAAGTCATGGTCTTTTATTATAGTAACCCAAGCAGAATGGGACATTGTCAATAGATATATGCAGTTTTAATAGAGATGATTATGCTTCGAAGTGTATGGAGCTCCTGCTTGGTCCCTTTCACTGTATCAAACAAGAGTACCATTGACTGAATATGTGTATCCCCCACCTCCAAATTTGTATGTTGAGGGTGAAGCCCTTATAAATGGGATGAGGCCCCAGGAAGAACATTTGCCCCTTCCACCATGTGAGGACACAGCAGAAGACAGTCACCTATGAACCAAGAAGCAGGCCCTCACCAGACACCAGATCTGTCAGCACCTCAATTGTAGACTTCCCAGGCTCCATAACTGTGAGAAATAAATTTATGTTGTTTATAAGCCATCCAGTGATCTACGGCATTTTTGATATATACCTGAATGGACTAAGACAGGGAAAAAGCAAGCAATCTTAAATTTCTGCTGAATGAACAAATAGTTTTTCAAACCACATAGACATTTATAAATTCTAAACATAAGCACAAAATAATAAAACTCAGAAGTAACTTAACCTGTTGTTTATCTAGTTATACCCCTTCAAATAGTAATCTCAAAAAAGGTTCTATTATATAAGTATATCTGAGCAACACGGCATACATAGCACCTCTTGACATTTGCAGTGCACACTATCATATCAAAAGTTCTGAGAAATCCGATTATAAAGACATAGCCTTTAACTCAATCATTTCCAAAATTTGTTGGACAACATAACTTCACTACCACAGTTTAAAATTGCTGTTATTTGAAACACACTTTGGGAAACAAAATTAAAATGCACCTTTTGAACAGCATCTAACGCACTTACCTTTGCTAGAATTGGGTGGTAGGTGAGATGCTGCCCACCTGAAGATGTGGAAGCATTTTTAACACAGGACCACATTACCATTCTCTTGGCATCTTTCTATACTTTCTAAGAGTACTTGAGCATTTATTGACATGTGTGACATTGGAAAGAGCACGTACCTTCTCTGACCTTACTTTTCTTATCTATAAAATATAGACAGATTTGTATATTTTTATTATTAGAGATGTTATTAGATTAAATGAGTTAACACATATAAAGCACATAGAACAGTGCCTTACACTGGTAACAATAACTGGAACTATTGATGATGGTGATGATTATCATCATCATTTTCCCATGTAAAAGCAATTACCTCTCAGTTATCTTTTTGAATATGGAGAAATTGTTTTGCTACAACTAGAATTTTTTATTTAATTGTGAAATATGATTCTGTATAATATTCATACTTAAAATTTGAGTATCATAAGCAGAAACACTGTTACAGAATGTAAAATGAATGACCCTGGGAAATCTGGTTCAACAGAATTTGACATTTCTTTCAACTTCACTCATGCCCCAAACCACTTCTCTTTCAAACTTGTATGAAACATAATCAGTCACATGGGGAACTAGATTCCTCTAACTATAGCTCTTTAAACAATGTTGGACTAGAGAAATCATTTAAATTATTTGGATTATCCTACATTTCCCTTCTAGATTCAGCTGTTTTTATGATTCCCTTTACACAGTCAAAAGAAATTTTAAAAAATGATACTTGTCTGATTTATTGAATGAGGACCATAGGATTATCTGACCATGCACAGATCTTCAACTCAATGCTGCAGATATGTTGTTACTGTTGCTTTTTAATAAAACCTAAGCATGTTTTCAGCATAGTCCCCAACTTACACAAGCCACAGCTTTATTTCCTCTGGCATGGTTTTCATAACCCTATTATAAGGTCTGTCACACTATAAGTGTCTTTTTACTTCTCTGCTTCCTCTATTAGACTATATGCTCCATGAATGTTTTATTCATTCCTCATTCACAGTGTTAAAAATTTCCAATATATAGCATTAGTAAATTCTCAATAAATAAAAAAGATTGAATAAAGTGGCTCATTTACATGTACTTAAAGTAAAAGAAATGGACTGGACTTCAGAATGTACTCTTATTCTGAATTAAAAACTGCCAGAGGTTTTAGATTATTCTCAAAGGCCTACAGAGGAAGGACTTTTAAAATAGTTTTACAAAATACAACAAAAAAATCCTACAAATATCTGTATATTCATGAAACCAAGGGTTAATATAAAACACACATTAATATAAAGCTCACTAAAGACTCATCTCTCTGGAGCCGCTATTTGACTAGACCGCATCTCTTAAAATCAAACCTGCCCATTTTGTAAGCTTCCTTTTTTTTTCCTATGGCCAAGATTACAATCTATCATTTATAGAGAATCTGACACCTCGGTAAAAGCAAGTATATGAAAAGGAATAGAAACTGATGCAGAAGGAAAAAAGTACAAATAGGCTGAATTTCTGTTAGTTAAAATGACATGGTTGGGAGCTAAAGAGACAGAATCAGAAAAAAAATTTGAGGTTATTTTATACAGTGAATTGTCAGTGAAGGAACATGGGGAACTTGTCAAAAATTAATCCTATCTTCTAAGTTCATTGTTCTAAAATCTTTTCTTCCTCTTCTCTGCTGTTCTGTGTATTTGTTAATATACTCATGCTTTAGCTTGACATTAATTTCATATTTGCTTTATAGATAACGATATCGAAGCAGTCTGCTCACTATTTGAAAAATTTCATCACAAGCCAGTCAATCTTCATATTACCCTCAAGTAAAACTTATCATGTACAGTTAGTACATGGCATATCTATTGCTTTATACTTGGGAAATTTACTGAACAAAAGCCTGCTTATACCAACAATTACCAAAATGGTCCTCACCACTGAATGTTGACTGTTTCTTGTCTTGTTTCACGCATGTAATGAAATAAGGCACAAGGATAGAAAATCAGAAGATGTGAATTCTTGTTCTGGTTACATCAACAGGTCACCCTCTTTGTGACACAGTTTTCTTATATGTAAATAAAAGGACTTGGACTAGCTGCTTTTTAATGTCTCTTTGTTCAACTTATGTAAGTCTACCTTTTGAAGTCATGTCAAAAATAAGAAAATGAAGAGGCTATATCAACGATCAATTCCTTATAGAACATTTTAATTGTTTTTATTAGTTGCAATTATTTCTGTAAATGTTATAGTAAATAAAGTGGAATAAAATACTCTCCAAATATTAATAATATTTCTAAATAAATTAAATTTAAAAATCATTGAGCTGATATTATAAAATTGGTGGGGAAAAGATTAGTTCAAGCTATTTTTATTCCTTGCACATTTAACTTATCCTTCTCTCTTGATGGAAATATTTCTTAACTCTGAGCAGCATACACACTTGTATAACTTACCAAATGACAAGGACAATCTTTCCCTCTCAGTTCTGCCCAAGCACTTCATGTGCATTTTCAGTACTACAAAAGTTCACTCAAAAATTCTAGGTATCAGGTGGTATTATTTCGTCTCGTGGTTACCTTCAAATAAAAAGAAAGAATGAACCAAAAGTCAGGTGTGCTTTCATCTAAGCCATTAATATTTGCACTATAGCTAAAATTATGCTCAACTGCTGCAAACTTTTCCTTACTAATTTTTAAGCATTTTGATTTATTGCTTGCAGATTTCCACCATTACACTCCTTGATGTGTGCCTCATATATTTGGACGGCATCTTAAAATGGGTTTTCTATCCATACGTAAGCTGATCATTTGGAACTGGGACTGGTTATAATTTCCCTGAAATTTCTTATTGCAACCAAGAACCATAACCACAAAAATCAAGGCAGTAAATACTGCAAAAATTAGGGTGACCAGGTGTCCCATTTTAAACAGGACAGAATAACACAGAACTGTCTTGTTTCAAAAAGTACATATGATCAGCCTCCTGACACCTTAAATTTAGCCCAGTGAGACTGGGCTGACCATATCTACCATTTGAAATGGGACAGTACCATTGTTTTCTGTCCTGTTTAAAACAGGACATCTGGTCAGCCTAGCAAAAATACAAATGCATTTAGTAGCTTAGAAAGGTTTATTCATTTTTAATCAAACAAAAGGATGGAAAGTACATAGAAGAGAAGAAAGAAGAAAGAAAGGAAGGGAGGAGAGAGGGAGGGAGAAAGGGAGGGAGGAAGGAAAGGAGGAAAGGAGAAAGGGAGGAATGAGTCATGACTTGGGCACGGACTAGGTACTGCATAAATATTAGTCATTCCTTTACTCTTGGGTTGAAGCACAGTAAATTACTGATAACATTTTTATCTACCAAAACCCCCCACAATTTTCACATTGTTCAGTGTAGTATGTTCAAAGTTGTTTTTCAAAACTTGTCTTGATACCAAACTAGTGGTGAAAGAATAAAGTAGTAAGGCACTCCCATCTAGAATAGAGTACACTGGCAAGCCAGGCCTTCCTAGATGGCCAGTTCCATCAGGTCCAGTCTGCTCAACCAGATAGAGCCTCTTGTTTACTCAGAACCAGAAGCCTACAAAGTAGTTAATGTTTACAAGGTGTGTAATTCTTCACTGCAAAAGGAACACCCTTGTTTTAGGACCCTTGCTTTCTGTATTGTGATTTGCCCATCCATGTTTGCTGTGAAATCTACATGATATTCTTCCCCACACTGATACAATCTGATACCATGGGGTTTACCAGATTGTAGAGACCAAGGAGCAAAGCGACTTTTACCGCAGCTAACCTGCTGGAATGTCTTTTACTGGGCCCAGTCAAAATTGTAGCCTTTTTGTGACCTACGTAGGTCAGAAGAGAATTCAAATATATGCTGTAATGCCTCTAAAACCCAGTGAGACTCAGCAGACACTGTGCTTCCTTTTTCTTGATAGGTCATGTAAGGTATAATAATGTGTCTTTTATTTTGCACACATATTTCAAAATGATGCTTAATGTTGGTTGGAGTTCAGTTATGTATAGTTTATGATATTTAAAGGGGTTCTTTAGGATCTAGAGGAGAAAACAGCTGATCAGTTCTGAGGAACTAAATAACACCTTTAGTGAACAAATACATGTTATAATTTTTTATAATTAGTTATATAAATGCCTAATTTAACACAAGTCAATATGTGTACTTATGTATGATTAATGTGGGCAACTACACACCTAATTGTAAATTTACATTAAATATATTGTATTATTAATTACATTTGTGCTTAAGGTAATTGTTATATATATGTAATTAACTTAGAAATATATATTTTAAATTCCAAATTATGTTCTTTGATCTACAAATAATTGAATGTATTTAAGTGAATAGATACATAATTAAATATTTTTAAATTAAAATGAGGATCAAAAAATATAAACTAGAAAATTTTTTCAAACTCATAAAAATTAATAAAAAAAGCATACATGTAAATGCAAGCCACATGTTCCTGCTACAAAACACAAAAAAGCAGTGTTATCCATACAAGCAATCATACACTCTTACAAGAAAATTGTATGCAAAATCATAGTCTTTGCACTCTTTTTTTGACCTCCTTCATTTTTATTCCCTAATCAGTTTGTCCAGTTCTTGGGCTCTATGGTGACATTCACTGTAAGCAATATATTATAGGATCTCAGGTTCCCTCTGTTTGTTCACAGTGATCTTTTACTACAGCATGAGAACTTTATTACTTGTTTGGGCATTCTTTATGCTGTTCGTGTGCATTTCCTGACTCTATGCTTTCCCTCTTGTACCCATTTCCTGCTGCTGTCAACACAACAGCGTGTTACCTTCTCTTCGGCTAGATTTTAGGCTGCATCCTCAGTATTTCTATGTTCCATTTCAACCAAATGGCTACAAAAGCAATGATCCTTCAGATCATGTTTCAAGCAATGACTTTATTGCTCACTTAGGTCTTGGTCTTTTGACCACCAAGCTGCTCTAAACTTATCAGTTTAACTTCAGCCAGTTATGATGCTAGTTCTAAATAAGTCACAAAGTAATCTCTGACAGCTTCCCATTAACAGGCTGTGCTGTTCCGATCTGTGAATCTTTACCGTTTGCTTTTCATGAAATGGGAAAGTCTTCTTTTCTTGACATCCTTATTTCTTCCCCTGAAACGGGAAGCAATAGATTCTGAGTAAAGGGAAGGTAGGCAGACTGTCCCTGGAGAATTAAGTCCTCTTTCTCAATGATATTTTCCTCTATCCCTTTAATCATTTCTTTGTTACTTCTAGGATCATAACAAAGGCTTCTGTAACCAACTGTGGCAAGTATAAATCTGTCCTGGATTGAGATGCTGGCTCCCTGTATATTAAAGACAGCCTAACTACTGAGTGATACCTTCAATACTTTATAAATTCTCCAGCTCCTCTGTTACTCAATCTGTACTTCCCAAATGTAGTCACTGCAGTAGGTAAAGTAATGGTTCCAAAATTCACACAAAGTTTGTTATAGTTCATGGTAAAAAGTAAAGAAATGCATTATATAAATAATGTCCTAAAAGTCAAGAGTCTAGAAAATACCAAAGAATAATTAGATCATTGAGGAGGAAGTGGTTATATAACTAAGTCAAATTCATAAAAGGGTTGTGTGCATGTGTGCATATGATTATGAATCAAAGAGCCTTTAATAAGAAAGCAGAGCTTTGGTTATGATTATGATTATACATATCTATTTATGCAATTGATTTGACTACTCTTTTGTAGATACAGATGTGACTATAATTTTATATCTTGTGAAGGCAATTAACTTAGAACCTTACTTCATACAAACACTAGTCCATACTTCTTTAGTTTCCATTAACTCAATCAACAATCAATTTTGGAACACCTATCATATGTTAGGCTCAGGCTAGCCTCTAGGATTATAAAGATGTGCAATACATGATACCTGTCTCACAGAACTCCAATCTTTCTGAGAAACTGAGCACACCTTACAGCACATACTTCTAGAAAACTATACTGATAGAAGTATCCATGAAGGCCACTGGAGCATCCCACAAGACAGGACCAGGTTTTCCTGATGGATCTAGAAAAGCTGCACAGATCTTATACACTTCCAATGTGTATATTAGGATAATATAATATTTCTTTCCCAGGCAGTTATAATTAAGATGCAAGCATTTTAACTGACTCTTTGCATGAATTAGACTGTTTTAAAAATAGACTAATCTTAGTTTAAGAGTGAGTTCCTAATGAAGTTAAAGTGTAGGCAGAATATCAGCATTAGTGATGAAATACCCAAATGTATATTTAAGGACTATGTCTCAATGGGATCTTTTTCTCTAAAGTTTTGAAAATATAATACTTGTCCTTACTTCTATAGAATGCTAGTAGTATTGCATTTGTAGCCATAACACAGTTGCAGAATTCCAAAAGGACTATTTTGCTCCATTTATTATAGTAAAAAAGAAATCCTTGCTGAATATAAAACATTGCTGTTTTGATTATGTGAACTGATTGTGTGTAATTTTGCTGCTTCTTTTTATGTCATCATGTCCATTGAATCCCTTTTAAAGGAAAATCATTTTCTAGACTAAAATGTTATCATAAGAGCAGCTCTACTTTTGCTGACATGATTTTGATTAGGAAATTTAGATCATCACTCTATATGAATACATTAGAAGAGGATTACTCCGATCAAGACTCCACAAGAGTGCTGAAACATACCACAAATAAATAATCAAGCATCTTGTATGATTTAAAAATAAGTTATATATCAGAAAGTAAAAATGGTCAGTTTGGGCTCAGAAAGAACAGATAGCATTGCTAATGTGTGGCAGAGTGAATCCAGCAACATGGATTTTTAATTAGATGGCAGAAACAGTAAGGTGACAGGGCTGAGAACAGGTAAATCATCCAGGAATAGCAAAGCACTGAGCACAGAGCCAGCTGGTGTAGTACTGCCTCAGTGTCAGAGATCCGTGTCGCATCCTGAAATGGGAACTGTTCAGACAGTCTGTCGCACAGCTGTTCATACTCAGAAACAAACAGCCAGGTCTGGTAGTGGTATCACTCTGCAGGTACCATCATGACAGTAAAGTTTCTAGGAAGGACTAAGTGCCTCAGGGAGATGAGAAAAATCAAGCTTTGTTGAAAACATAAAAAAAAAAATGTATTTGAAAATATCTTCTTCCCCCTTCTTTGATTAATCTATTGCACTATATATGTATCAATTGAATTATTTAGTCAGAACTATATTTATATAGTCATATTTAGGGTTCTTAAGAATTAGGACTAAGAAGAATCAGTAAAAAGTTGTTGGTGCTACTTCTAATATTGAATGTAATCACAAATCCTGGGATTTTGTTGTGTCACAGAGAACATATCCCTATGGGTAAATGCATTGTTAAACATTTTTTGAGAAGAAAGGTCTTTACAATATTAATTTATTTCCCTTTATTCATGCTTTTATTTAAGGTTTTGAAAGACACTTTCTTTGTTGAGACCCTCCTTGAATAATAAAACTTGCTTAAAGTCAATAAAGTGAGAAATACAGGAGAGCTCCCTTATCCAAGTTTTCACTGTCAGTTTTCAGTTACCTGTAGTCTGAAAAGAGTAAATAAAAATTTCAGAAGTAAACAATCTGTAATTTTTAAATTGCACACCTTTCTGAGTAGGGTGATGAAATCTCTCCCCATCCTGCTCTGTCCCACCCAGAACATTGGTCATGCCTTTGTCTAGCATATCCACACTGTATACACTGCCTGCCCATTAGCCAGCAAGCAACCATTGTGGCTATCAAGTCAACTGTCATGATATTGCCATGCTTATGTTTCTATAACCCCTATTTTACTTACTAACGCCACATTCACATAACTTTTCTTACAGTATATTGTTAAAATTGTTTTAGTTTATTATCAATCATTATTCTAATTTTAGCAAAAAGACATAGGTTCCAGGTGTACAATTTTACAGAGCATTGTCTATGTGTTGCGTTATGCATTCACCACCCAGAGTCAGTTATCCTTCTCAATCTTTTACTGTGCCCAATTTATGAATTAAACTTTCTCATAAGTATGTATGTATAGGGAAAATCATAGTTACATAGAGTTTGGTACTAGCTGTGGTTTTAGGTGTTCACTGGGGGTCTTGGAATGTGTCACTGGTGGATAAAGGGGGAACTGCTGTAACCTGTTTATAGAGGTTCAAAAGATAGAAAGTCTGTACTTATGATATCATTAACTGAAAAATGTATTTTAATCAAAAGGGAAGAGAAGGACATTGTAAACTGACACCTAAGAAAGTTGTTAAGAGGACATTATCCAAGTGCTATTGGACCAAATATGCACCCATAACCACTACACTTATATATTGAGACCCTAACACCCTGGGTTACTGTTTTTGGAGATACAGCCTTTGGACATACTTAAGATTAAATGAGGTTGTAAGAGTTGGGCTCTATTCTGATAGGGTTGGTGGCATTATAAGAAGAGGACAAGAGAGATATTTCTCCCTCATTCTGTGGGCACATGTAAGAGGTCATGTGAGCACACAAGGAGACAGCAGCCATCTGCAAACCATGAAGGGAGCCCTCACCAGAAAGCGAACCCTGCCAGACCCAGATTCAGAACTGTGAGAAAACAAATATTTATTGTTTAAGCTACCCAATCTACAATTTTTGTTATGGCAGCCCAAGCTGACTAATACACCAAGAAAGAAGTGAGGGTTCCTTGCCAAGCTGCTGGTGAGTCCCAAGGACCAGGCAGTGGGTAGGTGAGAACTGCTTCCATAAGCTCCTTAATTAGCAATAGGGCCTGAACAGTTCAGCAAACACAGACACAAATCCCAGTCACTTGCCAGGTCCCTTCCTATCAATGGTTTTGGCTTTAGTTCATTTGCCTTATTGTTTGTTTGGTTTTATTGTTGTTGCTGTTTATTTGTTATAGATAAAAATAGAAGTATTTCAGTTGCATAAATTACTGGCATTTCAGCCATTTTGTTTTATAAGCTATAATATGTTGATGAAACAGGAAAGAAAATCACCACCTTTAACACATCTGAAAAATAATCTTTTATTAAGTATTTTCTATCAATAACTTGCATGATTCTTGGTACTTCTTAGGTAAAAACTAGCCAAACCTTCACTGGGAAATAAAAGTCTATTGCTTTATCAAAGCACCTTTTCAATTGCTTGTTTTGTTGAAATGACAGGGACTTAAAAATGGTGCCCAAAGACAGAATAAGGCAAAAATCTATGAGTGAGATTCTGCTAGTCAAAGCCCATACGATCATGGGAAGAAGTTTACGCCACCTTCACTGCCCCCCTGTTTGGCTTTTTAACCTTTTTTCATCCCTACTTATGTTGCTTTTCCATATTTGCATGTATCCCAGATACTATCACTGTCCATTCAAATATATATTATAACAAACACTAGCTAGAAACTGGGGAAAAAAATAGAAAAGGCTTTTGTTTACTCTCAAAGAACTAAAAAATGTAAGTGAGCAGCCAATTATGTAGGTAACTAAATTATAATATGATAAACGTTACACTGGGGGAATGACTATAGTCAGCACTAGGGGATTACAAGGGAGGAAGGAAGTCAAATAAGTGAATGGAAGAAATAGTATTTGCTGTTGGCTTTGAGTGATGTGTTGCAATTTTTTGTAAAAGTAGAGGAGAAGCTACAGATATGATTCCTTCGGTCAGCACAGTTTTTTGTAAAATTTGTATGCCTTTGTGAGGAAAGGGCACATACTCTTATTCACATGCTTCCCTTCCCTGCTTTGCCAGGCGCCTGAAAATACTGAAATTTGCAACTTCTAGGATAGAATAAGCAAAATTGTGTCAGTGGAAGGATGGAAAGTGTCTACTTAACACTTTCTGGGAATTATAAATAGTTTAGTATAGCATAAGTTATATGGAGTAGATTGATGTAATATGATATTAATAATAATTCATAATACATGTCAAGTGGTTGGCATGTATCACTTCTAATATTTTACATGTATTAATTCAGCTACTTTTCACAAAAATCCCATGCAAAGTTAGGATGATTATCATTATTTTTGAAGAGGAACTGAAACAGACAAAGGTGTAGTATCTCACCCGAAGTCATGCAACAGGTAAGTGGTGGAGTCAAGATTTGAATCCAGAGTCCAAAAAGGGAGTTTCCAAACCCCAATACATACTGCACAAAAGGTAGTATGAGAGAGAGGAACTGGCCTTGAATACCACTCCAAAGAATTTGAACTTTATTCTGTAACAATAAGGAGCCATTAAAAGTTTTTAAGAAGAGAAATGACTATTCAAGTTTGTGTTTTAGGAAGATAACATGGAGGATGGATGGGAGTGGAGTGGAGACATTAGTCAAGGGGAATGATAAGCAAACAATACTGATAAGGTACCAGTGGTATCTGACCTTTTGGCTTCCCTGGGCCACATTGGAAGAAGAATTGTCTTGGGCCACACATAAAATACATTAAAACTAATGGTAGCTGATGAGCTAAAAAATAAGTTTGCAAAAAAAAATCTCGTGATGTTTTAAGAATTCATGTTGGGCCGCCGTCAGAGCCATTCTGAGCTGCAGGTTGTACATGCCTGAATTGTACATAGAGAGAATATGAGGGAGTGAACCACGGCAATGACTGAGGGTGCATGGGTCTTTTCACAGAGGGAATTCACAGGCTCTCCAGGCTTCCTTCCCAGACACCCTCATGTCTCCCTCTTATATCTACCCCCATTCCAGTCAACCAGGACTTTGATTGCTATGCCTATCTCCTCTACTGAAACATACTGAGTATGTCTCTTCCCTGTCCCCTTCTAGGTTCATGCCCTTTGTACCTTTCAAGATGGCAGTTAAGAATCTGTTGCTTTAATATATGTGTATGTTGATGCATTAGTTTAAGCAGAAGGAATAACTTCAGCCTCAGTTCCTTCTCCAAGTAGCAATGTGAGGGAGTGAGTTTAAGGTAGAATAATTTTCAACACAGATGTAAAACACAGTTGAAAAACTAAAGAATAGTGGAATTTAACAGAATTCTCAAGTTATATCATGTAAACCAAACATTTATATAGATTGATATGTAGAGTCTTAGTCTGTATACATGATTTTAAAATTAATGCTTTTGGTAGGGAGAGGTGCTGGAATCATATATTAATTTTATTCATTAAGCCTTTTTCATTTTTATTTTTGAAATGTTTCATATATAATATATTGGTGTATATGCTCTTTGGTATGTAAATTATAGAAGATAATAGCAAAATGAACATTTTTGCCCATTACCCAGCACATTATTTACTCAGTGTTATGTATTTGTTTATCCTTTTGTCTGATTTCAAGCTTGGCAAACTAAACTAATTGTACTCTATGGCTGTGAAAAATATTTGTGTCTGGGAACGTGCATGATAGCCCTGTCCATTGTTTATTTGCATAAAGGACCTAAGAACTTCCTGGAAAAGAACTCATCTTAAGGAAGCAGAGAGGTGAGGAGTCCAGGAGAGATCCAAGGATTTTTAGAGTAGTATTTGAGAGAAGTGTGACATACTGTCCATCACTGTCCTTTGTCTAAAATCAGAAATAGCTGCTTGACTAAAGTAGTTATGAGACAAGAGCACAGGGCAGCACTGGCAGAATCTTCAGCATTGGTAACTTGACATCCACAGACAATATGATAATACATCTGTGGCAAATATGATAATATGAAAGACTAGCAAATATGATAATATCAAAGGACTCTTTGTGAACAGTCTGGGAAAAATCAGGTTCCCAGACATTTGAGAGTCAACAGCAACTCCAGGTGAAGAAGACCACAGCTCTATCAGAAGCCCCTTTTGGTGATGGCACCAGAAGAAACAAAGAGAAGTCTCCCACATGGCCTGGGCAACCCCTCAGCTTTCTGAATGCACTGACTGGGGCTGTCAGCACTCTTGTGTCTCTGCATGGTAAGGATCCCTCCCGCTGTGAATTCAAAGGAAATACCTGCTCTAATTATTGTTTTAATTATTTAATTCTTATATAGCCCCTCCTATGTATCCCATGGTGAAGATATTAAGCCAAGATTTGTGGTAAACTGATTATAATTCTATCTGGAGCAACCAAAAATTTGGAAGCTCTTTTTCCATGGCCAAGATCCTAGGTTTGGATATGTCAGCCTAAATAGAAAATTCTTCTCCACATTTATTTGTAAGGACAACTAGAAACCTGTTATCTCTGAACCACTGAACAAAAAGTAAATTTAATTTCGATTTTTGTAATTGTACAAGTTTCAGCGTCACACACAGATATTAGAAATAATTCCCCACTACTTATTTTCATCCTTAAGAATAAATATTTTTGGATCAAGAGAAGGGGTTCATTTTTTATTCACTCTAATCTTTGCTATAACTGTTGCATGGTCTGTTTGTTCTCATGGCTGGGAAGTAAAAAGTGTGAAGTGATGAGAAGGGCTTTCAAATTCCATTAGCAAATTTTTGCTGTCTGCAGATATCTTGAAAGTCTATTTCAGATACCAATACTGTACAACCTAGAACCTCATTAACACCTGAAAAGAGATAACCAAGGATTGGCAGGCATTTGAGGAAAACCACCAGCAAAAGAGAACCTAAAGTCAACACAGTCAATGTAGAAAAGAACTAAACACCACCCTAAATGAAACAGTGCTGCTAGAGGAGAAACTGGGAACTTTAAAATGATTTACATCGTTTCTGAGAGAGATCGAAGAGGATAAAACATCTGCAGCATCTATGTTTTAAACTGAGGTACAATCACTATCGCAATATTATAAACTTGATTCTGTCAGTCACAGAAGGTAAAAAAATACAAAAGTACTCTTTAAAAAAGAGGGTGGGGACAGAGCCTGCAATGAACAGTCCATTATTATGTTACATAAATTCTTAGAGTATCAAAATAATGGAAACCATCTAAACTCATTCAGTGAAATGTTGTGCCCGAATATCACAACTAAATAAAAATAAGACATAAATAAAACAACATGCAGACCTATGCTATTTATAAATGTTTATAAACAAAATGCTAGCAAATTACTAAATGCAGTATATTAGAGAATAATACATTATGAAATAAGCTTTATTTCACAAGTTCAAGGATGCTTCGACCTCTGGAAAACTATTAATGTGTTATTTACAAGTTGAAGGATAAAAAATATACAATCATCACAACAGGTACAGAAAATTATTTCATAAAATTCAGTACTGATTTCTGATAAAAAAATTAGTAAGTTAGAAACATGATCTTCTTCTTAGAAATTGGTTATTTACAAAATAGCTATGGAAAACATACACAGGATCCGGCAGAAGAAATGCCCAGACTTGAATTAGGATTTTATTACAAAATTATTATTGTTTTTAATTAATTAATTAATTTTTTGTTAAGTTTGTTGGGGTGACATTAGTTAGTAAAATTACAATTATACAATACATCATGTATGTGTTGTATTATGTGTTTATGATTTTGTAATAAAAGATTTGGTATAGATTGCCAGCTCATAAAAAGTGGTGTTACTTGTGCCAGACCCTGTATAATGGAAAAATTAGAAACAATTTTATTTCAGTCAGGATCTAGTAAAGAATATTTATACTGCTATAATGCAGTGATGGGAATGGTGGACTTTGGATACATAAAAATATAAGTTGTCTGTAGCAAACTTTAGAAGAGTAGCAAAAACAAAACTGGATCTATTTTTATTATTATGTTGTGCCAGCAATTCTAAACAATGTCAAAGATAAAATATTTCTTTATCTCTGAAAAACAAATGCTGGTCTAAGTTCTAAAATCTACAGCTTCAGTGACTGTTTTGTGTGTGTATGTGTGTGTGTGTGTGTGTGTGTGTGTATTTCAAATTAGCACATTTTATTATTTATCTTTTTATAACTTGTAACATACCCAGAAGCCAATTCCTAGTATAGTCAGCCCCAACACACAACTCAGTTATAGTTACGTATACATGGATTTGTATTGAGAAAAAGTTATTAGCAGTTCAGAATCATTCAAGGTTACTTTGGGCACTATTTGTGTCTAGTTCACCTATGGTACTACATAGTGCTGCATTTAAAAATAAATTTAAAACAAAACAAAATGTATCAAAATGATTATAAGGATGAAGAAACTTGAATTTGATTATTTCAATTCTGCCCTTGTATGATGCCAGGAGAATAAGGACAGTAGGCTTGAATACCTTAATCATTTGCCCAAGAACTGGGCACTCATTTTAAAGCAATGGATCAAATAACAGCAATGATTGCTATTACTCAGCTATTTCCTCTGGTTTAGGGAGAAAAATAAAAACTTTGGATGTTTCTAGCAAATGTAATAGAAATTTACAATCACTTTCTGATGAAGATATTTTATTGGAACATTTTTATTCACAGAGATATTTGGCAACTGATAGAATTGATCCCCAAGAAACATAGACATTGAGCATTATTACAGTTACTGGAATGTATTAAGAAATGGGATCTTTGGGAGATGCAACAAAATGGCAGCATGAGAGAGGCCCTGAAAAAAATCCCCTAAAGATTACAACAAATGAAACATCTATAATTCAACTAAAGATTCCCTATGTATAAACACAGCTAAGAAACCCACTCGTCATATCAAAGTACCTGCAGGTGGGCAGAGGGGCAAATGGAGGAGAAAGAAGGGCAAGTGCTCAGACACGGCTGCATGCAGGTACCCAGTTGGAACTCTACTGCTGGAGGAGGGAGGAGGATGAAGGCAGTGGGTGAGGATTCCAGACCTCACTCTGTCCATTGGACAGAGGAAAGAAGGCCCAGATGAGGGGACTCTGAGACACCAAAACCAGACCTCACTTAGGCCCCCAGGAAGTATAGACTGGGTCCGAGAGATGCAGCGGCCTAACTTCACTCAGAGAGGAGAGGGAGAGATGGGTGCGGTGAGGAGCCACAATGTGACCTCCTCACTCTAGCCCGGGAAGGAGAAAGAGAAAGGGGGCTATGGGCATTTCTCAGCCTACAACCAGCACTGTCTGAGGGACCAGCACACAGGATAGCTGACCCCAAGGCTCAGGGCAGAGACTTCAGGGCAAACCGAGAACAGAAAGGTGTGAGCCCATACTGCCAGTGTAGCCCTGCCACTCCAGACTAAAATCAAAAGCATGAAGCCTGGCCACTTCCAGGCCTCTGTCCTCCCAGTATTGGCATCAAACCCTAAAGAAACTGCAGCAGTGAGTGTCAGGTTAAGGAGCAGAATATCTACTCCTTAGTGAGGTTGCCAGAATGAGGAAACAAAGAAATACAGCTTAAAATAAACTTAAACAGCAGAAACTCACAGTAAATGGGATGGAGTTAAACAATCTATCTAAGACAGAGCTCAATACAATGATTATAAAAATTATCAGAGAAATTAATGATAATTTCAGCAGAGAGATAGTAAGCATAAAGAAAGATATAGGGGCCATAAAAACAGATCAGACAGGGATAAAGATTACAATAACTGAAACAAAGAATAGAATTAAAGAAATCACCAGACTAGATTAAGCAGAGGTACAAATCAGTGATTTGGAGATCAGAGTAGCAGATACCTAATCAAAACAACTAAAAGAAAAAAGGATCCAAAAAAATAAAGATATAGGATTCCCCTGAGACAACACCAAGCATAACTATATTCTCATAATGGGAATACCAGAAAGGGAAGAAAAATAGCAAGGGATGAGAACTTATCTGAAGAAATAATAACTAAAGATTTTCCTAACCTGGCGAAGTAAATAGACATACAAGCCCAGGAAGCACAGAGAGTCTCAAACAAGATAAACCAAAAAACTATGTAATTCTTGCTAACAGATGTCACCCCAAAAAGTCGATCAATAAAAATGAATTAAAAAATAAATGAATACATTGGATGTAGTGTTCAAATAAAAAAAAAAAAAGATAAACCAAAAAGGCCTACATGGAGACACATCATAGTTAAAATAGCAAAAGTTAAAGACAAAGAAATAATATTAAAAGCAGCAAGAAAACAGCAAATAGTAATTTATAAGGAATCACTTCTATGACTATTAGCAGGCTTTCCAGCAGAAACTTTACAGGCCAGAGGGGACTGGCAGAAAACATTCAATCTGGTGAACACCAAGGATCTACAACCAAGATTAATGCATCCAGCAAGGCTAGCATTCAAAATTGAAGAACAGATAAAGAGCTTCTAAGACAAGAAAAGGCTAAAGCAGTTCATTACCACCAAAGCAATACTACAAAGAATGTTAGAGGGGCTTCTTTAAGATGGGAGGTGGGGGAAGCAAAAATTATGATTAGTAAAATGGCAATAGCCACATATCTATCAACATTTACAAGTGGAGTATCAAACAGAGGAAGACAGATGTAAGTTGACTTCACTTATAGATGAATTTCAAAGAGAAAAGTAAACCAGCAGAACAGGAACAGATTCTGATATAGAAAATATTTGGTTTGTTGCCAGATGGGAGGAGGGCTGTAGGAAGAATTGAAATAAGAGGAAGGGATTTGCAAGTTCAGTTTGGTGGTTACAAAGTAATAGTTATGGGGATATAGGGTGTAATATTGGAATATAGTCAATAATCTTCCAATAACCATATGTGGCATCAGATGGGTACCAGGTTTGGTGGGATGAGGGGAGGAGGCCTGGAAGGGTGGGTGAAAAGAGGGAAGAAATCAAGAAGTACAAATTCATAGTCACAAAATAGTCACAGTGTCATAAAGTGTGTCATAGGGTATACAGTCAACAACATTGTATTAACCATATGTTGTCAGAGGGGAACCAGATATATTGGAATGAGGATTTTGTAAGTTATGTGAATGGGTCACCACTATGCTATACACCTGAAACATATTGTATGTCAAATTAAATTGAAAAATAAAATAAAATAAAAAGAAGTGGGATCTTTCAGTCACTGAAAATTTTATTCTTTTTAAGAATTTTCTTATTTGTGTATCTGCTTCTTCATGTGGGAAAAAAGTTAAAATTGACACTAATAGAAATCTATCTACCATGAGTAAAATAGATGAACAAACCTAGCTATAATATTAAGCATAAATATATCAAGATTAATTTTTTCCAATGTTTAATTGACAAATTCTTGGAAGTTAAGACTTGAAAATAGAAATTGGAAGGTTGTTAATTATTAGTCAGAGACTAAATATAAATCTCATCTTTTCAAAAACACAGTAATGTAATTGAAAAGTATTAATACATAGCTTTTTTCCTTTTAAATATTGTAATACTTATATTATTTTTAATATTAATTTTAACTGACATGTATATAAATATAAATTTCAATTAAGAATGTTTCTAATCTGCCTGCATTTCTTTTTTGGCCATTATTGTTCCTTGTTTCCTTTCATGATTATTACCAAAAATAATTGTGTCATATAGATTAGAGAGTGCTAAATAATTTGAGATCTACTGTAGGTGTCAAATATATGAGGTGTGCTACTATGTCTACCTGTAAAATATGACCGTCAACAGAAAAATCTCTTAGAAATTATGAGAGAGCTTGGCAATGTGGGACAATATTAGCTTTTGTGCCCCAGCAACAGCAAAACTAAAAAACACCAAATAAAAAATTATTACTAAATAAACACTAAACAATAAAATGATTAAATGACATAAAAATAAAATGTATAGGATGGGAATATTCAATATTTTAAAGATTTCAATATTCCCACTCCAATTAACTGATAAAGAATTAGGTTCAGAATCATATACATGGAATTGGAAGTGACCTTGAAGTTCTAGTTGAATCCATTCAACTTACAAAGATAATACCGTCAGGTAGTAATATCTTACTCCCACCCTGAGATGGAAGATAACAAGGCTAGAGCTGTGATTTCCCCATCAGTGTGAGGTGGAGGTTTCATACCATAGAAACATTAAGATGCAAACTTGCAGAAGAATAGATACACCAATTTTATGACATAATTTTAGCAGTTCTCCCACCATTATGGTCCTCAGTTTGAACCATCAATGAAGTCATATGAAGACATCAATCAGAGACACTCCATTAAACATTGACAAACACTCAAGACCCTGTCTTCAAAATCTCCAGAACTAGTTACATAGAAATAATTCAACTATTGAAGACTTTTATGAAGCAATGTTATTTGTTGAAACTTCTATTGATCCTGACCTAAGAATTTCTAATTTTTAATAACACCATTCTCTGGCAACACATATATTTAATTGTCTGACAATTAAGCTCGTGAACTGATCCTAGAAAAAGTGCTACTTATCTCATTGCTGAATATCACTAATGGTCACCTTAAAAGTACCCCTCTTGGGAAGCTGTGCACCAATGCCAGTTCCTAGTCCACCCTTCAAAGCAATTTTTGAACTCTTTTGCTAGAATGGCCATCAGAGCTGTCACTGTATTACTCCATTTTGATGTAATCAAAATTTCTTCCAATATTTCCTTTATCTTCAGGTAAAGAAAAATGTCATTGCAAGCTAAATTAGGTGAGTAGGGAGGGTGTTCCAATACAGTTATTTGTTTACTGGCTAAAAACTTCCTCACAGTGCCATGTGAGCGGGTGCATTGTTGTGATGCAAGAGCCATGAGTGGTTGGTGAAAAGTTCAGGTTGTGTTTGGCTAACCTTATCGTGCAGCCTTTTTAGTACTTCCAAATGTTAAACTTCGTTAACTGTCCTGTTGGTACAAACTCATAATGGACAATCCCTCTGATACCAAAAAAAGGTTAGCAACATCATTTTGACTCTTAATTTAGATTGATGGGACCTTTTTAGTCATGAAGAATTGGCTGACTTCCATTGTGCACTTTCATGCTTTGTTTCAAGGTTGTATTGGTACACCCATGTTTCATTACTAGTAATAACATGGCCCAAAACATCATCTTCCCTCTCCAAAAGGTCTTGGAAAACTTCGACTCTCCTTTACTTTTGTTCATCAGTGAGCTCCTTCAGGACAGTTTTTGCACACACATTTCTCGTGGCAAGATTTTCAGGTAAAATTTTCCTAACTGTTTCTCTATTGATGTTTACTTGGTCTGTTATACTTCTCACAGTCACCTAATGATTTTTGACACACAATTTGATAAATTTTTGTAATGTCTTTGTCAGTTCTGCTTGTTACTGGTCACCCTGATGTCTCTTTATCAGTGACGTTTTCTCTCCCCTCAAAAAAATGTTTAATCCATCTGTACACTGCCATTTTCTTCATGACATTATCCCCATAAACTTGGACTAATATGTTCCAGATTTCACTTACACTCTTGCTAAGTTTAACAAGAAATTTAATGTTTGTTCATTGCTTGAATTCAAGCTCCAACACTCTCGTGACGACAAAAACACGCAATGACAATAATGAATGCCACTCAGCAAGACACCACCACACATGATCATGAACACAGCCATACCAAGGTTGTAAAACCTTACTGAGTCGTTTGTACAGTGCTGCCAGTGCAAGCACAAAGTGGCAAGTTCATGAACTTAATTGTCTGACCTCATATATATGATAATGTCACCAGATGTGTAGCCCAGAGAAAAGAAACCATTTTTAAAGAAATAGACTCTGTAACTTGGTAAATTCTAGTTAAGTAAATTAAAATCTTAGAATGTCCTAATCTTAGTTGGAGGGAGTCATTATTAACCTTCTAACCTTATTTACCAATTGTGATAATAATCATGAAAGGAAACAATTAATTATAGGGTATAAAAGAAAATTTCTAAATGTATTGGTTTATTTAAAATGAATACTTTCATATCACATAAAAATTATATAAGGACAATATTAACTCCCAGATATTTTATAGGAGATGAATAAGAAAATTTCTCTAATGTACACAGGAGCCTTTGTACACATACTTTCTGCCCTGGAATCCCTCGTTTGAAACAAATGCCTGTGTTTCCTTCTCAGTGTCTCAGCCCTGCTGACGTCCCTCCCTTTCTCGGGCCCACCGGGTGACATAAAATCTTTTCTCTCTTTCGTATTGTCTTTCTCTCACGGCATCTACTGCAGCCCAGTAGCCAAACGTGGTAAGTTGATAAACACTAGCCAACACATGAGCACGAAGAAAACACAGGGTATAAAGATTTTAAAATAAGAAAATAATTGAAAATCAGGTAGGCTTTAGGAATAATCAATTTCAACTTTACAAGCCACCTTCCTCTATTGCCCTTACTATTCTGGGTTACCACGGGAGTAGCTGGCCAGATGTAATGTTTTCAGTGAGACAGAAAACAGTGGTACTGTGCGATTCCAAACAGTACATGTTCCTAGGCTCGGCCTGCTGACATCTTGAATTTAGCCCAGTGAGACAAGGCTGACTACACGCACCAGGACTATTGTTTTCTGTCCCATTTAACGTGGGACATCTGGTCATGCTGAAGGCGTACATGTCTCTCCAGGTCAGTCTTTGTTTCTCTTCACACCTGGACTTGGTGAACATCATCTTCACACCTCTGGATGGTGATAAAATTCTTTGGGGTTTGACTTAAGAAAACTCATTCTGGTTTCATGTCTCCCTTCCCAAACTCATAGGGAAGCTTTCTGAGGTTCTTTGCTCTATCTTCCAGCTTCGAAGAACCACAAAATCCCACTCTGCTTGCAAAATTTGTGCATCCCTCTTTTCCTCTTTCTGATTTATGATTTACCATGTTTCTCACCTTTTTTTTTTTAATCTGACCCTAGCTATGGCATAGAGTTCCTCTCACTCCATCCGTATCTGTTATCTACAATGTGCAACTAACACTTTACAACACAAAGCATGGAGGCCAATGACTCCCTTATGCCCTGACATTCACTCTTCCCAAGCCAATAATGAAGCCGGCAGCTTGGTTAATATAATATTTACACTAGCAATGAAGAGAGAGATCTTTCTCCCTCCTGTATAAATAAATTACCCTGAACAAATAAATTCGTCTGACCAAATGAAGAAATGTGAGAGAACATGATTTATTTGGGCCAGAGCCGACCCTAGTAAGACAAAGTGTCATCTGCTTATAGAAACTTAAGCAGAGGTCAACAGTCACATCCTCTGATTTGTACCCCGTGCACGAAGAGCGTGCGGGAAGAACTTGAACCTAGCCTTCAATAGGAGTCCAAACATATACTAATATGTCTGATAGGCTAAAAGGAAGTGAAAATAGAAGCCAGACGATAGAGAGAAATACAGGGTCTCCTAAGGGACAAAGCTTCATGAGCGAGGCAGAAAACTGGCTTTGTCAGGCAAATTCAAGCCCCCCACCCCCACCCCATCCGGGCAAATGGAGTTCCAGGAACGAAGCATCGGAGCAGTAAAGCTGAAGACCCAGTGTCACTGCAAAAGCTGGTCTCGTTGCCATGGGACCACGACCACCCAAAATCCGAACATTAAAAGGGAAGATGTTTGTTTCCTTGACAAATGGAAAGAAACTTTAGGCCCAAAGATCAGAAGTGGAGGCAGCTAGAAACTACCCCAAGTGTCCTCTGAGACACCGTGGAGCAGAGTAGATGAGACCAGGTCCATCCTGCCTCTCTAGGAAAGTGAGAGAGACCTGGAAGCAGACTGGGAAACACAATGGTACAGCTGAAGCTGAGAGGCAGGAATTGGGGCCACAATTCGGAGTCCCCTCACCTTCCTTAGACGTGCTTGTAAGAGACCCTGCACAAAGGAAGGTGATGGGGAGGTGGTGTTCTGTTTGGCAGGTGAAGTGTACTGACCCACTGTGCCGGGGGGAAATCACTGAACTGCTCTCCCCCAGGACCCTTTACCTGTGGGATCTAATGTGATGGCAGAAAGTAGTTTCTAAATACAAACTGGGGAGCCACACAGACAAGTGAAAAAACATAAAATGTCTCCCCCCACAAAGTACTTTCTTTGTAAAGAAATAAACTGTTTTTCAGCATACGTGAAAATTCAAAATAACCCAGTGAGGTCGTTTGGTGTCAGAATGAGAAGTTTAAGGCAGAGAATGAAAGGGGGTGAGGGTGGGAGTCAGGTAAACTCACCAACTAAAGATCCTTTTCCATTGAAAAATAGCATTACAAAATGCAAATTACACTAGAGCTAAATCTATTCACACTTCAGTATATATTAAAATGTTTGAACTAATAGACTGAGAGAGAAATCTAGAGCATTAATTCTGAAGGAAAGAGTACTTCATTTGAGGAAATTGGCACAGAGAGCTCAAAGGAAAGGTAATGAGTTCTCAGATGATTGAGAACAGGAGGCAACGTGGTGCTTGAACAAAGGTGAACAAAGGCCTTGTGGGAGGGCATCTAAGACAAACAAGTGCCTGGATTTCTGGAGCAAACTGCTTTTATGTTATGAAAGACTTTGTTTATTAAAGTATAGTTGACATACAGTATTATGTTATACAACATAGTGATTCGACTTTCATATACCTTACAAAGTGACCCCACAATAAGTCTATTAACCATCTGTCACTGTACAAAATTATTATGGTATTATTGACTCTATTCCCTGTGAAAGATAATTTTTATGTAGCAATTGGCTTTCTGTTAATGGTTGCTAATAATAAGGATTAGAGCAAGAATCATGCTACACAGACATAGTGTTCACAAATCAATAAATAGTCTGAACACATGTATTAGAGTTCTCATTGTATACATGTGTGGGCTTTTCCCTACAAAGACCCATATCATTTTATCTTTGTCCTTTAGGTATATGACATAAATTCCATTTGAGCTTAAATAAATTGAATATGGCTATTAGTGAAGGAATTAATTCCCTTTGAGTAAACTATTTATCTTTTTTTAAAAAGAAAACAAAAGATATAGAGATACAGATACAGAAATATCTAACTCAAAGAACTAAACCAAATTTTTTTTGGTTCATTAGTGTTCCCTTTTTATGTCAGCTTTCAGTATCTTTGCACCTTCTGTAATGCTCAATTCTATTCATGTACAGTCTATTGTTCTCCTTGTTTCAACTACTGGCAAAATCACAAAACAGAAGACAAAGGAAGTCATAATATTCTATCAGTTCAAATCAAAGGACCACACATTTAGGAAGGATTCAAGTCTGCTTTTGCAAGATGATCGTGGAACACAAAAACATGATGAACATATCAAAAATATTTCTCACATACTGCCTGCCATACAAAGGTTGGTGGAATTAAACATCATTATTGCTCTGTTGTCAACATGTTAGAATATATAGATAAGTAAGCCATACACATGTCTAAGCCCTATCATGATTCATAAATTACTGTTATATTTGCTACTGCTGTTTTTTAAAAAATATTTAATAGTTTCCAGAGCATACCCACTCAGACTTTGGATCCTATGTTTGTCAGAGTTTATTTTTCCTCAAATTATAAGAGACAAATTCAGAGTGATCCTCTGAACCCCTCAAACGTTTTAAAGTGTATTGCTGATGAATGAGACCATCTAGGACAGGGGCTGTCACTGCCATCGTATTTTATCATTTGAATGTAAGCACGTCTGAGGAGTCTTTGCTATCACTGTGATAGAAAGTTTGGCTTTATTTCACATAACTATGTATTGATTTGCCAATCATTTAAGATTGCCTTACCTGGTTTATAGACCATAAAAATTCTTGTGATATAAAGGGTCTCAAAATTATCTTTTTAAAAACCTTCCTTATTTCTATAAGGAATCAGTGGCTCAAAGGTGAAATGACTTGCTAAAGGTCACAACCAAAAATTAGGCTAAAGGATCTGGAATCTACCTTTCTGTTCCATTGCTAAGTCCCCCCTAGTATGTGTGACATCTCATTTTGTGGCCAGGTCTGCTTATTGGAAAATTTACTGTAAGAACAGTTTAAGAAAATCAAAAATCCAACTGATACTGATGCTCACTCTAATTCCAATAAAAGATATTAATTGGCTTTAGGAATAATCTTTGCTTACTGGTTCTCATCTGACTCCTACGAGAGTTTGATATATTTCAAAACTTCACTAACTTCTAAGTGAACATGAATTGAAGGAGTCAGACTGTGGACTTTCTGAATCTGTCAGAAAAAAATGTGCAAATTAGAAGATCCAGGCATAAGGTGTATACCCAGTTACGCTGCTGACAGTTACATGGTCAGATCGTTGTGTTCCAGATTGCAAATCAAGTGTTTCAGTGTACCATAAGATAGCAAGAAAATGTGATTCTATGATCTGTCATCCATCTGGAAGTTTTATCTGATAGTAAGAAAAAAATTCAATCCTGAGAAAAGAATTAATATACATTTTCCCCCATAAAGCTGTGCTAGTTGAGGTCTGTTTCAAACAGGAATACCTGAAAAACCATGACTGAGTCTACATAGACAAAATGACAAAACAAAAAAAGGAACACTAATGTGGTTGCTCTGAAGAGCCAAATTTAAAAATCTTAATGGAAATGAAGTTAGGTATACAGGATAAATGATTTAGGATAATTGTTTAAGCAAGTGATAGAAGCAGAAATTAAGAGTAAAACAAGAAAGGTTCTTTTCAAAATAAAAACAAATACTGACATTAAAATATGTGCTATTACAAACTCCTCTCCAGATATTAGATACAAAAAGTTGGAAATCTACCAATAACTATTAAGCAACTACTACGTTTAAGACACTGTTTTAGGCACTGGGGTGGTTTTTAGCAGAAAATAGAACAGACAAGATCCCTGTTCTCGGGCAGGCTAGCCCTGCAGTAAAGGAAGGCAATATATAGAAATGAAGAAATTCACTGAATGAGATTCCTATTTTTTTGTTGCTCTCCAAGTGTCAGGTTTCCCCTTCCAGACCAAGAGCTTGCGGCAAATAAAAAGTGAAAAAATCTATATCTCTTTTCATATTTGATTTATTTTCCTTCCTGAAAAGTATCCAGTGATTGTCTATAAAATTTCAATTTTATCTCCCTAAGTGTGAATGCCTATTTAGGCATGCTAAATGTTTTTCGTATGACTGAATCGATTTTACAGTTAAGCAAATAGGGATCGCGCACCTATCTCTTGCCAAGCACTTCCACAGGGACTGATGTGTGCCTTTCTAGAATTCTTATGGGGTGAAGACAAATAATTAAAGACAATTACTTTACTTCCTGGAAGCACCAATACTCTTATCCTGAGAAAACACAGATAATAATAATTTCTAAACAATTTTTAACAACATTGTTTTTTAATAATGCCATTTCTACCATCATTTTTAGTCATACAACCATAGTGTTCAATCCTTACAACTTTACATAACATATGTTAGTTTTCCTGTTGTATAGCTAAGGAACAAGACTGACACTGATAAAATACTTTCCAGTAGTAAAGCCAGGAATATTTCTTTAGTATTCTTATTCCAAGGCCTGCATTCCATCTACCAAATCCCCTGGGGCCTTCTTTCTGTACCCCATCCTAGTACTTCCAAGCATTTAAGCACTTTTTTTTTATATTCACTCAAAACTCCAAGTAAATCTTAAAATGTGATTTGTGTAGAAAGTGCTTTTATGGTACTGCCCCCACAAAACATGGAAATGGAGACCCCACAATGCCTTTCCTCTCCGTGAAAATTATGTGCCCTATCGTATAGGAGTGTGCTTTACTCTTAAGAAACAAGATGCATGCAAATCATTTCCATGTTGTAGGCAGCCTTCTGAGCAATATGTAAATAAGCACAAGAAAAAAATATCCACATTAATAAACAGCCCCTTGGATATATGAAACCCATCTGCAACATTAGGTAAAGAGTTTGTATACTGTGCAGTCAGACGGGATGTCCATATTGCATTTCTCAGTGTCTGTAAGGGAAAACAGAATGATGGTTCAGGTAGGGTGGTGCCATATGGCTGAATCCATGAAAATATCACAGAGTTATTTTTTTTCAGCAACTGTGATCAGTCCATGTAAGCAAGGATCAAGTCTCTGCAAATAGAATTATGACACTCCAAGTTTCATCCTGTTTCCAAGGTCTCTTTCTCACACATCCTGCTGAGATTAACCTATAATATTTCTCTGCACACGGATTGAGTTCTCCTAAAATAGGGGATGGTGACCAAAGGGAAATTGCAAGCAGAAGAGACACAAGCAACAGAAATGGCCCAAAGTGAGAATCACAGATTGACAATACAACATGTGCCAGGGAGCCCATAGCTGACATTATCAAGTAAGATGACTCAGAGGGGGAAAAAAATTCAGTAAAGGAACTGTTAACTCACACCAAACAGGAAATGACTGATTAAAGACAGAACAGAAATGCGAAGCCAAAACTTAACTCAAGTCAGATCTTTAGCTGTGCCCTCACAGAACAGGACTATGGCATGTAACCCCACCTCCCCCTGCCTGATACTATTGGCACTCTCTTGGAAAAGTGGAAATGATAGCAAGAAAATAACAGGCATACTGTCATTTCTTTTTCTCTTAATTACTTGTTTTCTTATTCCTTTCCTAATAAGATTTGGGGTTCGATTTTGTTATCATAAATAAAATGTAAGAATTAAAAGTGACACAATCCAAATAGAGTTAGCCAAAGTTAGCTGTGACATTTGCAGGGTATTCACCTCATCCCTTCTTATAGTCCTCAGATTCTAGAAAAAATAGACTGCCTCTTTTGCTGCTATTAGCACAGCTTTGGAAAGATGACTCCCAACGTCCCTGATAATATTTTTGCTAATTGTACCATACAACCCAAGAAACTCAACAACTTTTGGCTAGATTTTGTCTAGGTTCACATTAGAATTTCAACCACTTCGTCCCACGAGTGAATTCTACTTCTATTTGACACATTGAGTGTATTCACAGTTGCTCCCAACATGCAAGTCTGAATTTAATCCTCAAAATGTATTTTAATCAATATTCTGTTTGGAACCTAAAGCCAAGTTACCCTCTAGATCACAGAGAGGGTGTGAAGAGGCCTCCAACTCCTGACACCTCAGCCAGTAACAGCTAATGGTTGTGCACCAAAGTTCTCCTCAGAGAGATAAGAACAGTCAACTACATTTCTCTCCCAGACCTGTCTGCTTTGCCTGTCATCCAAAATGCAAACATTAGTCCTTCGTGTTTTTCATACTCTCACTTTCTTACTGCTTTGTTCTTCCTACTCGCCGAGACAACTGACAAATGAACTCCCCATACTTCTTTGCCCTACCTGAAATTTAGTCTCACTCTTCTTTAGGTCTTCTATGTCTGGAGTGGGGGAAGTGAAATGAATGGATTGATTAGTATGCCAATTTCCTGGTTTTACTTCCAGACCATTATCTTCTTCCCTCATATGAAATCTTTCAGGCTATTGCCCTTTAATATATCATGACTCCTCCTTGCTATTGTCATTTGCATTGTCTATAGTTCATTCCATTTAACTCCCCATCACTTCTCTTCATGTTTTGAACACTTCAGAACCTGGCTTTTGGTCTTGTCCTTCACCCCAAGTTCAATCTTCATTTAACTAGCTTCAGTTTTGATATAAAACCTCAGTCTCACAGGGATTTGGCTTCCTCAGTTCAGTGAGTTTCACTTCTTTGCCAATCTTCCCCCTAGAAATGTTTCATCAACCAAAGACTTTCTACCTTTAAACCATTAAAACCCATGACCGTCTTCTCTGACTACACCTGTCATCTATCCAGCTCATTTTTCATTTTATTCCCATGATTTGTCCACATCCTGGAGCTTCCAGTCCCACATCCCTCCATTTTTTTCCAGTCTTCAACTCCTTGCTATCACTGAGCAATGATGGAGAAAATCTCACATATTTGGCCAGTTTCTCCCACTATAAATTTGTGGTCTGGAATTGATATTGCATTTTTAACATGGTCTGACATTTCTTCTTCATAATTCACTTTTTCACCTAAACTGCTCTTCCTAAAATTTCCCAGAAACCTTAGGACTGCATCTCAGAGAAATTACTTGGGCCAAAGATTCAAGCAAGGTTCTGATAAAACCAGACTAGTCATTACTGAAGAAACACCAGATGCCATTTGTGCCAGGAGACAGACTTGATGAGTCACATCTGGGGGAAATGCCACTGAAGCCCTAACTCAGAGCCAGAGCAGGAAGTAGTCCTTCCCCCCCAACCTTGGTGGCAGGTGCATAAAGCTATTGGAACTTAGAACTAACCCTGAAGAGGATATGGTAAGAGAGAACCAGAACAGACAATTGAAACCTCCACATAGCTGAATTTCCAACCAGCACTAACTAAGTGTAAGGTTAGTTTAATGGACTGACTTAATCTGAAATTGACAAGGCAACATTTTCTGTTATCAAATGGAAATGGGAGCTTACAATAGGGATGGTGTCAAACTGTGAGAAAATAAAATTTATAAATTATACACGTGACTATGTTATACCAATTTATTATAATATTACCAGTATCAACATGTGTAACGCACGTCCCCTTTAACCAACAAATCCCACCTGAGGACATGTTTCCCTGACAAGATACTCAACTATACAAAAAAGGATGTTCACACATCATCAGATGTTCATCACAGTATCTTCCTAATAAGAAAGGCATGAAAAAATCCAAGGTATCCATCCATAAAAGACTAGTTACTTATTTAATCATACTTCATATGCATCATAATACTATGCAATGCAGTAATTAAAAATAATGATGTAGATTTACATTTCTTTGCATAGAAAGATGTTACCACATAATAGTGAGTAAAAGAGGGGGAATGACAGCAACTCTCTATACATTAAATATTACATTTTCATTCTTTCCTAATAAACAAATTTGTAATATCCACTTGGCCCCAGTCTAGGGCTCATTTCCCAATAACAGCCAACATACGCTATCAGCATCCTTGCTAATAATGTCATTGTGATGTTTCATCAGACAATCACTGATCTCTTTCCATGCAGCAGTCAGAAAGAAAGTAAGGGGCAAGGAAACCACTTTGTATGAGAGGACGGTTTTCAATTTCTAAGATGGCCCTAGGCTTAATTTTGAGATTCAAGATAATGGCTCTCACAGCCTACCTCTTAACCCATGATACTCCCTGAGATCCCTTCTTGGATATTTTTCCTTTTCATTTTAAATACTCTACTTGGCTGGTCATATTCCCAACATGTCTCATGTTGCAAGACCCTGAGATGAGAATTTTTATTTAAGTGATTCATTACAGAAGTGCTTCCTAGAGAGTCTAGTAAGAAACTGAGAAAGCAGGACAGAGAGTGTGAACAAACCAACCAAAGGTGCAATGTGGGGCCAAGTTTTGGAGGGCAAATTATACCTCACAATCTGCCCCACCTGGAAGCAAGAGAGCTGAACTGTTGTACTCCTGTACCACTTGACTCCTGGCTAAGGTCTGCTCTTGGGGACCGAAATAGCCAGCCTGTATACAGTAGCTGCAGTATCTGAGGGTAGTTCTCCACAGGTCCAGGCCACCAGACACAAAACCATAAGGACACTGGGGTGAGGATGCTGGCCAGAAAGTAGAAAATGCAAAAGGGATCCCACTGTTATTAGTGAAAAATTCCTGTCCACTATGACACTCACAGCTTCAATGACCATGACAAATTCCCAATCAGTATCATTCCTACAGATGTCACCTTAAACTTCAGACTCATATACCTGTCTATTGAACCTCTTTCTTGTCAACCAGGCCCCCCAAACACATCTTGTCCAAAACTGGGCTCCTATTTTTAACCACAGGTACTGCTTTTTATTTCAGTGAATATCACTTTCATACCACTTTCACGGGCAAATCCAGAAATTTAATTGCACATTGCCAGATACCTTATCCTTAAATTCACCAAGTCCTCTTGACTACCTCTTCAGTTGATCTCTAATCGATTCCTGACTTCCATCTTAGTTCTGGCTTAGTACTCTCCTCACCGTGTCCTTGTTTACTGTGCCCCTTTACAATTCATCATCTATCATACTACCATGGCTTATCACTCTCAAATTTAAATCTTACTATATAACTCCTCTGCTTAAAATCTTTCAAAAGCTTCTCATTTCTCACATTAAAAAACTAAGTTCTTGGCTTTTAAAATTACATCCACCCTGTTTTAAACTCCTATCTGCTTTTCCAGCACCAAATCTGCCTCTAAAATCCTAAACTCAAGACACATTTAACTCTGTAGTTTCCCAAAGTTGTCTTGCTCTCTTATTCTTAAGGCAATCACTGAATACCTATTCATCTTTCAATACTTCGTTTTCACATTAGATCTTCTGCAAGACTTCCTTGGAATCTCCTTTCCTTCAGGCTGATTAATTTCTCCTTTTTGTTCCCCATTACTACAGTCTATACATACTCTCATGGTAGTTATTTTCTTAAGCCTAGGTTATTAGATGATTAGCTCTTAAAGGATAGAAATATCTTGTTCATTTTGGGCCTATCTAGCACATTACCTGATGCAATGTTCTAACTCTTATCATTTTCTTAAATTTTTGGCCCTTTATCCACAATCAGGCAGTATATTGCTGTATTTGGTACCAGTGACAAAGACGAAAAAGACTGGGTCTCTGCCTATAGTCCAACGGGGGAGATTTTCATACGTGAGATGATTCAAATAGGATAATATGATGAGTTCTGAGTTAGGGGTATCCACTGGGTGCTGTGAATTTAATTGAGGATCGTTTAGCCTAAACTAGGGGTTTAGAGAAGTCTTGCTGTAGAAAATGATGCCTGAGCAGAATTTCAAAGGAGAAATAAAGGTTAGCTAGGAAAAGAAATATGATTCCTCCAGATGTTTCCATTTCAGCTTAAAGTCAGCAGTATTATAAACCAACTGCGTCTTGTCCTTAAATGTCACCAAAGAAACAACCAGCGAAATTTGAAAAGGACAGTAAAATGATAGGCCTTCCTCACCAGAAGTCCAGGTGATTAGATCACATTGGTTACATTGTTTCTGAGTCTCAGGGAAGTCAAACACCAAGCAGACCTATGCATATATTTAAGAGACTCTCCTTAATGTAAACATTATCTGGAATGAACTTTCTCCCCACTCATCCTAGATTTTACCGAGATTAAGCAAACAGCAGGTAAACTTTACATACCTGGTTTTCTACTGCCCTTTTAATGGTATCACCAGAGTCTAAAATGTTTGCAGGTTTTTTTTAAACATTATTGCAATAGGGTAAATTTTTATTATTATATATGGAAGCTAATTATTTCAGAGTAAACAACAGATGTTTGCACCCTTATTACCGTTTGGTACTGACACTGGTATTAAATGATAATATGAAAACATGTCACAGACATGAATGATGAATTCAAATGTCAGGAATGGAGAAAAAGAAATGTTTAACATAGAAAATTTAAGGGTTTTGAATGAAAAGTATGAGCACCTTCTTCAGGCAGTATGCAATATTACCTTTCCACAGAATAATAATGACCTGGAAAATTTCAAGGCATGTTTCTCTTCAAAAATTGTTATTGAGGTATCAGTGATTAAAATATTGATTTGATCTATCAAGTAATATCACCTGGCCAAAAAAAAATCAGTTGTATCAAAAATAATAAGCTTACAGATAAATAGGTGGATTTCTACAATAAATAGATGTTTTCATGTTGTATACTAATTTTTTGGACATTATGTGATATGTTTCTAGAAATCCAAGTTCATATATTTAGACATTAATTGATGTACCCTACATGCAATGGCAAATGACATTGTTAATTTAAATTATTATCATCATTTGATGTTTTCTAAGACAGAACCTATTCTTAGGCTACCAAAACGGATAAGATTTCATTCAGTAAAAACTATTACTAATCTTTTTTATTCATGTAGTTTAAAAAGTTGGCTGCATTTCAATAAATTAAATGTTCTATGTCTTTTCTCTTATCATTAGCTAGAAGTGATTAAGATTGATGAAAAGAGACATCAAAGGCTTTACCTGAGGAGTGTGAGTTCTTGTCTCCTCTGACCAAAACATGGGCTCTGTGAGAGAGGGCACGTTGTCTGTCTTGTTGAGCACTGTGTCCTCAATACCTGTGATAAGGCCCAGGTCCTAGGAAGATACACAACATACATTTGTTGAATGAATGAGTGAATGAATGCATGACCCAATAATAAAAGCATTCAGTGTTTTTAGGTGTCCTTTACAATATCACTTTGAGTATGGTTTTGTAACTTTCAAGATATCGAAAGTACATTATAAATCATAAATGTTATATTTACAATTATCTTTAACAGGCTAATAAAGTACTTTGAATTCATATGAATTTTTGTGCTCCATGTAGGGGTAAATGGGCATTTGTTACAGCCCTCTGTTGACCACAAAGGAAAGACAAGGAAGCAGTTGGCCCATTTTCTTCTTCACAACCACTGACTATTTAGCCAGAGTTTTTTTAAACGAATCTGTGGAAAGTCAGAATTGTTTATTTCTCAAGAGAATAGAAAAATAAAGTGATTATACTTTGGAGTATAAAGGAATTGTTCATGCCAGATGGAAGATTGTGATTCTTACCTAGAAAAATGAGGTCAAATTCTAAGTCTTGGCTTCTCCTACAAGTGCTTCTGTGTTTCTTCACAGATTCTGAACTTTACTCTTAACCTGAAAATACATGTCTCTGGTCATAACAGACACCACATAAAAGAAAGTGACTGAATCTTTCCAATGCATGTCTAGCACAGTTGTTAAAAACATGAGCTATAGAAAAAGAGCACGGAGTTTGAATCCCACCTTGAATTCTTAGAAGATGGAGGGCCCTGGGTAGGTTCCATGACTTTGTTGTGCCTGTTTCTCACCTGTGAAAATGGGAATAGTAACAATTCCCACTTCGTGGGGCTGTACATAAGAGGGGTTTGTGCTATAGCAGCAGCAGAATAGAACTGCTTGGCCAGAAAGGATAGTGGCCTCATGCGGTGGGGGAGTAACCTCCTTCTCTACACTTCTTTCATATTGGCTGTTGTAGAATGAAGATGTTAAAGCTGAAGTTATGAAAATAAGCAAGAACTGAAGGGGAAAGACACTAAAATGTATTATTTCCCTACCGTACCTCATGCACTTACCACATAGTTCTTAATGTAATCTTCACCATAAATCTAAAAGTTGGTATCATTTTTCTATTTTCACATACAAGAATGGAAGGCTGAAAGAAGTCAAATAAATTGCCACGGTCACAGTCCTGGTTAGGTGGCAAAGCTGGGACTTGATCCCAGGCCTGAGTCCACAATCCACATTGTTTAAATAATGCCCCAGTGCTACTCAGGGTCATGGAACTTTTGTGCAAGGCCTGGCCACCCACACACTGTCCCCAGTCCTGGACTAAGATACTCATAGGCACTACAAGAACGGAGCAATGAGGCCCTACCACTCCCCGGCTCCAAAAACAGTTTATATAACAAGAGCCTCAATGGAGCAAGGGCTGTCTCCTCAACCAGCTGAACTCTTGGGTGAAGGTAATCATTTCCTAAACCAGTGCTTCTGAAAAGTTGTGATGTGCAGGTTCTGGTTCAGGAGGTCTGGAATGGCACCCGGGATTCTGTATTTCTAACAGCTCCCCGTGATCCTGCTACCCCTGGCACCATGCACTAGGTGGCAATACCAGGTTCTCTAATGTGTGAAAAACAGAACTCAGTCTCACGCAGTGCTTATTTTAATGGCATGCACTGGTTTGCTCTAATGAAAAAAAGAGAAAAAGCAAACTAAGTAGTAGGGATCTACAACCTTTCTCAAATAAATTTGAGAATAGAAGCAGGAAGGAGCCTGCAAAAATATGAGAATGAGGGAGAGGCACAGTAGGATTTATTGAGACAAAAGTACCTACCTCCTTTACCCCCTTTAAAATAAAATTCATGATTTTTTTTCTTTCTCATTGTTATTAAACCTCTTTTAGCGATAGTATCTGTCTGAGATATTCTCATATCAAAAGCTGCACCGTGAGTTGAGGTATAGGAAGCTATATGCACATCGTATAGAGGTAAAAATAAAATAGAATAAAATCCTCTTCTTCCATCCCCCAATACCTACATGATAAAACAATCTAGGCAATTTAAAAAGAAATAGACATGTGGGAAGAAAAAGAACAGGACAAGGGAAATCGAGGCAAGTTGGGGTAGGTCAAGGAAGCAAACAAGTAGTACATAGAACTAATGAGACTTCCCAATTCGGGGGTAGAACTAAAAAAGATTCATCTAACAGTTGTTCCCATGCCTCTCATTCCCTTAGAGGAGAGGAAATTTCCCTTCTATTTCCCAGGAGAAAGGTCCAAGGAAACCCATGTAGCCTTTATTCTCAGGCCCCAGGAGATAGGGAGCAATTTCTCTAAAGGTACGTTCAGGAGCAGCTCAGCCTCCCCCGCACCCGGGTCTGTGTGACGATGGGCGGGTGTGTAGGCCCACACTCCGCTCCGGCTAATCCAGCAGCTCCAGCCCCGGCGGGGAGACTGCAGCTTTGCCACATTGCCCCAGTGAGGTGGGAGTTTTATTTACGAAGTGAATTTTTTAAGTGGCTCACCTGATAGTCAAATCCTATTTTCTACCATTTACCAGTAACAAAGCTGACATTTTGAGCTGTAAGTAGCTGCCTTGAATATCTATCTTTTAATTGATTCTAAACTTGGGAGAGGAAGAGAAATTGTTATATATTTGGTCTCCTCCAAAACTTGAATCATGGCTAACTGGAATGGGAAAGCTTTGTGGAGAGCTCAGTATGATCTGGAAGGAGAGGCAGCAATGACTGATATATTTAAAACATGACAAATAAGTACTGCTTTTACTACTGAATGACTCATAAGATGGGTTAATTAGTTGATTTTTTTTTCAAATACTTTTATGTGCAACAGAAATTTTCTGATCCTTTCAGTGTAGGCAACTTTGTTTCAGAGAATTACGAGTGTTGTAGAGAGAATGTTAGAATTAAAATTTGGATTCTAATAGCACAGTTGACCTATGACCTCTGGCAAAAGCTACACAAACACTGAATACCAAAAGATACTGCTGATTGAGTTATCATCCTTCTGACTCAGTTCTTTAATCTGTTTGTGTATGGACATGAGATTCTTGGAACAGAGAAGCTAAATGACTTGTATATCTTGTTCCAAATGCATTAATTTTACTAGACTATGAATTATACCTATTAAATTTCTTACCACCTTTCTTTGGATAGAAAATACCCTTCTGTTGCATTTGCCCTCTTCATAATACATTCTGATATTCATCTGCTCTTCTTTCCATTAATATTTCATTTAAAGTGCAAGGTGACATCATCATTTTCATACTGGTCTTTAAACATCTTTTCTGGGGACTAATTTCTCTTTATATTGTTTAAACAAGGTAACAAGCAGATGAATTTAAATTCAAATGGAGGATAACTGTTATATACATGTTTTTATTCAGTTGAACGTCATATAGAACTCAAGCTAATGTAGCCCCCAAAATTCAAAATATAGGTGGAGAAAAAAATATTTATTCTCCATGAAGTCTATGTGAGCCTTTGACTGTACATAATCAAGAATAGTATTCATGACATTTTCTGTAGAGAAAATGAGAGGTAAATTTGACATTTAAAAATATGCTTTTTCTCCCCAGAACCTACTTTCACAATAGCTTCTTCTCAGCAAAAGAGGTTTGAGGGACAATATTTAAAACAGCAATTTATTTCCTGATTTCTTTTTCAGGATTAAGATGAACTTGTGAAAATAAATGCTGGAAGTCTGCAAGTTGAAACTTACCCATTGACAAATAAAACAAATGTCTCCATTGTCAAAAATGTGTTTAAAAGGAAAGAGCTTAATGGTTTCTCATTTTAGTAATCCAGATGTTTGTTGTCAGCTTATCTCATTATTGTTAATAGGAATCTAATTGATATTTACTCTTCAACAACTAGGTTAGCACTTTCTTACTGTTTAACTTCTTTTGTATAGTTGCCACATTTAACTGTTTTTTAAATTCCCTCCAGTCAAATTCTACATGACCTTCTCATCTATAAAGATAGCAACTTTGTTTCGAAATACATTTTACCAAGCTTAAATGCTATTGAAGTCTCATCAACCAGCGAAGGGCAAGGCACACTTCATTTTTAGCTAGCTCACATTGTTTTCCATAATATAATGACTGGAGCTTGGGATGTTTAAATGGTACTTCACGGTGCAGACGTGGTCTAAACTTCTTCATGATTATACATATGCTATTCTGTGGTGCACTAATCTCTTCTGCCTTGGGTGTTTTAACAAAATGGCTGAAATTTTCAGCCATTATGGATGAGTTATTCAGCAAATCCGTAAAAGCAATTCCACTTGACAAGCCTATAGTACTACTTTAAGTGATTGAATCTCTTTGATTCCACAATGGCAAGGTCCTTATTATTCTTGTAGGAATTTCACAAGTTCTAAGAATATTTCCAAAATGCCAGTAGCCACCTTGCCAAGAAGAGAAAGGCAATTCAGTCAGAACTATATTAATTTGATTTAGAGAATCAAGTTTAAGCAATAATTTCTTTTCGAAGAAAAAAAACCTATTTGTTATACTTCATATTTAAATGAATGGATCTTATATTAGATTGTGTCTTTAAGTTCTAACCATAACATGGCTTTCTTCTGTTGCTTAAATTTATTTTCTAGTAAATGAATGGAAGCCACAAAATTGGTGAGGCCCTGAAACTTATTTATTTGAAACACTGAATCGTATATGAGTACATCTCTTAAAGGCAAAGGGATGTTTTTTGCCCTGAGAGTATTAGTCATGGTTCATAGTTCGTGGGAAAAACTAAGGAAGTCTCAAATTTGTGTTCCTATTATTTCCATTTCTCTAAGACTTTGTTTGAATTCCAAAGTGAATTTTCTATTATCCCATTGTACATTGCATAGAAGGGTACCAACCAACAGTCTTTGGGGAGCAACACCTGCAGTTACATTCAAAGGCTTGACTTTTCCAAGCAGTTTGTGAGCTGGCCGGCATTGTCCCCAAAAGATAAAGGCCTAGGTTCTTTACCTGACTGGCAGAAGCATTCCGGCAACACGAAAGGACTCTAAACATTGTTTTGTGAGTAATGAGTCCTGCTGGTTTCATCCTGCAAGACATTGAAATCCCACAGGGAAATGTGGTTAGAAATAAAACAGAGGGCTGGGGCCTTTAATGAGTTTCCTATCCACAGATGCCATCAAGCTTTTATACTATTCATTTTATTTCTACAGCTTCAACAAAGATTCCCAGAGTTGTGGGCCATACTCTTAACACTGAAGTGCATGGAACTTGGCAGAAATCTACACTTCAGAGATAATAACATATCATTCCATGAAATAAAGGAAAAGGCATAATCAAAAAAAGAAGTTAAATATGGAAACCTGTTTTGACAACAAATGAATACAGATGAAGCTAGACAGGAAAGGTGTTATGCATGCGTGGTTTTTTTTCTTTCATGTTTCACATAAATTATGATATTGCAAGAACCTATCAAGTTTTCCTCTTTTTTTCACATACTTTAAGTCAGATATATTATTTATATTGTTCTCCATCTTACATCTAAATTTTTTTTCAGAGACTAGTGCTTTAAAAGAACAGAACAACACTTGCAAAATCTATCAAAAATATATACAGTTCATTTATATTTTTTATTAGCTATTATAATTGGAGATACCTCAAAGTTACTTGGAATATTCATAAAAATAAAATTAGACTTTCTGAACTAAAAATTAGAGAAAGGGAAAAAGCAATTGTTACTCAGTAGATGGATCACAGAAATGAGCAGTGGGAGCAAATATTCATCAAATATATTTTATTAATAAAGATAATTATGAAGTTATAAAAAGTTTCCCTGGACTTTGCACTGAGGAAAACATCAAGGCTCATATATTTTTTAAGTTAAATGACAGATAAGAGATTTTTAAAATTTGTAACTATTTAAATAAAAATAGAACTTAGATTTTTACAATCTATAAAACTATTCTTGACTTTATTTTTCACTTAGAAAGATGTTTTATTTATATTCTAGTGAGAAAATTTTACAATAAATTTAGAAAAGAGTGAACCAAGAATTATGAAGAAACTATACCATGAAAATTTATCTTTCCAGAAATGTTTTTATTTTAGAAAATATTATCTTGCAAATCAACAACATAATATTGATTTCTGACTGAATTTTTCAAATTGACTTCTGGTGAGCCAAAATAGTCTGAATGTCTTGGATTTTGGATTCCTATCTAGAAAATCATTGTTTAAATAAATTAATAATAAATCTAACTAAAACTTCTGAATTAATGTTAATAAGGAATAATGCTGAAAAGCAAATAGAAATTATTGAAATATTTCTACCACTTCAAACTTGTCTTTTCCAACACAATTGAAGGAAAAGTTTCTATAAGAGGAGACCTATAGAAACTTAAAAGAAAAATAGATAGATATGCAAGAGACCTAAATTGATGAACATTCAGAAATAGAAGTTTGGAGTAGTTCAAAGGCATCAATAGAGGAAAAAAAAGAAATTTTTGGACCCAGTGAGTGGAGAAATACATAACATTTATAATCCCGACCCAAATCATGTGTTTTAAATTCTTTAATCAATAATTACTTTTTTGGCCTGATTTTTGTAACTAAGAGGCAAATATAATGAAAAACTGATTTACATTTATATATAAAACTCAGATGTTAGGGTTCTTTCTTCCACTATTTTCACCATCACCTCACATATTACCTCTTCATAATCTTGTGGGTCATTATAACAGCTTTCATTCTTTGAGTGCTTATTATGTACCAACACTGTTAATGTACATTTGCAATAAAGCAAGAACCTGCAAAATAGATTATCATTCCCATTTTACAGATGAGACTTAGAAAGCTTACATAAGGAAAGTTTCTCAAGATCATATCACTTTAAAGAAGTTGACCCAGTATTTAAAAACCAAGTCTTTTTCACTCCAAATACAATCATCTTCACACAAAACATGCTACATTATATATTTAACTTTCATTGCATTTTTGTTTTACATTGTATTTATATTTCTACATCCTCTAAATCAGAGACTATCTTTTTCCAAATCATTTGATCAGTAAATTTAGTAAAAACTGATCAAATGGATTAATATTTGCAGATTCAACCTTAAGAGATTATAATGGAAAACATCAATTGAAAGGATTTATTTTTCTTTAGTAAATTTTCCAGCTTAGCAGTTCAAATAATTTTAAATTAGTTATGCTATAATTAGCACATAATATTGCTTTAACCAACAGCAATATCTGTAATCAGCATGGTATTGCAAATGTGAAAACTGAATAGAATTGTGAAATAAAAATGTTATGATCGCAGCAACAATAGAAATATTTAAAAAGACAATATTAGCAAAGATAAAGATGGGGCACCTTGAGCAAATTAAAAAGAAGTAGATCTTTTCACAAAATAGGCAACATAGCACAGTAAAGGTTAAGAAACAAGGATCTATATTTTTTTGGACCTATATACTATTTGTCTTTTATCAAAACCTTCAATGAGGCATTCATTGCATCTCCACATTCGACAAATATTTTAAAGTATCAAAGAATTTTACCATAGTTATTTTATTGATTTTGACAGCAAAATAGTGGTGTGGGGGTCTCATTGGTTCTTTGACTATAACTTTGGATTTCCAGATAGTTTAATAATTTAATTTCTCAGAAAAAAATAGCATTAGTTTACTATTATGTTTGTATTATTTTGGTCTATTTCCTAGTATTATATACCTTACCACAAATTTTAAGAGAAGATACCATGACATTTTAACTACATATTGCTTGGAATGCGTTAATTTAGTCAGTTAACGCATTCAAGGTATTTTGGTTTTTGTTTCTTCAGCATAGAAAAGGCTTATGTTAACCTTCCTTGTTTTAGCAAGTAATGGTTTGAACCAATTTAAACAAATTTATTGGTTAAAAAATTAACATACAGGAAAAGTGACATTACTTTTATTACATTAATATCACACCCAGAACATATTTGAGAGAAGTAACATCTTATATTGGTTTTCAGTTGGGATTCATGTACATAGCTCAACTTCTTTATTAAGAAATATTAAAATAGGATTTCACGTTTGTAGGTCTCTGAATCGAAACAGCTCATTTTAAGACTTACAGAGTTTAATTTATAAGAAAACATTAGAGACTTGGATCTCACAAAGTAATTTAAAGAAAAGAAAAATTGTGCTCCACATTTTAACTACTATGAGAAATGGAGTCATTTGTCAGCTAACATTAAAGTAATGCACAAATTTTCATTGTTTGTCATTAACCTTAATTTCATTTCTGAAAATTATTTCACTTTATCACAAAATGTGAGATGAACTTGAGGTCATTTTGAATCAATTTGTTTCCATGGGCATATTTTTAAATGAACAGAGAGCATTGGAAATTGAAAAGGAGTTATACAGTATGTCTGTAAATCATGGAAATGTATTCTGGCAACACCCTACTATGTACCAAAAATTACATATTCTTTTCATAAGAAGCAACATTTTCTATACAAATAGATTCTAAGAATCAAATGTTGCAAGCAAGTGTCTTAAAGGTTTATAGTTACAATAATGGAAAAAGCAACACGTTTATAGGAAAATTTCTATGCGTGATCTGTTGCTACCATCTATTTTGTGTAAGTAAGATAAGTAGCAAATTATTTCAGAGGTAAATAACCATTTTTAAGGCTTAAATTAGTTGGTAAACTGAACATGTTTAAGTGCTAACTAGTATTTTTGCGTACATACTATAAGATACAAAATAGCACGTGCTTTCTATTTATGTTGGTTACCAATCTTCACATTCAAGGGAAGAGTATATAAAGTTAACAAGCAATTATTATTTGGCAAATTAGTACTCAACAACCCTGAGTAAATAGGAAGTTTGAAACCTATCTGTTATACAGCTACTTCAATTTGCATAGCACACTGGTGTGTTTGCTTTGCAAATACTTTGCAATGAATCATCATTTGTACTATACAGTCCAAAGAAAAGCAATCAAAATTCACAGCAAGACAATGAAATTAATTATAACTGTTGAATTCTGTGGTAGTAATTCCTCCTCATGCAGGAAGATTAATTGCATTGCACTTTCCTTGCACTCCACTAAATGATCTGATGAATGTATAATCATTTACAGATTTCTCAAATGCTGAAAATTGATTACCTTTGATTAGCTCTGATCTGCACAAAGAGCTCTGACAGAGTATCAGTGAAACATTACAACATTACAGACAAAGTAACAAATGATTTAATTACCAGTGTGCTTATTAATGTTAGATTCCCTGCAGTGATCCTGGCAAAGCAGGGGCCTGTAATAGACCTGTGGGTTTCACTGAATTCCATTAGGGTTTAAATAATATTTCTCACTATTTCTCAAATCCTTCTTTTCATGGCTCCTTAATAACTCTAATTAATTTTAATTTGTACCAACAAAAAAATAAATAAATCCATGGCATCTTTAGAAACTTTTAATTAGCTATAAAATAAAACTCTTCTCCCAAGAAGACATATATGATCAGCTTTGGAGTAGAGTCACAAATAAGTTTTCATTCCCGGTAGCAGCTCTTCATAATAGTATTAAATGGGAAATCCAAAACAAATGCTGAATTGCACATGTGGGCCAACTCTCCTCTTCTAGCGGCAAACAAAATGAAATTTGTTTAACAAAAACCAAGTTAAAGGACAGTATGATATAATGTTTAGATAGTAGTGTGGTAAGCATCATAATAATACTCCTTTTTTTGTTCACAAATGCATACTTTCATCCATTTTCTTAACTGTAGTATAGAGAACACGCTGATTAAGAAGCTTCAAAGAGGATTCGAGAATGCAAAAGCAAGAGAACACTGGCCCAGTTAGACACAGAATGTGATGAATAACGTTGGCACAAACGAATCCAGCTTGTACACAGGAACATTCAGATCACTTTGGATTGGCAGCTTTTAGGGCTTTCCCCAGTTTGATGCCATTATATATGACATTAAATTATTGTGAAGCAATGACAATGAAAACCCAGATGATCAGAGGAGTCAAACAGAGCAGCTTAAATTAAAATATGTGCCTGCAAGTGTTTCCAGGCAAAGAAAAATTAGAGGGTAGGCAATTAAAAGGTTGTTTAGCACAAAAATGCTGATATACAGACAACTTTATAATAATATTTTTTCACAGTGGCTTTGCAGTTCTGCAGAGACAAGGCAGGGCTGCAGGTGTTTCTGGGTGACATTTCAAAGCCACTAACTGTAAAACTTAAGACGTAGGGATATGCAGCCCCTAATGTTAATGAATACATTTATTATGTTCAGTGCTGTCAGCAGCTGAAAAGCTATCCATCACATGAAAACAGCACAGAGTCAGGAGTCTCTTTTGGTGGAGAAATATTGAAGTCAGATTGTTGATGTCAAAAGTCAAAGTCTAGTTCAGCTATCTGTTTTATGAATCTGACTGAGACACATTGTGCCTGTGCGCAAACTGATATCTAGCAGAGCTCATTTTAGCAAATGTGTGATTTAGAAGTCAAAAAAACATTCCTACAACCACACTCAAAGCAGGCAGAGGCTGTAGCACGCACGCATAGTTTTTACATTTTAATATGACACCGTTTGGTAGTGTTTATCATCTGAAATCCAAACCATATCAACTTTCTAGCTACGATATTTAAGATCTGTGTATTTTCAAAAAAAAAAAAATATTCACACAGAATAGGAGAATACATTAAAATACCACCATAATAGCAAAGTGATTGGCCTTGTTGGGCTTGATTTTGTTTTTATTTGCTTTTGCAAATCAAACCACAAATAAATAGTGAATTCACTTTATACCCAATAAAAGATAAAAACATGAGGTCAAAATAAGATTATTTAATAGCTGCTAAATAGCAGACACTACTTGAAGCCCTTTTTGGACATATGTATCTCATTACACTCCTGGAACCTCTACTATGATATTATTTACAATGTCTAAGTATACATTTTATACATAATCTTACATACCAAACATCTCCAATAGGCAAATTCCACTTCATTCTCAGAAAATAGGAGTTAAACGAGGAGTGGGGAAAGCAAATCTGCTATGTCCAAGGACTCTTTTTTGCTTATTTTGACCCTCAGCTCACCTTGTCTCAAAAGATATCCATCTTCTTTCTTTTTTCACTGGAAAAATAAATGTTTTTCAAATTAATTTACAATAAAAGTAAATAAAATAAAATTGGTTGGAGTAGTCCATATTCAATGCTATATAACAGAATTTTTAAACTAACTTTGAAATAGATTACACAGCTTGGAAACTATAGTTATATATGCACAGATCTTTGGGATCAAAGTGTTCATTTCGTGTGTATTTATTTAAGTGAAGGCTTTGTGCCTCCGAGGTAGCATAAGCTCAGAATGCTATTACACTTGCCAGCCTTCCTACAAATTCGTGCTGTTTAACAAAAAACAAGCACATTTTTCAATTCAAGTCAGGAAGACTCTTATTTTTGCTGATTTCGCCTGCTTGTCTCTTTTCTAACACAACCCTAAGGGCGCATGATGTAATGGTCCATGCTTGCACATTGGGAGCAAGAAAGCCTTTCATGAACTTCAAACTTTATTCAATAAAAATAATTGCACTCCAGCTCGTTTCTCCTTCCAAAGAGGGGGAAGACATACAAATATCATGTAGAAAGCTTTAGAAATCCTAAAAAGCTTGGTAGGTCTTAAAAACACCAATTTCTTTTAAGCAAGGAAAAGAAGCAACACACACAAAAAACAATAGTAGAGGTTCTTTTTACCCTAACTTGATTCAATGATGTCAATGCAGAATAGGGCTCTATGGCTTGAAGTGTCATGAGTTTGAGTCAAAACTCAACTTCAGGTTAATTGGCTGTGTTGAGGGCTACACAAATTGAAGAGAGATATTATATTTGTTTCAGATGGGGAAAGAGTGGGTGGATCACTATTTCAGAACCTCTGCATCCACTTTCTATCTTGTCAGGAACTCACTTCCTGACAAGTAAATTATCTGAAAAGCAGACACCTTTCATCTTTCCTGATAATAAATGAATAAATAATAAATGCAATCATGATAGATCCTGTTAGAGTATTAAAGGAGCAAAAAGCAAACCGAACCAAAATCAACGTGAAACTATTCCTTCCAGATGTGTATGGGAAATCAATATTTGCTAATCCTGAGTTTTGCCTATATTATCCTGCAAGTCTGCACATACCAATATGCATTTAAGTAAAACCTGGTATCATATTCTAAATGTAATATTTTACAATATATTAAGCAAACTTATACTTAATTGTCCAATGTTCTGTGTCCCTTTTTTTTTTTTATTATCAGTTTTTAAAAATCAACTGAAAACTTCTTTGGAATACTAGGCAAGATTATTTCCTTTTAAAATTCCTTCTAAGTAGATATGTCAGCAACTATTTAGAATACTGTTATATGTCTGTTAGGGGGGGAAATCCACAAAAGAGCAGGAACCACCATATGGAATTCACTAGACACTAAACCTCTTGTCCACCCAAATTGCACCAGTCCTCACATAATAAGAAGGCATTGCGGGGGCTGTGCTGTATGCCTTCCAGGCAGAGCTCCATAGCCAGCAATTAGTCTATATAGTCAGAGGCCAAAAAACCTTATTGTCTTACTTGCTGTATAATTATCTGTTATGATGAACTGTGATTCTAAGGACTATTGTCTTTAAGCTTAGATCTGTGTGTGGAGTGGTTGTCTGGCTGAGAACCAAGAATGGACCTTCCTTTTAGTATCTCTGCCTGAGTGATTTCTCTGGTCTCTTCCTGGCTGGGTAAAACAGAGACTGTTTCTGCATGATTTCTTGGGTTGATGAGAAGCAATTATGCCTTAAATGAAGTCATTCATGTCTGCCATTTTGTTTGCATATTTTGCAATGTTCACCTGTTATTAAACCTGTCTTTAAACTGTAAGCTAGTTTCAAGTAGACTTTTGTGTCTAACACAGTTTGGTAATCAGAGGAAAACAAAATAGATAAAATGTTTTCTGTACAAATCACTCAAGCAAGAAATCTAATAAAGTGATTAAAATCTAAAATAGCATTTAAATATTTCCTGGGCATTTTTATTTCCTTGATTTTTCCTCAATTCCAGAAAGATGGCAATTGTCTTAGCAGTCTTAGTGGGAAAGTTCTAGCAACTTTGTCATCTGCTGGGGGAAAAGGAAAAGATAGGAAAAGGAAAGAGAGCTAATAAATCTTATTCTCATTGTCAAAATAGTTGTTATTCATTATAATATGAAAATGATATGTCAGCATACATAATAAAAGGAAATTTATATTTACAACATATCAAAGTATTTGTTTAAAATTGATTATATCTTGTAGATAATGAGTTCATTGGAAACATGGATTAAATATTTACATTTTATATAATGTAACTAGTTGTAATTATTAATTAAAAATGTATCCTAATGAACATTAGACAACTAAGAGAAGAATAATTTACATAATATCTTATTAAAAAAAATATTCCATTGTATACTGGTCTTTAAATATCTGAAAGACAAATGCCCATACTAGCTTATAATGCAAAATTAGATGAATTATAGTTTAAAGTTAGAACAGTCATAAAACAAAAATTGAGATTATCAATTTATCTAAATTAACATATCCTTCATTAAATGGAGATTTACTGAATAATGTTTTTTCCCTTTTTAGAAGCTTTTAAATTTAGTCAACTATTGATTAGCTATGTTTTGTTAATGGTTATATTTTATAGATACAATTAGCTTTAAAAATAAACCACAGTGCCTGAGCCAGAATGATTTACTAGATATTTTTCTAATAGTAAACACAAAATGAAATAAGCAAATTGGAACTATAACTGATGCTATGATTACTTATTTCATATTATTCTTATTCATTTTGGAAAAGAATCCTTTTTAAAAAACACATGAACTTAGAAAGTGATTTAATTTTCAATTTCATTTGTCTAACTTTTTAAAAAAATCCCACTAACCATGTGTGTTTAATTTTTGAGTTTCAATGAAATAAGAGAAGACTTGCTGATGGTTTAAAAGTACTTAATTTATCACCATTGAACAGAAAGGCTTTCCCCCCTGAAGAGGTTTGTACTAAGGTGACCTCTGCTGTTTAAAAAAAAAGGCTTGCAAAAAGCAGTCCCTTTCCTAAAATATTCAGTAATCCTAAATTATAAGGATAAAAGTGGATACTGCTGTGCTTAAAAGTATTTACTAAATTCATTACTGTTTCGATTATATATGTGATTTTTAAGCCTTTTTTTCTCATAGCTGGGAAATTTCCTCTGTCATTTACTTCCTTGCATTTTGCTTATAAATTCTAACTGACTGGGATCTATGCCATTGGATTTTCTTCTCACTGAAGGGTTTTCTCTGCTCCTGGTGGGGCAAAGTCATGACCCAGAAAAAAATTGATTCATGAATTCTCAGAGTACAAGTAAAGAAGTGAGGAAATATGCCTTGGCTGAGCTCCGACTACTGACAATTTAAAACCTGTAATTAGTTTGAATTCAAGCTGCAAAAGGAATCTGAATTAAAAATTCATTAATTCAAACTGATATGTTAACTTTAACAAACCAGATCCCTTATTATAAAGAATCATTTTTATAAGCTGTTGTGTTCACTGCTGGAACCTAAATTTTACTAATTTTAAAATTATTTAAAGATGGTAGAAATACCACCAGGTTGTATTGCATTGTGCTTTGTCTCTGTCTTGATAAACCCTTTATCAAAATTGCTTGGTGTTAACACCTTAGTCCTGGGTTTTATTTCCACCCTAGTCCTAAATTTTGTGTTTATAAATCCCCATTGTCCTGTGGAGCACGTGTTCTTTAGCTACTTCCCCCCTGATGTTTCCAAGACCCCAAGTCCCCTTTAGCGAACTCCCTGACATTTCCATGAACCACAGTGCTGAAATGCTATACAGTAATTAATGTTGATCTTAGTACACACTCAGCCTCCAGTACAAATTAGGATGGAAAAGGTTATCATAATATTTTGCTAGTCTATTTGGTAGAGTTGAACTGCTCCCTGTGGGGGACAAAGAAAAAAGAAAGGTGTTTTAAAGCTAGGCTTCAGGAAAAGGGCCATCCAGGTAGTAATGAGTCTTTGAAAATCACATACATTTTAGACTTTTCATCTGAAAATAATTAATCATTATGTGTCAACATACTGATTCTTCAGTTATGACTCCCTCAGGACCATTGTGCATGACTCCCAAGTGGGTTAATGAGTAGGCACTGTCAATGGATGGGCTCTGGAATTCAGGCAAAAACTCTGTTATCATTGGGTGGAGTTCAAATCCAGGTACCACCAGCAGCTGGAGACTTTCCAACTGTCAGTAGTGTCTGAAAAATACTAAGAGACTAAATAATTTAGATTACACTATATTGACCTGTATAATTGTTTAAATGAGTAATGCAGCCACCAACTGAAAGAGGTCAACCATCTGTAGAGGAAACACAGAATTTAGTTTCATTTCCAAACAAACTTTTGAAGAGCAAATTGTTTTTTCTGTGGGAGGTAGGGGAAAGTCTGAAGACAGATTAATGGCTTCTCCTGCTAAATAAAGGTTAAAGCTTCTGTCATTTATAGAACGCAACTTCAATAGAAAACAAGTCATAAGGCAGCTGGTCCAACTGTCACATAATCAGTGTAAATGGGTATTGTTTCGAGTGGGTTAAAAGGTAAGTGGCTTTGCGAATGCAGTATTATTTCATGATTTGCCATCATCATTCATTACATACATGTGTGAGTACATGTGTATATAAAGGGAAAAAGACTTTGGAAGGACTAAATCCTGACATTAGAATAACCACATTTTTACAGATAATGGCAAATTGTTTGTTTTAAATGCAACCCTACCTAAATCCTTATCTCTGAAGTCTGGAGTAGCTATAAATCAAGACTTAAGATGCATACATTTATGCACCCAGTTTATTTTGAGAAAAGGTGCCTATTTTAACTAGATTAACACGTACGGATCAAACTCTTGGTGTTAAGGCAGCTTCCAGTAAATTAAAGACTGCAATAATTAAGTGCCCCTATCAACTTATTTCCCAGAGTGTTAACTTCCAACAGATTACTGGCCAGGTAGAGTGGTTCAATTATTAGATTTCTTCTGTGATCCTCTACTCTACCTCCATTGAATTTTAACAGGCTTCTCCAACCTCTTCACGGTAAACAAATTATAAAAGAAAAAAACTGACAGAGAAGCGAGATTAAATTCTGTGTGCCTATGAACCAACTATGAATTTAAAAACAAAACAGAAAATTATCTGTGCCATTCGTCTTTCCTGTCTACACTCAACGTGAGTGCACACACACTTAAATTATTTGAGGCCACACGTAGATAATCGTTTAATAAACTCCTCAAATGCCTTTGGATACTTTACCCATCTATTTAACAAGAATATTTGTTAAATATTTGTCAAATTGTATCCTGGAACTATATTTCTTTTTAATTTAACAAATTTATCTTTGCATCATTAGTCACTGTTCTAATGTAATAAACTTTTATCATAATAATTTATTATATCAAGAAAACACTTGCCTTGATATGTGAAATGCTAATCCTTGAACATAGTCTCTGGTTGTAATAATTCTAAATCAATAAATTTTTACATATTTGGGCAATATCCATGCATTGCTACTAAAATGTAATTTTGATTGTCACTGGTTGATAAATGCTAATTGGGGAATTATTTTTTTAATTTTCAATTATAGTTGACATACAATATATTAGTGTCGGGTATAAAATATAGTGACTTCACAATATAGTGATCACCACAATAAGTGTAGTACCCACCTGGCACCAGGGAAGCTATTATTTTTAAATGCCATTTTCTGAGAGCTTGGTGTTGTAAAAAATGCATAAATAAATAAAATACAGATACTGTTCATAGTTTGTAATGTAACAATCCTGAAAAATCCATTGACTTATGATAGGCCAAATTTCTAATAACTATGCCCAGAACACACATAGTTATAATGCTGCAAGTCTCTATACCATATTCTCATGCTCTGACTTCACTGAGTAAGCACAGTTTTTCTCTCTCTGTTTCTCTGAGTCTTTCTCTCTCCTCTCTCTGTCTGTCTCTCTCTCTCTCTCTCTCTCTCACACACACACACATAGCACACACACAGCACACACACAGAGCTTTACATATTCCTCATCTGAGCCAAGTTAAATAAAGAAGATGAGAAGAAGCAGACTTCACGTGATCTTTGTATCTGTTGTGAATCTTGCATGCTATTAAGATTTCCTATTTCCTTCTCATCCACATTCTAAAAGGGAAAGCTACAAATGGGGGTGATTAGTAAACCACAGCCTAATTGATGGATATATTTCAGGTAGAAGACAATATTTTAGATATCTCATTGTATCAAAGAAATACTAGGGAAGAATGAAAAACTTAGTAGTGACCGAGGGAAGACAGAAGTTCAAATATGTTGTTCACTTCTCAAACATGATGTATCAGTCACATTTACATAATCTTGATACTTTTATGTCTACTTATTTATCTTTGGTCCAAACATTTCTATATTATCTATCACAGTATTTACCAGATAAATTGGAAATAGAAAAAAATATAGTTCCAGGACACAATTCCTCAAATGCTGTGCTGTTTTTCTAAATATCCTTCTGGTCTTAAAACAAAATCATATTTTGTGTTAAAACTACTAATATAATCATTGTTTATTTCAACAACTAAGAGGTTCTTATCCCATGCCAGACACTGTACTGAATGCTGGGGTTGTATCAGTGAATAAACATACAGTCCCTGCTCTCATGTAACTATTAAACTTTTTTAAGTGAAGAAAAGCTCACTTTTAAAAAATAATAGAGAGCTTAGAAACTATAAATTATCTATATCAGCACTGTCCAACATGGTAGCAATTAGCCACATGTGGAAATAGGAGACTGTTGCAGGTTTTCTGTAGAACATGACTAACATTTTGCAAAGATTACAAAGACGGCTTCTCTCTTGAGACTAGAACATCCCCATTTATGCCAGTTGTCTTGGGACAATTATTAACGGGGCCCTCTCTCACTCTTAAAGATGTCCTAGTTTGGATGACAAATACATGGTCATCCTACAGTGTAAGGCTGTGGAGGTGACCGAGTAAGACGTTGATCCAGTTAAGTTAGATAAGAATAGTGGTGGTGAAGTAAAGCACATTATGCATGGGAAATAAATATTTTTATCATAAAGCTGTGTTTATTTTTTTTTCCTTTTTTTAAAAATTGTGGTAAGAGGCACATAACATAACATTTGGCATTTTGACCACTTTAAGTCTCTCCCTTGGTCATTATGGAGTGCCAGTTCACTCTTATTTCTGATTTGAGGTGCTTAGATGGAATAGTTTATGAAGCAGTAGAAAATCTGTTCTTACTAACACTCACACCAATTGTCAGCTAATACTTGAGTCTATATTTGATCAAATGTCTAAAATTCTAGATATGATTCCAAATATATAATTCTTTATACTGGATGTAGAAAATGACTGTCATACTAATTGCTGATAATTGTGAAGATCAACAAATAATCTCAGAACAACACTTTTGATAAGCCTCATATTTCTATTGGTGTCACTCATGTTCAAGTCCCCTATTATGACTGTGTTACTGTTAATCCCTGACTTTATGCCAGTCAATATTTGCTTTATATATATTTCAGTGCTCCTATGTTGGATGCACAAGTGTTTGTTAGAGCTGCGTCCTCTTATTTGGTTGATTCCTTTATTATTAGGTAATGTTCTTTGTCTTTTACTGTAGTCTTCATTTTAGTCTATTTTGTTTGTTATAAGTATTGCTATCCCAGCTTTTTTCTCATTCCCATTTGGGTGAAATATCTTTTTTCATTCCTTTACTTACAATATGACACCAATGGACCAATATTCCAGACAGAAAATCAGCATGGACACAGCAACCTTAAATGTCACACTAGACCATGAATTTAATTGATATTTTTAGAGCCTTTCACTCCCAAGCAGCAAAATATACATTCTTTTCAAGTGCACATAGAACATTTTCCGTGATAGACTATATGTAGGTCACAAAACAAGTCTCAGTAAATTTAAGAGGATTGAAATCCTATCAAGCATCTTCTCTGACCATAATGGCAAGAAACTAGAAATCAATTACAAAAAGCAAAAAACAAAAAACAGAAAAATACATGGAGGCTAAATAACATGCTACTAAATAATACATGGGTTAACAATGGGAGCAAGGACAAAATCAAAGGATACCTTCATATAAATGAAAATGAAAACTCAGTAATCCAAAATCTATTGTACAGACTGAAAGCAGTCCTAAGAGGGAAATTCATAGCAATGCAGGCCTACCAACCTAAGGGACCAAAAAAATAATCTCAAACATTCTAGCTTTACACCTAAGGGAACTGGAAAAAGAACAGCAAACAAAGCCCAAAAGGAGTACAGAAATGAAATGATAAATATTACAGCAGAAATAAATAAAATACAAGCTAAAAAACAATGCAAAAGAGCAATGAACCCAAAAGCTGGTTTATTGAAAAGATAAACAAAATAAAATCATCAATAAATCAATAAACAGTAAATGTTGATGAGGATGTGGAGGAAAGGGAACCCTTGTTCACTGTTGGTGGGATTGCAACTTGGTGTAACCACTATGCAAAACAGTATGGAGGTTCCTAAAAAAATTAAAAATAGAACTACCATATTCTACCCCTGGCTTTTAGCCAAAGAAATACCAAAACACTAATTTGAAAAATATATGTACCCCTATATTTACAGCAGCACTATTTACAACAGCCAAGATTTGGAAACAACCAAAATGTCCAACAATAGATGACTGGATAGGTGAAGGGATCAGGAAGTAGAAATTAGTAGTCACAAAATAGTCATGGAAATGTGAAATACAGTATGGGGAATATAGTCAATAATGTAAAAACTATGTACGATGTCAGATGGGTATTAGACTTATGGAGGAATTACTTCATAAATTATATAAATGCTTAACCACTGTACTATAAACCTGAAACTAATATAAAATAATATTGAATGTCAACTATAATTTTCATATATATATAAATTCTATATATAGGTAGGTCATATATATATTTATATATATTATATATGTGTGTGTGTGTGTATAAAATATATATATATACATATAAATATATATATATATATATATATAAAAAATCTAAAATCATCATGGGATATAAGGTATCAGATGGGTAGTAGATTTGTTGGGTTATCACTTTGGTGTGCATATGTCTACTCATTATGTTGTTTTTGTACATCTGAAACTAATTTTAAAAAAAAAGAATGGACTCTTAAAGCAAACTGCCTAGATTTTAATTTCAACTCAGTTACTTGCTAACTAGGTTATCTGGGGGAGCTCAGGCAACTTATCCTTTCTGTGCCTTAGTTGCTTTACCTTTAACACATCAATACATATAAAGCACTTTGAGTAGGACTTCAACAAATCTTGCTTATTTTTATTATTATTTTGGTTTAAATTGCATTTAAACATATGCCATAGACTTACCATTAACCAGAACTCAAGCAACTGGCACTCTCAAGCAACCAGCAAAAGAGAAATTTTGCCAGTTGCTCGTGAGTGCCAGTTGCTTGAGTTCTGGCTAACAGATCATCTACTTACATTTATCTGTCACTTACCAATCCTCATGGGTGCTGTTTAACTGAGAGTCTATTGTATTTCAACCAAAATAATAAGTATATGTTTTCTGATTAACATTAATGTTCACTATGGTAATAAATATTAAATCCACTAATGGATCACTGTGTAGGTAAACAAAGATAAACATTAAAAAATTGACATAAATTAACCTCCGGGTTTGTTAGTCAAAAGCTTTGACTCAGGTAGGGGAGCACAGGTGAGAAAATTTATTTCAATTGGTTGGATTTAGCATTGCTAGAAATTACCCAGACCGAGGGGACATTTTAGTTGATTCATCAGTTCCAGTAGTTTTTGGTAGAATCATTGGGGTTCTCCATAAAAATATCAAGTCATCTGCAAATAATGACAGTTTTGCTTCTTCCTTTCCCATTTGGATGCCTTTTATTTCTTTTTCTTGTCTGATAGCTATGGCTAGGCCATTCCACTATGTTCTGGCCTGTGAAGTTTCTGTTAAGAAATTACCTATTAATTTTTTTGAGGATCGTTTGTGCACAAAGAATACTTTCTCTTTGCTGCTTCTAAGATTCAGACCTTGTTTCTGAATTCTGTTACTTTGATTATAATGTGTCTTGGTGTGGATCTTTTTTACTTTATTTTTCTTGGAATTCATTGAGCTTCTTGGATATACAGGTGTTTGAGAATTTTGGCCAAGTTTAATTTTCAAGTATTCTTTTTGCTCCTTTCTTTTTCTCCTATTGTGGGACTCCTATTATGTTTATGTTGTTGTGCTCAGTAGTGTTCCATAGGTCTTTGAGGCTCTGTTCACTTATCTTCACTTATTTTCTTCTATTCTTCAGATTCAATAGTCACAATTGACCTATATTTAAGTTCACTGATGTTTATTTCTGATAGCTCAAATCTGCTACTGAGCCCTTCAGTGACTTCCTCATTTCAGCTATTGTACTTTTCAATTCCAGAACTTCAGACGGTGTCTATTTTATAATTTCTTCTTTTTATTAATATATTTTATTTGATAAGACACTATTTTAATACTTTTAGTTCTTTATTTATAGTTTCTTTTAGTTCTTTGAACATATTTGAAATTGCTGATTTAAGGTCCTGTATAGTAGGTCCAACACCTGGACTTACTATGGGGCAGTTTCCATTGAATAATTTTCTTTCTTTATATGGGCCATTATTTTCTTGTTTCTTCACATGTGTCCCAAGTTTTTTGTTGAAAACTAGACACTTAAAATAATATACTGTAACAACACTAGAAATCAGATCTCTTACCCCAGGTTTCACTGTTGCTGCTGCTACTACTAGTTGTTCATTTAATAACTTTCCTAAACTAATTGTAATTCTGGAAAGTCCATATTCTTTTCTGTGTGTGGTCACTGAAGTCATTTCTCAGTTAGCCTAGTAGTTGGCTAATGTTTGAACAGAGATTGCCTTAAATTCTTGAAAGTAATGTTTCTCAACCTTCACTGAGGTTTTCTGTGTACATGTTGAAGCATCTCCTCAATGTCTAGGCAACCAGTTTATATCTCTGATTTATCTTTCACTTCCTGCCTACATAGAGCCTTAGGGTCAAATAAAGGTGTTGCTTACGGCCTTCTCAGGTCTTTCCTGAGCATTTACATAGTCCTAGGGTATGTCTGCACTTCTGTGCAGCAGTCTTCGAGATTCCGAGGAATATATAGAAGCTTTTTAAAGTTCCCTATGAACATCTAATTCCTTAACATATTTTTGGATCAGCTTCTTTTTTGCTCCATTATAACTGCCTTAGACAGAGGTGATATGAAACAATTGCAACTGATAGTTTTCTCCTAAAGAAAAAAGCTATTTTCACTGAGTGATCTCTGTGTTGGGTCAAATAAATGCAAGCGCTGCAAGTAGAAATTTCCAGAGATCTATCAGATGGGTCAAATGATGACAATTCTCTGAAAATGGGCCTTTGAAAAAGCTCAAACCTATTGTGACCCTTCCAGTGGCTGCTAAACTGCTTGTTTTCATTGTAATTGGGGGACTGTTAGTTTACAAGGCTATTGCAGAGTTGGGGGTAGGAGAAGGAATTGGGTCAAGTTAAAAAATAACATAAACATTGCTATCCATACCAAGATTCAACCATTTTCTTGAATAAATGCTCCTTGGACAGTTTTAGGCCCTTGGGTAATTTTCAGAGTTCTGAAAATCTTATTTTTCAAATTTTGCAAATACTGTAATTCCTTTGCATAAGAGTGAATTTTTGAAGTTTCTTCTTTAGCCATTTCTGTTGATGTCCAGGCAAAGCCTTTGATATTTAAAACACCCAACTAAAACATGTTTCAATAGATTATTTGAAATGTTTCCATCTTTAATTCCTCTCAACCAACTCAACTAATAGTTATTGAAGCATTTTATTGCTAGGGCTGGAAAATAGCTATCCAATATGCTCTAGGTCCAGTGGACTGACTCAAATTAAAGACAACAAAACTGCAATTATTAATAATTAATGCTTAATAAAAAAGATATCTATGACCCAGAAATAATATTTTTCTTATTTTAAATAATTTAGCATAGGTCATTAGAGGTATTACAGCTGGTGACTTCAGAGAGCATATTATACCAGGTAAATTTAGAATATACCATGGATTTCCAGTCCGGATTGAGGAGTAGGTAAGTGCTATGCTCTCCTCCTTCCAATAACTACATCAAAATTACAACTAAATTATAGAACAACCTTCCTAGACAACCACCTGAAGACTAGCTTAACAGAAGTCCTATAACTAAGGATATAAAGAAGAAACCATTGAGACTTGTAGGAGGGGCAGAAATGTAAAATGGCTGGTCCTACACCCATAGTGGTTAAAAATCAGGAAGGATATCTCAGCTGCAGAAGTCCCCCCTCCCCCACCCAAGGAGCAAGGAGTCCCAGCCCCAAATAGGGCTCCCTAGCTTGGAGCACAATTGTCAGAAAGAGGAGTTCCCACAATACCTGACTATGAAAATCAGCAGGGATTCATCTGGATCAGACAGAGGGCTACTGGAGTTCCAAAAGTTTATCTTAAAAGGCCTGCACTTGGACTTACTGACTAACTTACTCTGAGCTCCAGGGAAGAGACAACATCTCAAACAGCACTAGGGACATACAAGAATGAACTAAATTATCTGACTTCAGGAAGTGGGTTGGAGGGGAAGTTCTGGCTGAGACAGCATTGCTGACAGGGACCACTGTTTCTCTATTGAGACCTTCCCCAAAACAGCCTACAGGAGCAAATGGGCACCATATCTGAGTCTCCATCAACTTAGCTAACACTGTTTACCCAACCCTGGTGATTACCTGAGACCCTGCCCCACCCAACTCAAGCACCAGCCCAAACCTCTTCCAGCAACTGGTTCTCTCAAGCTGCCAGCCAGATTTCCTAAAATCTCTCAGAGGCCCACAAATCCTAAACAAGTAGCAGCTAACCTCAGCATGCCCTGTATCTCTTGCTAAGTGGTTCTGGTACTAATGGCAGTTGGCCTCAGTTCACAGCATAGCCTCTCCCAGGTGCCTCCAAGTCCAGCACAGGCAACTGCCAACCACTTTGTAGCTCATGCCAAATGGTCCTAGGCTGAGCAAAAGAGCAGTTGACCTGAGCCTGCACTGGAGTTCCTTCCAAGAGGCCCCCAAACCAACACACCCAGATGACACCAGAGCACCACCCAATTAGGTAAGCAAATGACATACAAAGGGAGGACTCAGCAGGCAGCAGAGCCCTGCTAAAGTAAATTTCACTTTATGGGGTTAGCCCTAGCACAAGAGCTCTAAATAATTCTAAAATTTATGTGGAATTACAAAGGACCCTGAATAGCCAAGCAATATTGAGAAAGGAGAAGAAAGTTGTAGGTTATCATGCTACCTGAATATCAAACTATGCTACAAGGCTATAGTAATCAAAACAGCATGGTACTAGCATAAAAAACAGACACATAGATCAATGGAACAAAACAGAGAGCCCAGAAATAAACCCATTCCTATCTGCCCATTTAATCTATGACAAAAGAGGCAAGAATAAACAATGGGGTAAAGACAGTTTCTTCAACAAATGGTATTGAGAAAACTGGACAGATACATGCAAAACAAAATGAAACTGGACCACTTTCTTACACCACATACAAGAATAAGCTCAAGATGAATTAAAACCTAAATGTAACACCTGAAACCATAAAACTCCTAGAAAACATAGGCAGCGAACTCTCAGACATTACCCTTAGTAGTATTTCTGCTGTATCTCCTTGAGCAAGGAAAACAAAAGAAAAAATAAACAAATGGGACAATATCAAGCTAAAAGGGTTTTTTTCACAGCAAAGGAAACCATCAACAAAACATAAAAACAAACTACTGAATCGAGGAAGATATTCATCAATGAGACATTTGATAGGGGTTAATATCCAAATTTTACAAAAAAACTCATACAACTCAATACAAAAATAGAAAAACAATCCAATTAAAAGAATGGGCAGAGGATCTGAATAGGCATTTCTCCTAACAGGACATACAGATGGCTAATAAACATATGAAAAGATGCTCAACATCACTAATCATCAAAGAAATGCAAATTATAACCACAATGAGATCTAAGCTTCCACCTGTCAGAAAGCCTATCATCAATAAATCAAAAAACAACAAGTGTTGGCAAGGATATGGAGAAAAAGGAACCTTCATGCACTGTTGGGATTGAAAATTGATGCAGCCAATGGAAAGTGGTTTGAAGCTTCCTCAAAAAGTTAAAAGTAGAACTACTTTATGACTCAGCAATTCTACTTCTGAGTATTTATGAAAAAAAAAAAAATCCAGGGAGTTCCCTGGTGGTACAGTGGCTAGGCTTTGGCACTCTCAACACTACAGCCTGGGTTCGATATCCAACCAGGGAGCTACCAAAAAGAAAAAAAAGAAAAAAAAAGAAAAAAAGAAAAAAATATCCAAAACACGAATTTGAAAAGATATTTGCAACCTTGTTTTTACAGCAGTGTTATTTACAATATCCAAGATATGAAAGCAATTTAAGTGCTACAGAAGAATTGGTATGTATTGGTATATATTCTTAGGGTCCAAAAAAATGTATATATATTTTAAGCGATGTTATCTATTACTTTTCAAAGCTGAATTGTGTCACAGCAGCAATGTGTAGTATGACATTCACTCAAAAGATGGCATTAATCAAGTGAATGCTGATGTCACTGTGCAACAGGTAGGACAAAGAAAATGGCACAAAAACAGTTGTTCTTCCAGGAGCACAAGACCATTTCTCGGGACAATGGATAGGACAGAGAAGTGTGGCTGAGTTTCCCTTCTGTTCTCTTGACTTAACACACCTTGACTTCTACCTATGGGGGACCTTAAAGGAAATGGTGGACCATAGAAAATCAGCCACATTGGCAGTACTTCGGGAAGAAATTGAACCGGCATGTGCAGCACTACAAGTGAACATTTTGGTCAACATTGCTAAAGCAGAAGTTATCCCTAATCAGAAGTGTCTGGATGCTGATGATAACCACTTTGAGCACCTCTTGCATTAATAATTACAGAAGACAAACCTGACTTGTATTCATTCATCTTTTGTTATTGGTACATATTATTACAATTTTAATCCAGTTTTCTCCTATCTTAAAATGTGTATACATTTTTTGGCACCCTCAGTATATAATGGAATATTACTTGGCCAGAAAATAATGGAATCTTACCATTTACAACGACATGGATGGACCTAGTGGGTATTATGGTAAGAGAAATAAGTCAAACTAAGAAAGACAAATACCATTTGTTCTCATTTATGTCCACATTCTAAGGAACAAAATTAAGGAACAAACAAAACAGAAACAGACTCATAGGTACAGAAAACAAACTGACACTGATGGTTATCAGATGGGAAGTGGGTTGGATGGCTGGGTGAAAAAGATAAAGTGATTAAGAAGTACAAATTGGTAGTTACAAAGTAGTTGTAAAGTACAGCATAGGGAATATAGTCAATAATATTGTAATAACTAATATTATAATAACTATGTATAGTCCTAGGTGGGTACTAGACTAATCATGGGAACACTTTGAAATTTATATAAACATCTAACGACTACGTTATACTCTGAAACTAATGTAAAAATCATATTGAATGTCAACTGTAATTTTTTAAAAATTTCCCTGTAGTAGCAAATAAAATATTCTTAGTAATACAGCTGAAGAGTTCCATAAAATTTCAACTCTCTCTAAAATCTTTCAAATTATCATTTAAAAACCCTGAAAAATGAATCTTTATGTAGAAAGTTGCTGATAAGGAATCTTTACTAAAACATTAAAAAAAAATGAGGAAATACAAAACTAAAGTTTGACACCTGATTGTTACCTCAATAAATTTAACTTTTTAAAAAGATTGAGGTTATTTCTTTAGCATATATCATTATTCATTTTAGTTTATATTTGTTAACTAAACATGAAAATGACCAGAAAGGGAAATAACTTGATAACAATTTTAAAACTCACATCCATGATAGATGTTTTTAAATGTTTTATTACCAGGGAGTTTCAGCCTTCGCATTCATGATATACCACCTTATAAGCCTTCCACAGAACTCCCAGTTAGATTTAATTACATTTAATATGGAGCTTTAGTCATTGTTCCAACAGCCAAATCTGCATTTGAAATTTAGGCGATACATTATACATTGGCAGTAAATGTTCCCATATTTAAAAAAAATAATAATAAAGTTGTGACTTCTTTGAGTTTCTCTCAGTGGTTGTGGAGGATGTAACCTTGAGAGTTGGTATGAACTTAATGCTATTATAATGTGCAATTTTTAACTAAAGATTTCAAGGGACTAGAATATTGTCAAAATCAAGGGACATTTAAAGACTGATTTTCCTTAATTTAAATTTAAAAGTCATTTAAGCTAACCATAAATAAAAATTTTTGTTTTAAAACCTTTTTAATACCTGGGTGTTACCATAAAAAATATCAAATACAAAAGGAAGTTTACTTTTCACACTAATATTAGAGATTAAAAAAACATGATATGGAGTTCTGAAATAGCATGCTAATTTATCTTTATAAAATATAAAGTGGACAGGATTGATTAGTGAATTGATTATTTAATTTATTTAAATCTTTATTTCTCACAAATATGTTAAAATCTAAAAGAAGGCTGGAGTAAATAAACTAGACATGTTTGAAGAGATTGACAATTTCAAAATGAATAAGGGTATATCATTGAATAACAAGGTAAAGAATAATAGAAAATATCACAATTTGAGCCAGAAATTCCAGGATTTGCTATATCTTAAAAACATACCATTGAGATATGTACAATTGTGGACATAACTCTTGTGAAAATAATATACCTTTTTGTCACATCCAGCATGACACAGGCAGTAAGTAAATGGGAAGGGCAACGTGAAGTGATGAAAGACAGTAACCAAAAATATATTATAAGTGGGCCAAGGGTCTCCAGCTTCATGGACTGAGCCCTAAGTTGGGCCAATGTGTAGCTTTTATTGGATAGAAAGCGTAAGTGAGGCTTGTATGGGGAAGCAAAATCCTTCCTCCTTCCAAGGTCTGTGATTATCACACCTTAAGGCTGTTCCCAAAAGTGCCCATTGTGTTTCAGCATGTATTGTGTCTTTATGCATATACATAACCCCAAGGCATGGAGTCATTTTTATTATATAAACATCCATTAAGGGAGGGAATGCCTGAGCTCATCCCATCAGATCTCAAGTTGAGTTATATAGGGACACAAGACAGCCAGGGGGCAAGGAATTAACCTCAGAGAGGGTGAGGGGCTGTGCCTCACCTCTGTAGAGCCCAAGTTCTCTCCTGATGGCCCCTGTGTGACTGTACCTGTCTTAGGTTGTTCCTCCCTTGAGGATTCTTACCCGTCATTGACTAACCAGCCATCCTCCGGGGCCACACGGGGTGATGTGAGGTGTACAAGTGAAGGAGGGGCAGTACCCCTGAGAGAGGGTCAGTTCTGTCTCCTAGATATTCCATGCCCCCGTGGCCTCCACGCTTAGCTCCTGCCTTAGGATGTCATGGGGAATGTGTGAGGGGACAGACAGGTCTGCAGCTGTAAGGCAACACCTATTTTTTTTTAGAAAACAGTTAAGTGTATATAAAATACCTACATATCAAATTATAAAATTTTAAGAGAAAATACTTGACATTATAATATAGTCTATCAGCAATGAAAACAGTAAAAATCATATACTGTACATTATTTCCTTCTAGTGTACTTGCATATTAAAATAAAGAGTTTTAATTTCCAAAGGTAAATAAAAAAATCATGAAATAAACCAGTGTTGAGATAGCATGTGTATATATATATTTAATATTCATAATCATATGTATAACATAAAATATGTATAATAAATTAGTCAATATAGACCAATGTAACTACAGTCCAGAAAAAAATAATTTCTGTACAATAAGAAATGCTACCTATTTCCCAAAGTGTGGGTAAATAGCAACAGTCTGTGGTCATTTCTGATTGCAGTTTTCCCAACTATTTATTTACCTTAAGCTTAAATATAATATTTACTTTAAGCATTTGCTTTCAGTATCACTTACAGTATTGTATAGTATTCATTTACAATAAGTATTCCTTTTGTACCTACTCCAATAGCTGTGAAATGCCCTGTACCCATATCCTATTCCCCAACAAAGCACAGGCTTTCGGAGAATAAAATCTGGAAATAAAAAAATCTGATTAACTAGTCAATTGGCTAATGTGGAAGGAGGTTGCTACCTTTCACCTAAAAACATAGCAAACTCAAATCTTGCAGGCATTGACATAGCCTGTGATCCAGTTCACATCTTGAGTTAAAACCAAAGATGATTCAAATCTCACAGGCCCTGATCAGGAGTTTAGATTGATAATTAGGGCAATGAAAAGCCATTAGAAAGTACTAAGCAGGAGAATGAGATGACATTTTTAAAACAGTCAGAATTCCATGAGGATCAGTATGGAGAGCTAAGTGTGGGCATGGGGAGTGAGGAATCTGTTCTGGTGCTCCAGATGAGAGATAAAGGTGGCCTGACCAAAGAGGATAGTGCCAAAGATGGTGTAACATGGACAAATACTGGATGTGTTGGAAATAGGGCTAAAGAGACTTTCTGATGGATTAAAAATGGGGCAAGGAGTCAAGGACAAATATTAAATTTTCACTAATTGTGTCATTAGATGAGGAAGACAAGAACAAACAGGTCAAAGTTATTAAGAGTTGTGCCTCAGGCATGACAAATCGGAGGCACCTTTTACCCATCCCTGTGGAGACATGGAAGGTGAGCAGAATCACAGGTCTGAAGCTCACAAGCTGTAGTCCAGCAGGAAGTTATCATTTGAAGTCATCAACATATAGATAATATGATGAGCCTAAAGTCATTCTTTCATTTATTCAACAAATATTTATTTAGCACCTAATATGAACCAGGTACTAGCTGTTAGGAATACAACACTGAAAAAATTCGGATAGAAATTCTTGCCCTTGTGGGGCTAACATTCTATGAAGAGATCCCCTAGAAAGAAAATGTAGAAGGCTCAAAGAGGATCCAGAACTGATCTCTGGGGCATTCCCACCTCCATTGGATGAGTGGACAAGGAGCCCACAGAGAATAGAGTGAAAAAACTGCCTGGGAGGGAGGAGATAAACCAGAAGATTGTGGTGTCATAGAAGCCAAGATAAAAATGGACTCACCCATTTAAATCCTTTTTTAACAACTACTAAGCTTTGTGAGTGACTTTTGAAGTGCAAAGAAAGATTAGAAATATACAATGATTTTTTTTGATTAGGTGTTAAGGAGATTGTGTCCTTAAGACTCAGGGTGATGACCAATGGAGTGTGTATCAAGCTAATTGAGGCAAACACTGGGGGCATGTAAGAGATTGGAGGCACTATGGACTCTTGGTAAGTTTCACCATCAAGAAAAGATGAGAAGGAGGGGGTGGGAGAGGAGGGGGGAAGCTAAATTTAAGGTGATGGAAAGAGAACTCACACTGGGTGGTGAACTTGTTATACAACAAGCTGACAATGCACTGTAGAATTGTATGCCTGAACCTATGTAATCCTTGCTAACAGATGTCACCCCAATAAGTCTAACAATAAAAATGAATTAAAAAAAAAAAAAAAGATGAGAAGTGGGCAAGTGGCTAAAGGAGGAATAGTTAGACTTACGTGTGATATCTGGAAGTCTTTACCAAAGTGTATGGTATGTAGGTAATATTTAATAAATACTACACATTATTGTTGATAAATGAGATTTAAATTTAATCATTTGGATTAAAAAACAATTTACTGAGAATCGATTGTCACTGCACCTGAGCAGGATTTCTCCACTAAAAGTCTTAAAATTAGTTCAGAATACATAAAGGTTGAAATCACAAATTAATAAATATAAATTAATAATAAAGATATGTAGGTAGCACTTCTCATTTATTAAATTGACAATTTTTAAAAGTATATTATTTGATGTGCAATAAAGTGCAAGGAAATAAATCTTAAAATGAGTTTGTAGGAATATAACCTTTCTCAAAAGTAAATACATATATATCAAAAGCCTTATAAATATGCTTGCTTATAGTTTTATTTTTTCTGAGAATCTCATTATAATATATTTAATGGAATAGAAATTATAAAATTAAAGAAACACAAAACACTGACATTTAAAAAAAGAAACTAGAAATAGATACATTCTGTAAATAGCATCCGATATGGAACTATTTACATAAAATTAATGAAATACCCATCGATTCAAATTTTTGTTACCTCCCTGCTAATTGTTGTAAAGCTCTATACTTGATGCTAGCCTTCAAGACCACCCAGAGTTTCCTGCAGGTGGGGATCAGCTGTTCACCATTTTAGTGGGGTGAGCTTCTAGGAGCACAGACACCTGAGTGCCTGCCAGTCTCTGGGTTGATTTCGCTTGTTTTTTCTAGTTTTCTGAAATGATGCTAGATTAATGGACATATTAGTCAAAGTATTTGATGTTCAGAGACCTATGTTCTCCAATAGTCCCTTGGTCCCTTTTAGCAACCCTGTTTTCAGAGCAGGACAGTTCAAATGCTTATATGGGGCTCAGAGGACTATACCAAATATTTTTTATTTATATAAAATTTAGTTGCCCTGGGATACAGCTCCCACATTGGCATATTAAGTGAAAGGGACAGTCCTCAAAGGACCACCAAACCAGTCCAGTGTCTCAGAATGAGATTATTCTGCCATGATGGGGATCGCTGCTGCTCCTATAAAGCTAGACTATGCAGGCTCTTAGACCCAACTAAGGAGAGACAGTATTGGTTTATTTTCTTTCACAAAGCAGTATTGGTTTATTTTCTTCTGGAAACTGAGTTTTTACACCAGTCCATAATATCTAATACTTAGCACTTTACAAGTTTTTAAGTTTTTTATGTTATTTCATGTAAGCTTTAGAGTAATCTTATCCTCCAGATATCAAGAAAGTCCAAGTCAGAGAGAGCATTCTTAATGTAGTAGTGAGATTTTGCTTCATAAGATTTTCCTAACCTCTGTAAGTATAATCCCAAAATATGGCACAATTCATGGCAGAAAGGCTACAAAGCTTAAGCGGGTACGAAGGTGTTGCATCACTTTACCTCTGCCCTTTAAAGGCCGCTGGGAACACACCGTCAAGGCTATCTTTGCACTAGCTGATTCTTACATATGGCCCAGAGCATGCATCCGGCACCAGTGTCTTTGGAAGAGGTGTGAAAAAACTTCTCTCTGAGTCCAGGAGAGTGGGCTGTTCAAATCCTCCTGGAGACAAAAGAAAGAATTGGTTCCAGTGCCTTTTTCAATCCTAACAGCTTTCAGATGACACATTGGGAGTCATTTATACAGAATTGAATATACCCAAAAGCATTCCTCGCCAAGCCTTCCCACAGTCTACATGAGCCAATGCAGATCACTTTATTTAAAAAGGTTATATCTTATGTAAAACCCACACAACTAGCTGTCTTAGATTTTTCTCTGCCCTTACTTGGACTTCTATTTTCCATCTTTAGCTATAGACTAAATGATTTATTGTCACCCATTAAGCAAAGCTCATTTTAGTAACCCACCTTCCACAGGTACCAGCCATTGCAAGGTCTGCTCAGTTCATCAATAACTACCAATCTACTGCTCCATAGTTACTGCCCCTGCCAACTGATAAGTAGACTATAAATTTAAAGATGACACTCTTAGAAATTTATTTTTCCAATTGACTAGTAAATCAAACTAACAGACTGCAGCTTTTGACCAAAATGTTGCTCTTTTTTTTCCTGAAAGAAAACTCTTGGGGTCAACTTTGAATCTGTCCCTTGACCTATGGATCAACTGTATTTAACCTCCTGCTACAGAAGGGTGCATCAACAGAATGTGTTTTCCTAGTAGTTCATCTCAGTAAGTAGACAGCCTGCCTTATACATTTTTAAAAGTAAAGACTACATACACTATGTTCTAGCATCAAAAGGTACCACAGACCTCTCCAGTGACATACTGGAGTGGGGAGATTTACTGCTGGCCCTGTGTAAGGCAAATGTCCTATTCCCATTAAAACTATCAGAGGGTGTTTTTGGCCTCCTACTTACAAGTTGGAAAATAAGGTTTTATCCCTAATTATCTATTACAATAGCTACTATTTTAATTTTGTACAATGCCTTTCATTCTGTTGTGATAACCAATGGCTTACTTTGTATTTTTTTGTTCATATTTACACCTAGCCAGTAGATAGTTTTAAATGAGATTTACATGGACAATAGAGATGAGAGAGAATTCCCAACTATGACATAATTCTGACCCATTTCACAAACAAATTTCTGTAAAAAAGTAACACGGGGAGACAGGACAAAACATTTGCTGATGGACATTAGTCACCCATTATCTTCAGCTTCTTTTATTTTCTTTCTTATAATACTATTTTCATTCTTTCTTATTAAGCCTACATATTCTTAACATAAATTCTTTGGTTCAAATAATTCCAAGTTCAATTATTGTTAAGTAATTTCAGGCTCAGCTCGGTAGTTGACCTGCATGCTTTGTGCATGCAAATATAGTTAGAATGACCTTTCATCTTGAAAATATATAGGAGAACTCGGTCTTTATAAATATAAATATTTTAAAACCATTAAAGAGACATATATACACATATTCATAATTTTTTATTTATAACTTCAAGTATAAATTTATATTTTAAGAGCATAATTTAAACTTTATAAGGAATATAAACCAAATGTTATTTATAAATTAAAGAGTGCAAGTTCATATACATGTGTGTGTGCATATTTTTCATAGATTTTTTAAATGCATGCTTGATAAAATATGTATACATTTTCAATTTCTAGATTTAATGTTTGAGTCTGCTACTAAGTGCAATGAGCAATTTTTTCAAATCAGTTTTTTATTATTTATTTACTAGAAATGAAAACAACATGAAATTACACTTTAATAGTGGATTGCCAACGCAATTATAAGTTATTTTCCCCAACCATCTCTATTTTTGGTAGATGATTAGTGCCCCGTGGGATCCAGAGACTCTCTGATGGAGAGCTGTTTGTATTCTGCATGCTACAATTATATATACACATACACCAATGATGAGTAGCCTCATGTGTTGGGATAAATATGTTATTATAAGTACAAACGCTTAGATACTTTTTCAATGTTTATTTGAACTGAGCAAAACACAGTGGTTTGAGTTCACAGGGGGCTTACATAAACCTTTTGGGGGAGTATTTCAGCTCACAGGGGTTTGTAAGCAGATGGCATATGCAAGCAATCACACTTCTCTTTGGTGGGAGGAATGGCATTCTCAGGGTAACAAAATCCAAGAGGGAGGTGCCATGACAAGTCTGTTCTCAGAGTCTCCACCTGGGCTTTTCCCACAAGGCAAAGATACAAAGCATAAATTTGAAGGATAACATGGAATACGAACACAGTGAAGTGCTTCTCTCAACACCTCCAGACTGTCCCACCCCCATTCTCCCTCTGGGAGCCTTGGAAGGAAGTTGAACCATCCCACTGTTTAAAACTAAGGTGAAAATTTTCAGGAACTTGATGAAATTATGTTTAGGAATATTAGAACCTGGTACTACTCGTTACTTGTCCTCACAGTGAGATACTTGTGGAGCTACAAGCAAGAAACAATTTCAAAATGAGAATCAAAGGCCCACTTTGTAATAGTTGGACCAGCACTCAGTTCTCCAATGTACAGAACTCTGGAAAATCTGGGTTGGAGTATATGTAAGAAGAGCCTGCTACCTTCAACCATCTCCATTCATTCTCCATCTAAATCTTGGAAGGATCATTCTGCCCAAAGTTATAGGAATTCAATTCAGTGACCAGTAAACTAAGGTAAAAAGAGAGAAAGAAAGAAAGAGACAGAATAGGGAAAAGAGAGATGAGAAGGTAAGGGAGTGAAAGGAAAGGGAAGGGTGTGTGTTTCCTAAATGTCAGTAAGTCTACTCACTAGCAAATTGTGTCTCAATCAAAATCCTACAATCTGGCAGAAACCATAGCAATGTTTTCTCCATGAGAGGGAAAAGGAAGAAAGAAATGGACACAGAGTTGGCCAAAGAAGGTATTTTTGTTTTCTCTTTTCCACCAAATCATTGTGCTTTAAAATAACTGGAGTTGTCTAACCAGACCTCAGGTCATCCTCTCTAGAAAATACTACAATTATAATACATGTTTTTAGAATAGAACCTGTAACTCAGATATGCTCTAGGACAGGTCTGTGACTTGACCACTAAAACTACACAGATACACCAAAGCTGAGCCTGTCATTTTATTTAAACTGGAAAAAGAATTGATTTAAAGGCTAGAGGAGGGCAGAAAGATGATTGATCAGACTTTACATTCTTACCTGGCATGTCCAGTCACAATAAATATATATTTCAAAGAAATTCTTTCCCATCTAGATCAACATGGATCTATGCAACATTACACAGAAGCCATGTTACTGCAAAGAAAAAACAAAGGGCACTGCTACGTAGCAAGAATTTTTGTCTAAGTCACTTCATATACACTGAAACAATCATAAAATGGAACACCTAAGTAGAAAGATCATTTGCATTTATTTAAGTTATATCATTTTTCTAGATGAAATCCCATCATTCTACCGGTATCTAATTTACTCAATGATAATAAATGCTGTGTGCAAGTTATTCTAAAAGTGATAAAAGTACTATGTGCAAGTATGTGTAAGTTATTCTATAAGTGAAGAAAATACCATGCTAAACCCTAAAAATGTGAGGAATTCTCATTAAATTAGTGGAATATTTCTTGGAAGCCATTAAAGAAAACAAAAGGTAATATCAATTCCAATATTTGTGTCTACTATTTACAATTTATGCCTAATTATCGTGCTGCTCAAAGTGAGCACGTGTCCTTTTAAATGTGAAGGTTGTATTTTATTAGAACACAAAACACCATTCAGATGTACACTCACAATGGGTTGTTCATACAGCAAAATTATACTGTGCTTAAAAAGGAAGATACTTTGGACTAGTACCATAGCAGAATAAAAGGAGAAGGATGGACAAATCCAAAGATGTTGCAAAGGAATAATAAACAAGAGGTGGTGATAAGAAAAATGGACAAGTAAAATGAGGAAGATTTCAAACGTGTACTGAAGGTCTGAAGATTGTTTAATATTTAAGCATCATTCCATTAATATAACAGTTGTTTTACTCTTTGTGGCCTTCAGCAGAAATAAGACATTCACAAGGAATGGTTTTTGAAATTCTTTTTCTTCAAAATAGGGGCAGATGAGCTGGCTTCTACACTGGGAGGTAAACTAGAATCTAAGAGGATATTGTGGAAGTCTTGGCTTGTGTCCTCAGATGACAAGGGGTCAGTCAGAGGAGAAATCCTGATGAGGTGGCTCGGTGAAAGCAGATGTGACAATAAGATACAAGTGCAGCATTTGAATTTCCTTGGGATTACAGAAATTCTGGGCAGGGGGGAGTTGATAAAAAACCTGGGTTTTCTATAGTGAATTTGTGTGTTATTGTGCTTAGAGCAAAGTATATTTTATATATTTATTTTTTCCATATTAAACATTTGAAACAGAAAAGTGCTTCTAAAAACACTGATAAGATGGGATCTAAGATGGCAGCGAGAGAGGAGATCCTTGAAACCTCTCCTGGAAAATACAATTAAACAACCAGGATTCAACAAGGGAAACCCTGGGTGACACAATCTCAGCCGAGAAATCCATGCATTGTGAGAAAACACCTGAAGGTCAGAGAAAGTGGGGGTGAACTGGAGAGGAAGAAGGGAGCAGAGCAGAGACACTGCTTCAGAACATGACCTATAACCTAACCAGGAGCAGACAAAAGGAACAAGGATGGAGACAGGGGATACTGGCCAAAGGGCAAGATGGTCCTGGGTAGGTTGAAGGCAGAGTGGTGACAGGAACTGAAGTGAGAGCAGCTAAAACCCTGTGAGATTATGGGTGAGTTGAAACCCCCACCGAGCGGTAGAACACTAGGGCCCCAGGCAGAGCGCCATACTCTGGTTGGAAGCTGAGCAAATCATCTGAACTGTCCTGGGTGAGAACAGGATCCCCAACTGCAGCATGACGCCATGACTGCAAATCAGCTCTGGGCAAGTTTGAAACTTGGAGCCGGCAGCAGTGGAAACAATGACCAGAATAAAACATGGTTCTGGATAAAATGTGGGCTCAGGAGAAAGGAGAAAGGAGAAAGGCTAAGTTGGAGGCGTGTACTTGCCCGCGACCTACATGATCACAGCCTGTTCCCAGTACATCCCATGCCAGTCTACCGAGGCTTCCCTGACAGACTAGTGTTGCAACGGAGTCAGCAACCAGGTGAGTTACCACAAGAAACAAAGCAGTCATAGAACACACAGCCTTCAAACCCAGGCAGAAACCAGAGACATTGAGCCTGCTGTTTTCCCTAACTCTCTCCTAAAGTTCATGCCCCCACCCAACTCCACCTAGTGGTTACCCTGAAGCCAGCTGGAAAGAAAAAGGCAAACAAACCCATGCCCTTTCCAACAAACCCCGCTTCTGCAGAAACCAGCAGTAGAGTTCAAGAAAACTCCAAAACACAAGCACAACAGCTTTTCCCTGCACTGATCTCAGAGGCGTAGCACATAATTGCCTACTATTTTCTAAAAGAGGAGATACATCAACACCAAGGTGACTGGATCAAAAGAAGGGACGCTCACCTTGCACAAAAGCTCCCAAAGATAGGAGTTCAAATAACCAAGAGAAAAATATTAGAAGATACTACAGCAATATCAATTGGGAAAAGAAAGAAAGAAAGACCTCTCTATATCTGCCACGGAAACAGCCCTCATGCCCAGAAAAAGAAACACATCAAATACCATGAGTATCTTAGGATTCAAAGCCATTTGGAAAGAAAATGAAAAATTTCTGGAAAAGGAACTTACAGATCTGGAAATACATAATCTAAGTGATACAGAATGCAAGGCTGCATTTCTTAAGACCCCCCTCCCCCCAGAGAGCTGAAAGAATGGTGGCAAAGTACCCAACACAGATAAATGACCTCAGAAAGGAAATCTGTGAACAAAAGGAACATTTTTAACAAATAAATTGAAAATATAAAAAAGAATCAAATAGAAATTTGAGATATAAACAATGCAATAAAAGAACTGAGAAATAAACTTAACTACATGGGAAACAGGGCCAACCAGATGGAGGAAAGAATTAGTGATACTGAAGATTGGAACATAGGAACAACACGGAAAGAAGATAGGGACTTCAGAGTCATTAGACCTGAAAACAACTCTAAAAGAATTATCTGAGTTCATTAGAAAGAACGACATTAGAATAATAGGAATAGCAGAGGTTCAGAACAGAATTCTACAGAGAGCTTATTCAAACAAATAGTAGACGAGAACTTCCCAAACCTATAGAAAGGTCTGGAATCCTAACTTCAAGAAGAAAATAGGAGCCCTAGCTATGTGGACCCCAGCAGATCTTCTCCAAGGCACATTATACTTAAGATGTCAAAAATCAAACACAAAGAGAGAATTCTCAAGGCAGCTGGTGGTGGGGGACTATAATTGTTAAAGGAAAGCCCATCAGGCTATCATTAGACTTCTCAGTAGAAACGTTACAAGCCAGGAGGGAGTGGAATCAAATATTCAAAATATTAAAAAAGAGACATTACCAGCAAAATTTATCCAGCAAAATTAGCCTTTGGATATGAAGGAGGAATAAAAATATTTTAAGACATGCAGAAGCAGAGAGAATTCTCCAGCACAAGGCTGGCATGTCATGAAATACTGAAGGAGAGTATTCAACCTGAAACAAAATATCAAAATAAATGGGGAAGAGTTGGGACAACAAAAAAGAAATAAAAAAGGAAAGAAATAATGGCCATAGGAAATCCTCATATAACAATCAACACCCTAAATGTAAATGGACTGAATTCACCAATAAAAAGGCACAGAGTAGCAGACTGGATTAAAAAACAAAATCCATTCATATGCTATCTCCAAAAGACACACCTCAGCCATAAGGACAAACACAGACTCAGAGTGAAAGGATGGAATACAATACTCTAAGCAAATGCCACCTAGAGAAATGGAGGATCTGCCATACTGATACCTGATGAAACTTCAGGATAAAAAAGGTAACAAAAGATAAAGATGGACATTTCATAGTGATCAAAGGGAGAATACAACAACAAGAAAACATCACACTCATTAATATATATGCTCCCAATTAGGAAGCACCAAAATATACAAAGCAACTACTCACAGATCTAAAAAGAGAAACTGACAAAAGCACAATGATTGTAGGAGACCTAAACACTCCCTTTACAACCATGGACAGATCATCCAAACAGAAAATAAGTAAGGAAATATCAGCTTTAAATGATACATTATAGCAATTAGACATAATTTACATTCATAGGACACTTCAGGTGACAACCCAGGACTATACACTATTTTGTAGTACACATGAAACATTCTTAAGGATAGACTATATGATCAGACACAAAAGTAGCCTCAGCAAATTCAAGAAGATTGAAATCATATCAAGTGTAGTCTCAGACCACAAAACTTTGAAATAGGAGATCAACTGCAAAAAGAAAGCAGAAAAAGTCACATATACATGGAGATTAAAAAACATCTTATTAAAAATGACTGGATCAAAGAAGAAATAAACAAAGATTAAAAAATACATAGAAATTAATGACAACATAAATACAGCATACCAAAATTATTGGGATGCAGCAAAAGCAATAATAAGAGGGAAACTTACATCATTACAGGCCTATCTTAAGAAACAAGGAAAATTTCAAGTAAACATCCTAACATTTCATCTTAAAGAACTAGAAAAAGAAGAAAAGAAAAAAAACCCCAAAAGTCAGCAGATAAAAGGAAATAATAAAAGAGCAGAGTTAAATGAAATGAGAAAGAAGAGAAAAAATTAATGCAACAAAGAGCTGGTTCTTTGAAAAACTCAATAAAATTGACAAACCCCCAGCTAGAATAACCAAAGAATGAAAAGAAAGGACACAAATAACCAAAATTAGAAATGAAAGGAGAGAAATTACAATTGATACCACAGAGATACAAAGAATTATAAGAAAACACTATGAAGGGCTTTATGCCACTAAATTTAACAACCTAGAAGAAATAGACAAGTTCCTAGAAATATACAGTCTACCCAGATTAAACCAAGAAGAACTTAATACTCTAAATAGACCAATCAATAATAAAGAAATTGAAACAATCATCCAAAACCTCCCCAAAGGCAAAAACCCTGGACCACACAGTCTCACCAATGAGTTTTACCACACATTCAAAGAAGAATTAATGCTTATTCTCCTCAGACTCTTCCAAAAAATTAAAGATGAGGCAATACTTCCCAACCCATTCCATGAGGCCAACATTACCCTAATACAAAAGCCTGGTAAGGATAACACACAAAAAAAGAAAACTATAGACCAATATCTGATGGACACAGATGCTACTACTATAGTATTGGAAGTTCTAGCCAGAGCAATTAGGCAAGAGAAGGGAATAAAAGGTATCCAAATTGAGAGAGAAGTCAAACTGTCACTATTTGCATATGACATGATCCTTTTTATAAAAAATTCCAGACCATGAGAAAACTATTAAAAACAGTAAATGAATACAGTAAATTTGCAGGATACAAAATCAATGTATAAAAATCAACAGCATTCCTATATACAAACAACGGAACTTCAGAAAAAGAAATGAGAGAATCAATATCTTTTGCAATCCTAACAAAAAGAATAAATACCTGTGATTTAACAAAGAATTTGACTGACTTATACACTGAAAACTATAAGACACTATTGAAAGAAAATGAAGAGGACACAAAGAAACGGAAAGATATTCTGTGTTCATGGATAGGAAAACTTAACATTGTTAGAATGGCCATATTACCCAAAGCAATATACAGATTTAATGCAATTCCCATGAAAATCCCACAAACAATCTTTCACAAAATAAATAAAATAAATTATCAGATTCATATGGAACCACAAAAGACTTCAACTTGCCAAAGCAATCCTACATAAAAAGAATAAGGCTGCAGGTTATCACACTCCCCAATTTCAATTTATACTATAAAACATCAATAATCTAAACAGCTTGGTATTAGCAGAAAAACAGACACACAGAACAGAATTAAAAACCTAGAAATAAAGCTACAAATATATGGACCAATAATTTTTTATAAAGGATCAAAAATATGCAATAGGAAAAAGAAAGCCTCTTTAGTACTTGGTGCTGGGAAAACTGGAAAACCGTATGCAAAGGAATGAATCTGAACTGAGAACTGTCACCATATACTAAAATTAATTCAAAATGGATTAAAGACCTCCACATAAGACCTGAAACAATAAACTGTATAGAAGAAAACATTGGTACTAAACTTATAGACCTCAGTTCAAAAAGGACTTCATGAACCTGACCTCAAAGGCAAGGGAAGTAAAAGCAAAAATAAATGAATGGGATTATATCAAACTAAAAAGCTTCTGCACAGCAAAAGTAACCATCAACAAAGCAAAAATACAGCCAACCATATGGGAGTAAGTATTTGTAAACAATAGGACTAATATCTAAAATATATAAAGAAGTAGTATGACTCAACAACAACAAAAAACAAACAATCCAATTAAAAAGTGGGCAGAGGACCTGAACAGACACTTTTACCACGAAGACATACAAATAGCCAGCAGACATATGAAAACATGCTCATCCTCATTAGCTATCAGGGAAATGCAAATCAAAACCACAATGAGATACCACCTCACACCTGTTAGAATGGCTGTTATCAACAAGACAAGGAATAACAAGTGCTGGAGAGGATGTGGAGAAAAAGGCACCCTTGCACACTGCAGATGAGAATGCAAATTGGTACAACTGCTATGGAAGACAGTGTGGAGGTTCCTCATAAAATTGAGACTGGAGTTACTCTATGATCCAGCAATTCCCTTTCTGGGTATCTACCCAAAAAGTTTGAAAACCTTAGTCCACAAAGACTTATGTACCCCAATAGTCATTGCAGCACTGGTCACAGTGCCCAAGTCATGGAAACAACAAAGTGCCCTTCGACAGATGACTGGATAAAGAAGCTGTGGTACATGTACACAATGGAATATTACTCAGCTATAAAAAAAGATAAAACACTGCCATTTGTGGCAGAATGGATGGATCTTGGGATGATCATGCTAAATGAAATAAGCCAGACAGAAAAAACCAAGAACCATATGACTTCACTCATATGTGGAATATAAAACTGAAGGCAATAAAGAAACAAAAACTCATGGATACAGTCAATAGCTTAGTGGTTACCTGAGGGTAAGTGGGGAGAGGAATGGGAGAGGACAGAGGGGGTGTCAAATATATGGTGATGGAAAGAGAACTGACTCTGGGTGCTGAACACTTAATGCAACACATAGATGATGCACTGTAGAATTGTACACCTGGAACCTATGTAATTCTTGCTAACCAATATCATCCCAATACATTTAACAATAATTTTAAAAATTGATAAAATCTGATGGAACTTATCAGGGACACAATCATCAGTATGCATCCTGACAGTAAACACTTAGCACATTCCACTTGGATAACTTGAAGGGAGTTTAATAAAAGGAATTATTGTAATAGAATGGGCAGGATTTAGGAAAACCAGCATTTGTTATAGCTGGAAATTATTACCACCCATAGGTCTGAGTGGGTAAGAGGAGGCTGCTATTATTGGAACCAGAAGCTATAAGGAGCTGTGACCTTTGATTAAAATCTTCAGTCACATGGCAACTCCATAAGAAAGGAGCCTGTGGAATAGGCCCTCAATTTTCATCCTCCTCCCTCCCTGGGATGTCTTTGCCAGGGATCCCTGTTAGCTTAACCCAACTATTATAGAAGCCAGGCAGAGGACAAGGACACCTCTTGATGTGTGGAGTCCATACAAAACAGTATCTAGACACAGAGCAGAACAGAAAAGGGTGCAGAGTAGATCTGGGAGAAAAGCATAAGATTTCCAGCATGAATTGTCATAAAAGATAAGTGGACTTCAACTTAATCATTAAAGGAAGAAAAGTGGTGGTGGATATTTTGTAAGGCTGAAACTTCAAGTATACATATCCAGGAGCTTTTATATACCAACACAGGTATCACTGAAATATATTAAAGTAAAAAAACATCAACAATATAAGAATGATTTGAGGAAACTCTGATTATGGAGGAGCATAACTTAAAATTTGAAATGACCAGAACTAAATGAATGATTGACAAATGTGCTTATTAAACCTACACGGAGAGCGTTGTGCCTAACTGAGAAACATATTTTTTTCTAAAGACTCCAAAAAAAAAAAAAAAAAGAAATCATCTACTAAGAAACAAAATAAGCCTCAGTAATTTCCAAAAGAGAACACTTACAGAATTCATTCTCTTACCACAATTCAATAATAAGTACTATTCACTAAGCGCTAATTGTACATTCTAATTTAACTCACATACTACTATAAGGAAGATGTTATTCTTCATTTCCGAAATAAATTCTAAAATTGAAGAAAAAAACATACTGCTTTTTAACACGCTGTGGAGATAGTAAATTAAATAAAATATGAGCTATATACAAGAGCTGTTTGAAAAGTATCCAGCCATGTGACATGAAAAATAGAAGTATTTATGGGTGAATTTTTTTCAGACAGCCCTAACATATATTCTTATAGCACAATGAAATGATAAAGATAATTAGGGAGAAAAAAGAATATAGCATCGAAAGATAATATATACAATATACAGACACAGATTTTTATATATATCTATATATCTCCAGAAAAAATTTAGCAGAAGTCGGAAGGGAGAATCAAATTAAAAAAGAAATTTCTCTGAAGATTCAAGTTGAAATTGAAAGAGTCCACTTGGTACCAGAAAAAATTAATGGAGAAACATAACTAAACATTTTCTTTCTATTTCAAAGGTTGTTAACCACAAGTTTGAAGCTATAACAACCTAATAACAATCATAAAGAATCTAACATTTAAACAGATGGAAAATAATCTGAACTGAAAGGAAAATTAAAAAGTTCCCTTCTACCCATCGTATCAGTTAGGTACAACTTCTGCTGGGCAAACACACCCTTGCAATGAGGTTGTGGCTTTTTTGAGGGCTCCTATTAATTACTTTCAAGCACCACTATCAAGGGCTATAGACAGAATCACGTGAGGTCTATTACAATCCCCTTCTGTATATTTATCTTTCAAAATGGATTGATACTGCAATTTGTGCCTTGGATATTCTTTTGAAATTTTATGTTTGGAAGCAAATTACAGAACAATGATCCTGTTCATTTTGAAAAAATAATCCTATGGGTGTGTGTGTGTGTGTGTGTGTGTGTGTGTGTGTGTAAATAAACATAATGAAACTAGAAGGACACAAACATATAATTAAGAGTAGTTACCTGAAGGATATTCAAAACTTTGTGAAAATCAAAATTATTGAGCTGAAGAGTATTCCCAGCCTCATCTAGGACAATAGGCACAGATGCCCATGCTCAGCAATCAACCAACACCATTATGCTTAAGTGGAAAAAGTCCAAATGTACAAAGCACCTGTATTCAAGCCTGGGTAACTTTGCCTGAGGCCGTTCCACTGCTCAGATCAATTAAATGGAAAATACTTAAAAGATCACCACATCTCCAGTCATCTTTCTTAGCTGAAGTTCACTGGAGTAGCTTTAATGATACATAAATGCTTCTAAAATTTCAAGAATTTTGTTGCAACATTTTTGCCATGTCCATACATTCATGGTTCAATCAGCAGTAGCAATTGTTCTGATTCCCTGTGGTTCCTTAGATAGCCCACTGAGTTGAGAGAGTTGTTATTTCTGAGTTCCTGCAGTTCACATAGCTACCTAGAAAGCGATACATGTAAACAATCACATCTTACTCACTTTGAACCCATTCATAAAAACAGCATTTGCCAGCTACATAGCTTATCTTTATGATGCTGTTTTTTAGTTTTGCTATCAATGTATTTATTGTTATTGAATATCTCACTCTGTTCTCTAAGTTCCTTGAAGATAAGGATCAAATTTTATTAGCTACTCTATTCTTCTTACATAACATCTACCTACCTATGTCTGACATAGAAAAAAATAGCAAATAAATATTTTATGAATGAAGGAAATGGTGTATAGGTCAATGGATGAGTGAATGGCTGGATAAATAGTTAGATGGCTGTATTCATCCACAAGTTTCAGCTTTGTTTCTCCAAAAAGAACTTCATGTACAGGATTTCTAGAAAGGTAGTTAGTATATAACCCTTGCTAAACATTCAGCATTGTCCTGACTTTACTGTATTGATACGTTATAATAAAAACATAGTTTTTAAATCTCCCAATCCCTCCAAAAAGAATTTAATTCTGATGATTAACAAGTAACCTCATTTATAAAAATTAAAGCCTATTTTCATCTTTCTAGTCAAGCATTTTCATTGGTTGTTGTAATTCCTTTTTTCTCCATTTCCCAAAAGATTATTTACTGATCATTTCTTAAAAGGATCATCAAAGAATACTCAAATTTATTTTAAAAAGCATTCTGAAATACATTTTGAAATGCCTCTAACCAACATTTCGTTCGATTAAGAGATAGACCTTGCCATCACGTGTCTTCATTTGGCCGACTCCACATACACAGTCTCTATCAAGGGATAGAGGAAATCCTCCTCTAAAGCCTGTCATTGTCAAGACAGCTTTACCAAAAATTTAAAATCATTTTTACTTGATTTCTGTATCATCAGCCTGGCTGCAGGTTAATCATCCTGTGATAGCTGTTGCTCACTGAATTAAACCAAAACGACATTAGTGAACAAAATCTAGCAAGCAAACTATTTACAAGGGCTGTCTGGAAAAAACATCCAGCCATAAATGCCTCTATTTTTCGTATTACATGGCTGGGTACTTTTCAGACGGCCCTCTCTATGTCATTATGGAATAGGTTATTTTCCTAATATTCTCAATCTTGACAAAGAAGAGGTGATAGAGGAGCAGTCACATGAAAATTTTCACATAAAAAATTTCCTTCTGGCTACTTCCCTGTTATCTTTTGGTCGAGTGGTTTTAAATTGCCATTAAAAATCAGCAAAGGAATAATAAGAAGGAAAATCTGAATCTAAATTCAGGTCTGAGAAATTAGGCTCACTGTCTATTGAGTGTACCCTCCACCTGTTACATATTGCCACTGGAAGGGGATCAGCATTGTAGCTAAATGGATTATGTGGCATTTTACTAGAAACAAATTACCCAATACTACCATTTATGAGTTAAGATTTCCTGTAAGAAAATAGTGCAGGAAAAAAGAGGGATTATTTCATATCTTTGGAGGGTGTTTTATCACACTGTGCAATTGCATGCAATTTAACACCTAAACTGCTTAAAGTGCAAATGATATCAACCAGTCCACCCTAAGGGCTTGGTAATAGTCCTGCGTTTGTGCCGGTTTTGTCAGCACTTCCATTAGAAGCCTGGTCTTTCAGGATTTTTTTCCCACTGAACCATGAAAATTTGCTGTAGTTTGCAACTCAGCATAGCAGGTTTTAGCTTAACAGCTCCTCTTTTTCTTTCAGCTATTTTGTACCAAAAGAAGTCAGATGGCCATCTCTTTGACTTGTAAAGAAAAAAACTTACGCTATAAATTATTGAAGACAAATGTCAAATTAATAGTTCATTCATTCAGAGTTTTCCCTAACCTCAGTGGTGCCAAAGTAGTTTTTCTCTCACAGTCCCATTTCCACAAGAGGCTCCTAACGTATTTGGGGAACAATAATTATTCCTTTCCATAGTAACTCCTTGTCAGGGGAGTTTTCCTCAATCCCTAAACACTGGAACTACAGAGGAGAAACAAGAAAATGTTTCATATACGGTCACCTCAATTTCAAAAGGGTTATTATGGATGGGGACAGAAGACATTATACTTACATATAATTGTTCCTTCCTGGAGCCACACACGCCCACAGAAGAAAGCGCTTATAGCCTTAGGCCATTGAAAGCAGGTTGTCCAGGTCCAGAGGTTCCAATTTTTCTGATTTCTCTCACTCCTCTTATGGATAAAGACCAGTCTCTCAAGTGCCTTTCTGGAGGAATTCTCCCTTCTCCTCACAAGAAATATGTTTTCATCCACAATCTCTAGTTTTCATGGAAAAATATATACATTGAGTTCTTTTTTTGTTTTATTGACAACTTAAAACATAACTATACATGCAGTAGCTCAACACTGACTGCAGATGAAGAATCATCCTTTCTCTCTCTGGGGTGATCAGTGTCACCTCTCTTCCTATCTCCTCAAGGACTTCATTCCTTTTATTATGCTCTTACGTGCTTGTATTCCAAAGCCTCTTTCTTTCCTAACTTCTTCCTCTCCATTTATTAAACAAACTCCATCTTGAAAAAAATTTTAAATCTCCCTCTCAATCCTCGGTGATCTTTAAGAAAACGTTCTACTTATTTCAAATATACACACAAACATTTTTACATTTAATATATCCAAATTTTTAATTTTAACATGCCGTGAAACAAAGATCTGGGTTCATTTTATTCCAAGTGGTTGCTGATTCTTCCCAAGCCATTTATTAAAAAAGCCTTACTTGCCCTATTGATTCAAAATTCTATTTACCTGTTTATTTTTATTACTAAATTTATTTGGTGACATTGGTTAGTAAAAATTCCATAGGTTCCAGGTGTACAATTCTACAGTACGTTGTCCACGTGTTACATTGTGTGTTCACCACCCAGAGTCAGCTCTCTTTTCATCACCATGTATTTGATTCCCCCTCCCTACTCTCCTCCCACCTTATAGTCAGGTAACCACTAAACTATTAACTGTGTCCATGAGTTTTTGTTTCTTCGTTGCTTTCAGTTTTATATTCCACATATGAGTGAAGTGATATGGTTTATTTATTTAAACCAATCTGAATGTTTTCAGTAAAATTTTCAGGTCACACACACTCCACACAAATACTTACATATTATGTGCACGTATTCATAGAAATATATAATACATCATTCTTACAAAATTTCTTCCTATGCATTTTATAGCTGTTGATGCCTGGGTGATTAGAATCCTTGCTTACACTTTATTTTCTAGCTCGTTTTTACTGGTATAAATTTAAAAAGTTATTGTTTTATACATTTATTTTATATCTTCCAAATTTATAAAATATGCTTCTGTTGAGTCTGTCACATGTTCTAAATAAATTTCACATCTTTCATATTTTATTGCATTATCTGCAATTTCCATAAATGTTAAATAATTGTGAATATCTTGTCTTGATATAGACTAAAAAAGCAAACTCATATTTCAGTGTTTATCTGATTTCAGATATTTGATGTTTCTGATAAATATTTTAAAACAATAAGGGTGTATTTGTGATTCCATTTTGCCTATAAGAAATGCATTTAAAATGACTGAACTTTGTCAAGTACTTTTGGGGTTTATATTATAATCATATATTTTTGCCATCAGTTTATCGATAATCATAATAGCTAACTATAAGCTAGGCATAATTAAACATTTTATATTTATGAACTCATTGAAGTACATTATATCATTACTCCCAACTTTAAAATAAGGAAGCTGATACAGAAAGAGCTCACACAACTTTTGAGTGGAATATTCAGGATTCATACCCAGCAGTCTAGATGCACAGGCCACACTCAGGATCACTATAAAGTATTCCTTTCTTATATTGATCTATTTCCTAAAGTTTAGCAATCCTTGGATTGCTGGAACAAACCATATTTTTTCATTATGTATTTTTAATGAAATAATTAACTTTTAATACAATTGTATAATTTACATTGTTAATTCTATATGAACAAATAAGATCAGTCTATAAATTCGGCGTGAAAAGTAAATACATGAGATTTACTATTAGTAATTTCTGACTTTTTCTAAAATGATTTGGGAAGCTCCTTTTTTTCTATGCTCAGAAATAGTTTAAACCACATAAGACATACTTGTTCCTTGGAAGTCAAATATCAAGTACATATAGAATTATTTCAGCCTACAGCACTATTTAGTGGTACTTGTGTATCTTTGACCACAGTATTAATTTTGTCCACAGTTATTATCTTAATTACAGCTTGCACTGTGGTCATATGCTTTGATATATTCACATTTATTTGATTAAATAGCAAATCATTTGCTTCAATTTTGATGGGCTTTTTAGTCTATGTGTTATTTAGAATAGCTTTTCTTCTCAAGTGCCTAGTTGGGTCTTTTATTCTTAATTTTTGATTTATGTAATCATATATAGCAAATATTCTGTAAGATGCACATTTTAGGAATTACAGGTTAAGCGTTATCTGTAACCGTCTTTCCAATGAAAAGGTCTTTTCCACTCACAAATGTCTCGTGCAAACAAAATCTCTACATCCTACAGAGAAAATTCTCCTCTCCCTCTTTCTCTCTCTCTCTGTCTCCCTCTCTGTGTTTCTCTGTGTCTCTCTCTCACACACATCTTTCTGTGTGTGTATTTAGGGATATAATTAAAATTTTTATTTTAATTAAATCATTCATATAATTAATATATTTTGTCTAGTTCATTAAATTCTAAGATAATATATTAACACCTTTCATTACAATTATGATATTGTCAACTTTCTTTTTATTTCTCAGAAATTATAGATATTCTATTGCTAGATTATTTGGAAGATGAGAGTTAATGTTATTATATCCTTCATGTAGTTTAATTTTACTCTTATACAGATAAATTAGACAAGTAGATAAGAATTTAAATGTATTTGTTTAAAAAAATGAAGGTAACCATTAGAAAGACAGATTACGTAGTAGAACTTTTAAATATCCAGAAAAAGAGAAAGAATTCAAAATGCATCTTCATCGATTTAACAAAAGCAAAGCATAGGACAAGAGGGAAGTATACAGTGATACCAAAAAATAGCAGACGAACATCATAAAATAGTAACAAAATAGAAAAAAATAATGGTGGGAATAAAATTTCAATTACCCAGAATAATATAAATTGATTAAATTCCTATAGTCAAAGACAAAGATTGTTGAATTAAGTTAAATACAAAAATGAAGGATTTTCCTGTATATGAGAGCCACCCCTAGAACAGAATGACAAAAAGATGCCACGTCCAATTGTTTATCAACCTTTACATTTGCAGTGGCTGTCACCTTTGGTCTGTTACCACCAAAACTGTCTACAGTGCTCTCTCTGCAGTCTGACTGTTTTGACTACCTCAGTGGACTCCATACGTCCGAATTTGCTGCCTCCAATCAATCTGTCTGCATTACAGCTTGGGTAATCTTTCTAAAGTGAACTCTGAGTTTATCCCCATGTTCTTGTCTAAGTTTCTCCCCAAATCTCTAGCTTCACCACCCCATGCTGCCCTGTGAATCTTTTCCTTCAGCTGCCCTGTGAATCTTTTCCTTCTGAAAGTTCTCTGAATGAGTTCTCTGTACTCTAACACGTCACTGAGTAATCACTCAGTAAAAACTTGATGAAGGCAGAAATTGTGTCTGTGTAGGCTCTCATAAATATTTGTTCAGTAAATGATAAAATGTGCAAGTGAATGAACAAAGAATAGGGCAATTGGTATCTGGAGGAATAAATTTTATTCCCTTGTTTTTGGAATTTCATCCCCATCTGCCTGTCCAACTCCTACACTGATTTTTCAAGGCTTCGCTGAGAAGCTTATCACAATGTACAATATAATAACATTTTTATGTGACAGTGTAGCTATAATAACTTCTTTTATCAGGAATTCTAAATAAACTGAAAGTAATGCTTGATGTCTTACCTAAAAGTAACATCCTTTTATCAAGTGACCTGGGATTCCTGTTCGTTTCTTTCCCTACCTTTATTCCATTCCTCCTACTTATCCAATGATCCCAGTCCTTCCCTTATTTTTTCCACTCAATTCAAGAGTTTTTCTTTTTCTCACTGACAAGTATTTCTCTTGTCTTCTAATAAAAAGTCAAGAGTTCAGCTTTCCAGGGCTCTGGATGAGTTAGAATCCCAGGAGATGACTCACAATGAGAAAAGGTATCAGCCTACTCACCTTCACCTACACTTTCTCTGAACTGACTCATATCTAGGAGGGAAGGGCACACGTGGAGAGAAAGGGCAGGGACAAACTCTCGTGGCCTCAGTTTCTTTATATGTAAAATGAGGATCTCAGATATGATAAGCATGAAAACAGCTGATAATTGAGTCCAGTAGACAAATACTTAGTGGCAGTTCATCCCAATTCTATGCTGGGTATGTAAAAAATTAAGAGTTCTTCCCATGCATAACTTTTTTTGCCAAGCCTTCCTCCTAGGTCTCAGGGAGGGAGGTGCCTAGTTTTAAGAAACTGACTATAGGAATTAGGGGATGAATGAAGCCATCAGTCTGTCACTTTAGAACCAAGGTGATTATATAAGCAAGGAGGACCTAATGCAGACCAAGACCTAACCCATCTGTACACACTCTTTCCTGGACAAAATAATTTTGTGTCTCAGGCTAAAGGGCTCTAAGTTAGAGTAAAAAATGTGACCAGTTTCCCTACAGGTTAATTTGTTGTTCTCAATCTTGAAATAGCTCAGCACTGTGGTATGCCTCGTACCTGTGAGGTGTGCCTCAAGTAATATGTTAATAATAAACTACCAAATTTTGCATATAATTACCTTTTTTAAATCACTCAGAACAGACTCAAAGTTACTTCTGTCTGTGATAAAGCTCTCAGCAACTTGTAGTCCAATCTGTCCTGAAACAAAAAGGATCAAATTAGAGCAAGAACATGAAAATTAAGTATGGGTTCAACATGTAAACATCATCCCTCATATTGTTATAGGAAAGATACTGTGTGGGAATTAGGTCTTACATGATTAATTCAACCAACAAATGGCCGTATGTATCGGAGCGTACATATGGTGAGGGGGGCCCTAGGGCAAGAAACAACTACCTTAGTGAGCCTAATTCTGTACAGGAGGGAATCATCGTTAGGCTTTCCTCTGTACTGTAAATTAATTTATTACTCAACCCTTACCAACTAAATACTCTTTATTAATAGCCGGCTTAGTCTGTGATTTATTGCAGTGTTTCTCAACCACAGCTACATATTCATACCACCTAGGAAACCTTTTAAAAACATCCAAGCCTGGGCCTCCACCTGCAGAGATCCTGTTTAAATTGGTTTCCCATTAATCCAGTGGTTCTCAAAGTTAGCATGCTTCAAAATCACCCGGATGCCTAGTTAAAATATAGATTTCCAGGTCTCACCTCAGGGGTTTCTGATTCAGTGGTGTGGGGTGGAGTCCGAGAATATATAAATATTGATAATACTGCTGGTCTGTGAACCACAATTTGATAAACACTGTATTAAATTATGCCACACACATGATCATGACACCTTGGAAACCTATCAATAACGCAGTTTCCCAGACCCGTCTCATGAAGGGTTTGATTCAGAATGTTTGGCACAGGATCGGGGGATTTTTATTCTAACAGGTACCCTCAACGACTCTTCGCACCAAGCAAGGTTGGGGACCCCTACCGACCCGAGACCTCTGGCAGAAAGTGGAGAAGGAGCGTGGGGAGGGTGTCTCAGTTTTTCGCCCAGTCCTGCTTCATGGACTGAAGCCATGTGGCGAGCTAGCGTGTGTTCTTATTGTTTCCACACGCAAGTGCCAGGGCAGAGCTTGCCCCGCCACGCCTGCTCCCGCGGGCCGCTCCCCGCGTGGCTCGCCATGCGCGCGGCCGCCCTCCCTGCCCGCGTCTCCCGGCCGGGCGCGGCCTGCCCGGCCCGCGGCCTTCTCTCACACCAGCCCCACTTGCCTCAGCCTGTCGTCATCACGTTTCTCTAGTGGATGTTTTGTATCATCACAATCACCGTTTCTTCACCACAGACTGCCCTTAGATGAAAGGAATCTGACTTTAACCCACATTACTTTATGAAGGAAACTCCAGAACAATGTTCCTTTTACTTGAGAGGAGAATATGTAGCTCTTAGAATACTCTTCTAACAGATTGGCAGTATTAAGTTATTGGTACTTTCATGTTAGTTAAATATGCATAAATACAAATGTAATTTAAACTCTACACAACTGTTATCAATGATGATAATATAACCATAATATTATAAATTAAATATAAATTGGAAAACTAATGAATTATAAATGAAAAATATAAATGTAACATACTTAGATGATACATTTATTTCAGAAAATATTTAGTTGTGTTTACTAATAACATATTATAGCATAATACATGCTTCTATATCTAATAGCTTTCTTTATTTTGATATTAATAATACTTATGCCTATCTATACAGCTCAGTTTTTAAAACTATATGAATAATATTAAGTCTTTGAATTCTGTTTCATAATAATCAAACCTTATACTAACTCTTTGAAGGAGCGATGTTAAAAATGTCAAATTTAATTAAATGTCCCTTGAAAACTCTCTAAATTTGTCTCCTTTGCTTAAAGATAAATTTACTATCACTGTACCATTGGATGCCTATGGAAACCGATAAGTGCCACAAGAAAAAACAGAAAAGTTCTTTCTTAAGGTATTTAGCTTTAGTATCTCTGTTAATGAGTGATGTAAACAAAGACAGAAGACACACAATGCAGCTCACAAAGTGAATACGGAATGCCTGGCTACTGCTCTGCGTCTTTTGAGCTCAGGTGCCCATACTCTGTCATGTATGTCACACTGTAACTCCCCTCAACTCTTGCTCATTAAGTACTATGAAACCATCATCAGTACAGCATACACAGACAAAGATGATACCTTTCACTTCCATATATATATATATATATATATATATATATGATGAAAACATGAGCACTGTTCATGTAGCAAGTGGATATTCAATAATATGTTTATATTATTTTTAGGTTTTCAACTAAAATGAAAACATAGAATTTAAATTTTTTCATGGTGAACTTATAGACCTCAAGACTAAACCCCAGGAGTGTTTAGAGGACTTTAGAATGATGGTTTTTACTGGGGTGGAGGAAAGAGTCACTTGGCCACTTAAGTTAGTGGATCTAAATAACTTGACATGTTTTTAAACTACTGATGACCTAATATGAGATTCTGACACAAGATACTGCTTTTTAATAATTTCCTGCCATGACAATTCATTGTTACTGATGATAGGAGTTATATATCTTATTTTACAAAGAGAAAACGATGTTTAAGAATCACTATGTTCAAAAAACCACCAAAGGCATCTTCAACATCAAAATCAGATGCTTTCCCTCTGTTGTAATCCTCTGTCACAGCCATGTAGTGTTTACTATCTCTTTCCTGTGATTCTTGAAAACATATTTTATTGCCTACACATGTACTTACTTGACTCTAACCTTCTTTTGCACTGAATCCTCTTCCTCTTCTTCGCTCTGAAATGTATCCTACAGTTATTTTCTGTTTCTAGACTCTCATTCTTCATGACTCCCAATTCCATAAAATACTCAAAAGACTGCTCTTAATATTTCAAGTTATGGGGCAAAGGAATAGAGAGGACTGAGGATTAAATAAACATCAAATATAAATTTAAATAACCCTTCCTATCACTATACTATGATTATAAAAACTAGCTAACCCTGTCAATAGGTCGCCAACACCAGAAAAACAAAGTCAAATTACAACCAAAAATTTCAGTTCAGATCTATCTCAGCACAATAAAAGCTTCCATTAAGGATGAATGGCATAAACCAATTCTTCATAGAAGGTAGTATCTGATTAATTTAATTTAGAAGTGAAAGTACTTTAAAGTCATATTTAATTTTTTTAAAAATTCATCCAGTGGTTAATCAGATTAAAGAATCTGGGAAAAGAACTTCCGGTTTCAAAAAGGTTCTTAATGAATAGGATTTAATATCTGGACCACTGCCAAGAACTCAAAAATAATAATGGTATTTGGACAGAGATGAAGACAAGAATAGAGGGACAAGATCTTTTCCCAGAAGACTCTGGTCTGATCAGAAGACTTGGTATTGAATATTAGATAGAAGGAAGGAAAAAAATGACTAAAGAAATTGAGATGTCAGTTTCACTGGAGGAATTTAAGGATATATATTAGGTATATTTATGTCGAGGAATATAAGAAAGTGTTCTGTGATTACGCTTGAGAAGTGATCCATGATACCTCTATATTCATTTAATCTTTGTATTCTAGTCTTGGCTATTACACAAACTGACTTCTCTGGATTTCAATTTCCTTTAAAAAGGGAAGTGTTTGGGTTAGATCAGATTATTAATTATGCTGTAATGATAATTTAACCCCTAAATATCAATGACCTTACAAAACAAATGTAAAATCCCGCACATGTCCAATACTGACCTGCAAGGTTTCTGCCCCATTTGGTCACTCAGCCACCTAGTGGATAGAGGCCTGGTTATGTTGAGGCACCACCTGCTCAGGACCAGGTTGTACGGGCCCCAGTGTAGGGGCAGGTGTCATTGAAGTGGGCACAGAGCTTCCAAATCACTGTCAGAGAGTGAACGTCATCATTCTCGCCGCAGCCCATTGGTGAGAACTATTCTTCTGGTCCCAATGATTGCAAAAGTGTCTGAGAGACATAAAGAAAACCATGGAATATTTTATAATCATGTCTATTATCTGCCACAATCTCAAATTTCTCGACAGGGGTCTTAAAATCTATGGTCCTCTAATTATAAAGACCAGTATTTACTGACTACCTTCTGCTCATCAGGCAATTTTCATATATTAAAAATTACTACCTAAGCTGTACAAACCTACAAACCACTAAAGTAGGCAATATTATCCCAATTTTATAGATGAGAAACAAATTTAGAGAAAAGAATTTTCCTAATTAATACTGGCGTTGAGTTCTGATTTCATCCTGTTGACCTCGTATAAACAGTGAGACCGTTTGTCATGCCTCGTTTTCTTGCCTGAGCATGGATGGTACAATGGAAATGGCTTTGGAAAGCTTGTACTTTGGCATAAGAAGGGACACATCTGAAATTTGTTATAGTTATAGCCTGAAGGAAATTCCATGTTTATCTGTAATAAGACCATAGGTTATCTAAAATATCACATTCCTTTACTTTTGATGGAAATTATATAGAATCATATGATAACAAGGATTATTCAAGGCTCATGAAATACTCTCATAGCCCACAACAGGCCTTTGAGGAATAAAAAATAAAATTTTACAAGACATTGGATCACTTGGATAAATATTATGGTGATCCTTTATGATATAAATTGGGTGTTATTAGGATAAACTAGATGATATTAAGAGATTTATTAGCTCGAGAATTCGTAGATTATAGTATACACATTGTTGCGCCTATAGTTGCGACTTCTTTGTTCTCGGCAATTGAACATATACACGCCATCTCAACGGCTCTCCTGATGTTTTGTTTATACGGCACCAACTCTGCAGTTATTTGGAAACCCCTGGTGATTGAAGTCTTCCTTTTGTATTTGAAGGTGTGACATCAATTAATGCAATATGAAAGTCGTTAATTTAATTAATAATCATTGAAAATTCTCTCTTGCCTTACCACTTCTAAATTTATCCTCAGTTAAAGCAATGCTTTCATTTACCCCATTTAGTGATAGGCACTGAGCACCTACCGTACGCTCAGCACCACGCTGGGCGTGGGTTACAAAGATGCGTTATGTCAAAGGTTTTGCTCAAAGAGCTCAAGATAACAGGAGTAAAAATATTTTAACACTGTTTCAATTTGTTTTTTTCCCCTTCATCGGCCCCAAAACACTCTCTTTCTAAAAATTTATTTATTTCCTGATGAAACTAAGCTTTTCATTATTTTATTAAGGCATTTGTGCTTGTATTATCTAAACTGCACCTGTTTTCAAAATAGTGAGGAATATTAATTAGCTTGTTTTTCAGCACAAAAGATAAAATCATGTTTTAAAAATGTAATTACCTTTTATCAGTTGTAAAAAGATTTATTTTACCTAATTTGTTTTGTGATAGTGTACAAACAAATGCTAGAAACAAAATATGGGTGGATTTTTTTTTTTTTCCTGATACAGTTATTTTCAGGATTTCAGGATTCTGGAGAAAAGAGTTACTGACATCTAACACTTGAGAATATACACTACTTTTCATTTGACAGGCACACCTGAAAAAGAACAATCAATGTCTTAGAGCAGAATTAATATCAAATAAAAATTTTAGCCACTTTCTTTTTCTTCCTTTAAATTTTAATTATTCTTAGTTTGCTATTGGGAGTTGGAAATGCTTCTCAGTGTTTTTTTAATATAGAAAAATGTACTGAGTTAATCCATAAATGCCCTCTTGTGACAGTCTCCAAAAATGCAGCTGACTTTCCTCTATTTACTTTGCTTTTTTCCTAAAATAATTTAATATATCTGTAATAGTTTTTATTAAAAATATCAATTTTATATTTTATCTGAGCAAATTAACTTATCTTTTTTTTAATAATCTATGTAATGTTTTTCAAATTTAGGCAGAAAAATTTGTGGCAATACTATTCCCTGTACAGAGTAATTATTGGAAATCTCTAGGTGAGATTTTAATTCTACTATTACCTTATTCCACTCTGATATGCTTGCTGAGGGATTGTAGATGTTGTTAAAAGATCTTGTTCAACCTTTTCTTGTGATTAAATAAATACAATGAATTAGCTTAAACCATTTTTTTCATAAATTATAGATAATTTTAACCAATTATGTCATTTATTGCTCATCTCAGAGTTCCTAGAAGCAAATGTTACTATTCACATTTTTAAAATGAAACAATTAATTATTAAAGCAGTTCAATGACTTGCCCAGAGATAAAAATGAGTGCATCACTGTATGGACATGTGGCCAACATGTGGCCTCCCATGGGCTTTTACACATACCTGTAGTCAAAAGTCAGATGTCAGCAAAAGCTTTTTAGAGAGTAAGTGACGTGTATTTTTAAAAATTTATTTTTATAACTTTGTTTTAGGCCAAAAACTTTAGTTTCAAAACACAAAACGAATGTTGAAAAGAGTTTTCTTTCCAAAATTCAGTCTACAACAGCTTTCAATAAAGATGTAAATCATGAAATTTCTTCTTAAGAAGATGACATAACATAAAACTTTGATACGAGCCAGACTGGCATTTGAACAAATTTCTTGATTTAAAAAAAAAAAAAATCAGTTTCGTCTCCTGAAAAATGGGAATAATAGTCTGTATTATAAGATTTTAGTGATATTTACATGAAATCATGTATATATAAATTTCCTTGACCTTGACAGAAGCTTCAAAATTATAGACATTATTACAAAAATATAAAAAAGCTTAAATTTGTGTGATGGACTCAAAAAAAAAAACAATTTAACTTCATTTTATAGCTAAGATAGCAATATATCAGCAACTGCTAATTCCTTATCCTACAAATTTCAAAATAGTATTATTATATGTGGCAGGCTTCATACTCATCATAGCAGATGAGAATAAGAAAATTAAATAATGTGAATCCTATTTATACTTTTTCGTCAACTTAAATAGTTTGTTTAAATTAAATTCTCTCGATAGTAAAACCTGATAATGAATAGCAAGATCTACAGTTTTTTCTGAAGCTTATGCAATCTTGACTTTACAACGTGTTACCACCCTTAAAGAGGGGTATAGAAAATATTAGTCAGTGATTTATAGTGGAATTCAGAGGCATCTTGGACAAAGAAATGTCAGAGGAGAAAGCAGGGTGCAGGGATTCTTGTCATTCTTACCTCTAGAAGGGAACCATTGGGATTAAGAAAACATTGAATCTCCCACCATTTTGGAAATAGAGAAAATATATTTTGCTGAGCTACCGATGCAATGCAATTTCTATTCTGGCATGTCTTCTAAATAATTATGTCCTTTAATTTCACAATCATGTGTGTATTTCAAACCAGAGTGCAGGATGATGTGAAAAAACAATTGTCAGTTGTGATATTTGAAAAAGTCCCCCAAGAATAGCCTTTGGCATCTTCCTTTTTCTCACCTCCCCTACTCAATGTATAACCATTCTTATATATTTTACTTCCTAAAAATATCTTGAATTATTCTGCTCCTCTCTAAATTTCCCACTGCCTCCCTAGCTAAAGTTACCATCGTCTCTCCTCTGGGTTACTACAAATGCCTCCAAATTGATATTCTTGAATCCACTCTGTGCCCCCATTACCAGGCTTTGTCCCCCCAACCCCAAACACACATTTTGAATTTTGTCTCCAAATAATAGTTAGGGCGATCTGTGGAAATCACAAATATGATTAAATAACACATTAGTTTGAAACTTCCAACCATTTCCTAGCACTCATGGAATGAAGAGCTCAATCCTGAGGTTGTAGAAAGCTCCTGCCTGGCCTTCCTGTCTACTTCTCCAATCTTGCATCTCAGCCAGTTCTGGGCCTGGTTGGCCCCTAGTCTCTTAAATACATTAAATTCTTTCCTGTTTTAGTGTTCTCTGGCACATTTTTCTTCTTTCTCCTTTTGCTATTCCTGTCAACTTACCTTCTGATCCCAGCTCAGGTATCACCTCCACAGAATAAGAAGTCTTACTCCCTTAGGACAAGTGTAGCACCTGTGTTCTGAACTAACATACTCTTGGTTCATTCCTCCCAACAATGTATCAGTTTATACTTACATGTTTATTTGATGATGCATTGATAAGTACTGGCTGTTGGTCTCATTGGATTGAAAAACTCCACAAGGCTATGTCTATTTGCTCACTTCTGTAATTCCAGGGTCTGTGACAGTATTTGGATTCCAGGGTTTGTAAGAGTATTTGGCACATAGTTGGTGCTCAATAATTTTTGTTGAATAAATTTAATTGCTTATTTTCCTCTCTACTAGAGAAACTGTTGTCCTTAATCTTCCTTAAGGCCAAATATGTATTCTATACAATATTTTCAGATATTTTCTTTCCTTCTTCGCAATTCCAAACTGACCAGCTATGCCTGCCAAATAACTAAACTGTGTCAATCCACTGGTGCCACCTGTTGGCCCTTCTCTTCCTCATGTATTTCTATCTCCTCTCTCCTTTGAGGGGAAGTACACCCTGGATGCATTTTCGTGACCCTTATTCTTCCCTCCAATTTTAAACTTAACTTTAGTCAATCTCTTTCTCACATGTACACACACATCCTTCTAAATTTCCTATGTTTTTCTATTTCAGTTTTTATTCAGTCATTCAGAAAAATTTCCTCCAGTGTTCTCTCCTTTCCTTCTTTCATTCTTTTATCTCCTTTAGTTTCCCATTTCCTCCTTCCTCTTTTCTCTTGTTCTCTCAAGTTCTTCCTCTTCCTTCATTATTGTAATATTTTATGTGTAAAAAATATATAAATTTCCAGAAATGTACTTTCTAAATTTTAGCTTGTAATTATTTGTAAAGATAGAACTTTCTAAATACCTTTGGCTTACAAAACCAAGGTGGCATATACCAGGGGTGCCAAAGAAAATATATACACATTTTAAGAGATGTTATCTATGGATTACTTTTTCAAGTTGAATTGAATTACAGTAGCAATGTGTAGTATAATGTTCACTCAAAAGATGGCATTAATCAAATGAATACTAACATCACCATGTGACAGGCAGGACAGCAGGACAGTCAAAGAAAATAGCGGAAGCATGGTTGTTTGAGGAGCACGAGATCATTTTGAAGTGGTATTTAAAATTTGAGAACATTGTTTGACTTTCCCCCATGTTCTCTTAATACCTCTTGACTTCTACCTATGGGGGCCCATAAAGGATGTGGTGTGCCATAGAAAACCACTACACTGGTGGTACTTTGGGAAGAAACTGAAATGGCATGTGCAGTGATACAAGTGGACACTTTGGTCAGTGTTGCTCAAGCAGTAGTTCACCGTAATCAGAAATATCTGGACACTGATGGTAACCACTTTGAGCATCACTTGTAATTGCAGAAGTCAAATGTGACTTGTATTCATCTTTTGCTATTGGTATATATTTATTATTAGAATTTTAATACAATTTTTTTCTTAAAATGTGTATACATATTTTGGGCACCCTCTGTGTTTGTACCTTTAGCATCCTGATAAAGCCTAAAATTAGAATTTTTATGGTAATACTGTGCTCTGCATCTGTTTTAGGAATATACTTAGATAAATAACTTCAGCAAATTTATATAAACTCAATAAATTACTCTGTTATTAAGTAATAATTGGCTTGCACATATATGGTATTACATTCAGTGACATAATTTATCATGGGGTTAATAACAAGAAAAGAAAATAAACATTAAAAAGGTGAGAGGAAAATAAGTTTGTTTTATAATTTTCAATGTAGATTTATTTACTTCCTAATTTCAACTATAATGTAATTAATATACTGAGTTTATGATTATTAAAAAGCTTTTTAAATTAGCTATAGCTAAAAATAATCTAAACTGGCAGAAAATTTTGAATTCTAAACATTATTTAAATTATAATCAAATAAATAATTTAATACTTAGGAAAATACTTAGGAAACTCAACAAGCTAGGTGCTCAATTGAGTACCTCAACTCCCCTGTGTAATTGGATAAGAACATTGAGAGTAAAAATATATATTTTAAAAATTCTTAAATATCAAAATTAATTTATAAAAATTGTTTGGTTAAGGGTGTTGATTACTTACCTAACTCTAACATCTGATATTATGTCATTGTGTATTTCTTGAAATCTTTAATACACAATCAACTGGATATTATTTAAAATTTTACATAGGCTGACAATTCACTAACGCAATTGTGGCCAAAATCACTTGTACATTTTAGTACATGAAAACCAAGAAGGGAATCACATTCCATTTAGGTTTATCTTATGAAGTTAATTATTTCTGTAAATGTAATAAATATATTGTTAATACTTTTTATAGCACTATTAGGTTTATTAATAAATATTTTAACACAAGGTGCAACATCAACTCTTATAAGTAAGGACAAACTCACCGATCATAGGGTATTAGTTCAAGTCTTCAAACATTTAAGGAGCCATTACTTAGTGCTATAAGGAATACATAGTGAACCAAACAGGAAAATTAGCAATCTATATTCAAACAAAAAGTAAATGAAGAAAAAAGTTGGTTGTTTTATAAATACTAATCTGGCACAGAGAATCCATCTTTCAAGACCTTATGATTAACTTTTCAGTGAGGCCACAGGTCTAGCATTCCTTATACACTAAATCTGAAATAATTTTTTATTAAGTGGTATTATCATACTTAAACAAATTTTTTTTCAGCCTGAGTGTTATAACCAAAATGTTGTAAAAGTGATCAGTAAACTAGCCTTGAGAGGTCTTAAATAGAGTGAGATTTAGAGAAAATTTATGTTACATTTTATTGTTTAACAAGTAAAAACTATTATTATGGTAAAATTTCTACAAGTACTATTTGTATATTACAGATGGAAAGGTACAGTTTTGACATACAGTCTTAGTATATACTCTTTGTTTATGAAAATATTCTTTGATTTTATCAAATAGAGTATAGTTAATGGAAGTATACTTTCTGATAAAAGTAATATATATATATATATATGCCTAAACATTAATTTCTATGGAAGATTTCAAATTTGATATTGTGTACTTTCTTTTACTATATTTTTTCCCCACCAGAGTTTCTTTTTGAGGCATAAGATTCTTTCTCTGTATTTAAGAGGAAAAAGCAAAACAAACAAGCAAACAAAACAAAAGTCTTGCTGGACGGGCTAGAAACATAAGATCCCATTAGTAAAAAGTCCAGTCTTCAGAAATGATTCTGCCTCAATATCACACTGCTATAAAGCTGGGCTGCTTATCAATCTGACCAAAAGTTTAAAAGACAAAAATAAAGATAAAAATAAAATGCATGGTATGTGTTTGAATAATCTTAGCATCCGCTTGGGAAATTTCTATCTCCAACATGTTCTTTTTAAGTCAACTTAAAGAAAACAGGAGCTAATTCTCTAGTGTTCCATACTTCTAAATAAAGTCTTTTAATAGATTATTCATAACTATATCATAAAAGTGTAAGTCACATAAGCTGTAATATGTTCTCCTACATCATTCTGAGTAAAGCTTAGAAAATGATATCCCAGGACTAGATTCTTTAGAAAACCCTAATCACTGGAATAGTTCAAAATAAGGTAATAGCAATTGTGTCTGCATTTATTAAAGGAAAAATATAAAATAATACTAACTATATCTCCTGAAATATGTATACTATGTATATTATATATACTATGTATATTAACTGTATATAATATACTATGTATATTAACTGTATGTCTTCCTCCCTTAATTGGGCAATATTCATTTGATACATAATAAATTCAAAAACTTAAGACAAGGATCTAAAATTTTCCAGAAAACAACATAGCCCAAAGAATATCATTACGCTTCAATGACATACTTCTGTCTCGATGGCAGAATGCTGTAAGCCAATTTTTTCTGTGTTCAACTATTTAAAGTTTATGATTTGTATCATATTATAAATTTTGTGTTATATAAATGACAATAACAAATTATGTCTCAGGTTAAAATGTCTTGATATCTATTAAAATTTTCATTCTTTATGCAACTATTTTAACATAATTTTAAATAAAATATATAATGTGTACATTTTTTACACTTTAGGTAAAATATTTTATAAACATGCTACTCTATTTAATTCAGGAATAATGAATAGTCAGACATTTATTTTAAATGATTCATCTGGAGGAAATTGAGTTTTTACCACATGACTAATCTGAGTTCACCTGAAACTCTTGACCAACATTTTCGTTGAATGATATGTCCTTCAACAAAAGTGGGGATGATTATCAAAAAGGCATAAATGTGACGCTCTCATTATTTAATTCTTTTCCAGATATTGGCATTTGCATCTGTTCAAGTCTTAAAATTCTAAAAGATTGGAGAGGTCATTTAATTCTGTCCCTCTTTCTCTACCACTTACCAAATTCAGATTGAATTAAATTGGGCTGAAGCATTACTTCATAAAAGTTTAACTCCAAAAGCAAAGCCTGACTGGCTGTTGTTAAGTTTTACATACTTACTTTCAGCACTCTTTCAGTCAAAAATGGTCCACCAGTAAGTTGATGGATACCGTAAATTCAGTATATGACTGAAGAGTTGGTATGAATGCAAGTATACTCATATATTTCATGTTTATTCATTTGTTCAACAAGTATTTATAAAGCATTTATTATGTGATATGTATCATTTAAAAATATTTTAATATTGGATTTTTAAAATAGATTTACTATATACCTCATTATAGTTCTTAACTTAGATACTCAAAAAAGCTCAAAAATTATACTTTTACTTGATATGCATTGATATTTCAAAATAGTGATTATAATAAACATTATTTATATATTAAAGATTATATTATTTTATATGTTGTGTAAGCAGTTATAAAGCATCATAATAATTTAATACTATTAGAATTGAACTTCTTAGACTCAAATACATTAAAAAATATACACATAAAGGTGACCGTAAGCATAGTTGGCCTTTATGGTTGTCATCCTGGATTACTCAGATTCCTGTATGGAAATAAAGTAAACCCAACTGATGCTACCAGTAAGGAAAGAAGAGTTAACCTGATTATAGGGTACGATGTATCTAAACATTTAATAAATCATTTATTTCTGTGAATTTACATTTTATTGTTTTTTTATGTCCATGTAGATAGAACAATGGGTTTTTATGCTCGTAATACTAAATGTAGACTTTGGAAATCATTATGAGAAAATAATAAGATAATCTACTAGAGTAATATTAGATATAAAATATGTAGATTTATCAAAAGAAAATCATAATATATTAAATAGTATAAAATATATATGTGTAGATATTTTCCAGTTTACAATCTCATTTTTGATCCTCACATTAATTATTGCATGAATTAATGGAGAAGAGTTGGGTAACAATACACTATTTAAATCAAAAAGATTTAAAATTTCGTGTTATATGCTACAAAATATTTTTAACCAAAGTCATAGTTATATATATCACATTATTTATAGTAAGTCTAATCAGTGACTCTTATTATAAAGCTACCCGTAATTTAGTATACTTAAAGCATAAATGTGGTGCCATTTAACTGCTGACAAATCAGTTTTATTGACAGAAATAACTTGAGTTGAAAGAGGATCTTGAAAAGTTTACAGCTTTATTTTTTCAAGCACCACACACTAATAAGTAAAAACATATGAATTAGATAAAATACTTCATTAAGTTACATTTATTGGGTGAGTCGATGTGATATGATTACATCTCAGAGACATTTAATTTCCCATCATATAAAATCACATTGGTGTTTGGTTATATTTTCTTTTCTGGTGATGTAGCCATTCAAAGTATTTTTACACATATCAAAGCAGAGATGTTATGAAGTTAAAACTAAAGTCATTTTCATCAAAGTTAATCATAAATTTTATTTTCTAAAGTGTTTCCCAGTGTAATCACATTACAGGTCTTGTAAAGGAGACTCTTAAAAGTACTCTTGGGTCTTGGGTTCTAATTAGAAAGAATCCCATCCAACTTGGGAGTATCGCTGTGAATATAGTCAGGATAGTAAAAACAAAAACACCCACATTTGGCTCATGAAGCTTTGGATGAACGCATTGAACACTGATATTTTAGAAAGGTATTTCCTCATGTTGAAAGTGTAATTGGCCATTCATTACTTAGATGGCCAGTCCCACAGTGCATTGCACCCATTTGTATAACTTACGTAAATGTATAAACGCTTCTTTTGAAATTACATAAAACTTGAATCACTCCATAAACTGGTAAATGATAGTTGCTCACTATCTTGTACACAGTTCCCTTTTTGTTGGTTAAAGAAGATAGGTGAACATTACAGATGCAAATGTTTGTTGTTAAGAATGTGTGTTTACAGGTGTGGAATACCCTAAGGATCGGTAGGACTGACATCCTGCTGCAGGTGCAGACTTCAATAAACAGGAGCTTGTCTTTGCTCTAATCACTTCTCCTTTATCACACTTTTGGATTATCTCAATTCACATTAAGTATCACTTGTGCATAAAGCATATACAGTGAACTATATTTATTTAGGTATACATGTGACTAGATTTTCTGTGAATAAAACCCAAAATGCATGCACATTACAAAATGGAGTGGTTTAATTGAAATATTTTAGGAGTGCTAGAATACTAATAAACATCTGGAAGAACAGATAAAACTAGATAAATGTTTAGCCTTGTTATGAGTAACACACTAGCATACGATTAGGTTTATAATGGTTGTAATTTAACAAAACTGTTGTATGAAATATTTTGTTTAGCATTCATTAAAAACTGTTAATGCACTTGTGTTTTTCATGGACTAAATTTTTGCAGCAGACGCACGTTATTAGTATAATACAAATATGCTAAAAAGCAAACAGTTTGGTGTTAAAATGTTTTAAGTAGGATTGCAAAGAGAAATTTTATACCAATTTTTTTTCATTTTTACGGAGAAAAATTTTACCACAAATTCCATATTTTAATGATATTATACCAACTCTATTTTTTAAACTCATTTTGTCACTGTTTTGTAACAGAAACACTGTAAATATTATAGATGTGGTAAACTATTATACTTGTTTTCTTATAAATGAAATGATCTGTGCCAACACTGACAAAATGAATTAATGTGTTACTAAGGCAACAGCCACATTACATGCTTTCTCTTTCACAGTAGGCAGCAGAGCATATGGTTTTCTCTTAATGGAACGCTAGCTTCTCATTAACATACCAGTAGCAGTGTCAGAACTTACAAACCAGCATAACAGGGAGATGGAAAAACTTATAAATTAGACCCTTTCAGTACTATTGAGAAGGAAATGAGTGATGTTCAAAGGTACAATATTTAGCTAATACTGTGCCCTTTTCTACACCTTCCTTCCAGAAAAAAAAAACAAAAAACTTTTTTCTTACAATAAATATAAATATAAATATTGAAGTGCAAGTAGTTTTTACCCTGCTTCAAAGAGTGATTGGCACCCTGATTTTGATAACTCTTCTTAAAAATAATATTTGGTAGCCTTTCGTTCACAGTGTTTTAAACAGCTGTATTTCATCCTGTTCCAATACAGTAAAGCAGTTGAAATGTAAAGCTAATTTTCACGTCTTCCTAAAAGAGGAACCCATCAGGTAAACAAAAAATGAGGATGAGAAAGAAACCATTTTTTTTCTGAAGCAGATGACCATTCCAATGACACAAGTGGAGCCGCCCAGAGGTCATGCGTGGTAGTGAGTGAAGGGAATTGCTGTGTTTAGTCCCCATTCACTGCGTATCGTTTGAACCATTTTTCACTGCCCTGCAATCATTAGGGTGATTTGAAGTTTTCATACATGTTTTTCTTTATTTCAAGATCCTTCTCACTGAGAATTTAGCTGTATTTATAGAAGGAATATATCAATGTCGTATCTTAATACACATTTAAAAAGACATGTGGCTTAGAAATTACACTTACCCATGGTAATCATGACATGACCTCATATTCTAGGGATCCATAAACTGAAGTTGGTTTTGTCATTTATGTTTTTAAATTTTTCATAACATTTACCTATAATTAGATGTTTGAAGTCTATTAAAAAGTGAAATATAAAGTCCTGGAAAAGCCACCCCTATGTTCTGCGTTGCTGCAGAGTAACTGCCAGAATGAAAGCAGAAGTAGGAATCCTCTGATAACCAAAACTCTGGGGAGATAGTGAAGTAGACGGATGGTTCTTTCCAAAGACTTTAATGTCTACACTACTTCAATTCACTGAGTGGAAAATTATACTCTTAAGAGTCTACCTGCATACTAGATTCTTGCTGAAATGATGTTTGTAGACGTATCCCTCAAATTTTCAGGTCCTTATAAATTACAAGTGTCTCTTAAAAGAAGAGGTCAGGAATAGCTTGCTAATACCAATGTTATTTGAATCTTAACCACAAAATGATAAACAAATTTTCTAACCATTATTCTTTTAAACCAGTAATCCATTGACATATGTGGCTTTTTAAACTTATTTTTTCTTCTTAGTGGAGTTCAAAATTTTACACAATTTTGAGAATGATCCAAAGTTAGAATATTTGTGCATTTATTTTCTACGAGTGCCTGGAGGGAAGAATAGCCCAAAGGGCTGGGAATCAATAGAGTAATTACCAATAATAAGAAGGTATCAAAGTAATGCTCCCAGAGACCTCATCAGCCTGATCTTATAATGAACCCCAGTGTTTAAAATTTCAGAACTTATTTTTTTTCTTTTTACCGAGGGAAAGATATTAATTCTGTTCACAGAAAGACCTTTCTCTTTCCAATCCACCACAGGACATGACAATATGTTTATTTCATAATCATTCTCTTTTCCCTCCTGCCTCAAAATCTGCCATTATCCCCCAACATGATTGCAATTGCTTTGGAAACTAAGTTAATAACTATTATTGATTCAGGTCCCACGTTATTAATGCTAACTATTAATTTAAGGGTGTTTCCGTACTTTCTGAGTAGCAAGCAGCCAGATAACCATAGCCCATACTGCAGGTCTAATTTGCATGTCAATTGATCCAGATTTTTCCATTTGGTAGGCAAACGATTTTTCATTTTACCGGAATCCAAAGGGAGCCACAGGAATAACTGGCTTCTTGGCATATCTCTCTCCTTCGTGTAGATAATTTCTCTGTAACCCGAACAAAGGTGTGTGACAAGTCACTACCTCTCAGTGTGTTTTTCAACACCGTGGAATCAGGAACATCTCTGCATACAGGTGTTAAAAGAAACTTCCACCTCACGTCTAGCATTAAAACTTAAACTGATGGTTGTTATTCAGCTGAAGACAGTATCAGTGTAAAGTGTCACCGATCTGGTCACTATCTCTGGGAGGCTGCCAGAGCTTCTGCATTGGCTTCATGGTGTCGTCTGTGAAGGAAGCCAATTAAGATCACAAGATAGTGGCTGGTAATAATAAACGTCTAATGATGTTCCTGACTGAAAAGAGGTAATTAAAATGTGTATATGGATGACCCCAGCTTCTGTCAGCTCCGTGTGGCTGGGACGCTGAAAACGTCCATGTTTTGTTTAGGAAAAGGAGTTAGTGTTGTGCAACAATAAAATAAGCAATTTAATAATATAGAAAAGATTGCCTTGGAAATGCACACCAGTTTCAGTTTTAATGCATCCCTGATAGGATTCAGCTGACTGCTGTCTCCCGCCTGGTCAATACCTTGTTATTTGGATTACCGACCCTCTAAGGTCTCCCAGCTCCCCTCGCCTGCCTCCCACCCCCACACCCCCCAGCCCAAACCCCAATATGAGTTTTTGGGTTGTTGTTGTCTTTCACTAGGACTAGGTCTTATCTTCTTCAGGTGTTTCTTGAAATCAAAGACTGTTTTGAAAAGAAAGACAATTAATTAGATAGAAAAGGAAGCCTGTCCTCTTATCGCTTGATCTGGTCCTGGACATAGTGCTTCACACCTTGTCCATTCCCTAACCCCGCTGCCCAGAGCTTTCCTGTACACCTGCCCCGCTCAGCTCATCAATTTTCTGGGAGCCAGCTAAGTTCCTTTAAGCCTGTCCAGTGAGAGGGGGGGAGAGCTCTCTGAGAAAAAGGAGAGAGAGAGAGACAGAATGCTGCGCGGCCTTTATCTTGATCGCACTGTTTGTTTTCGCATTGATGTCTGTAATGAAACAAAGAGGATTTAATCGTGTTAAACAAAAGCCTGTTGGTACCCAGAGGAAACTCACTTAACTCTCCTCAGGTCCTGGAGTTTCGGGTTTCTCGTCTTCCTCTTTGCTGATCCACCAGGCTGAGTTTCTTACCTGGGGCTTAAAATTGTGAGGTGTGAACGCTTCTTTTGTTTTGACAGGTGCTCTTTGCTAAACATCAGCCTAGCCTTGATGGTGATAATACACAGAAGGGGGAAGGACTTCAGAGAAGCTAATGAGGGTAGTTACCCACCGTCTGCCTTTAATGGGTTTGATTAGCTTCCCTCCTTGGAGTTCTTTAGGATACAGTGGGAAAACAAATTGGACTGATGGGAAATGAGTTGTGAAAAGAAGACCCAGGAACCATCTCCATTTTGGAATACCAAGAAGGAAAAGAAAAGTGAACACAATAGGCCTAAGACTGCTCTTTTTTGATCAAGGAGTTCCCCGGCAGGTGTGGCAACACTCGGTGCCATCTAGTAGGCGCACAGACTCACCCGGGGGGCTGCTGACGTGACGTTAGCCACCAGGACCGTCATCAAGAGGGTGGGAGATTCAAAGCTGATAGCATTTCTCTCTTGCACCCAGAAAGGGGTCTCTTTGAGTGGAAAGAGGAGCCTTGGGGTCTCTCCTTCATCAACTTGAAACCATCCTGGTGTGTTCCTTCGCTGACCACTTCACAGTGATTCCAAAACGGCCTTTCTGCGTGTGTTCGAAGCCCTGGCTTCCTTGCCCCACCTCGGCCTGCCGCCGCGTTGCTCTCTGTGCCTCCCACTGTCTCCCCGAGCAGGCTTTTCTTGACCTCACTCCTGAGGAAAGGGGACTTTCCCCTTCTGCAGCCACTGAGCGATCTGCTGTGCTGATCAGGCACCCAGATAAGTACAGCTGAGCCACATTTCCAGGTGGCAAAAACAAACAAACAAAAAAGTGGCCATGTTGAGCTTTGCCATCAACCCAGAACGTTCCAATTCTCCAAAATTATGTGAAAAAAAGCAACTTCTCCTTTTGCCTTATAAAACCTCAGTCTTCCCCCATTTTCATTTAGATAGTGGCAACAGAAGTAGCATATAGACTTCTCCCAGAAAAAAAGAATTAGTATTCAAGGAAGGTTCATAGGAGATTATTCCAGAGGTGACATGGATTAGCGGTTAAAAGTGGGCCTAAGTCACCTGAGTGAATTGGGCAACGCTGTTCATGCTGCAGATTCCACAGGTTTAAACTACGTAATAGAGCACCGAGATGATAGGATTGTTACAGCATTTAATCACTCAATGTAAAATGCTTACAGGTGTCCTTAAATAATAGTTTGTGCTCAACAAATGTTAATCATTATTATTAGCAATGGGATGATCTTCTCAAGGCAAAGTTGTTAAGTGACTGAGATTTATTTCCTCCATCCTGTATTTCATTCAAACACTGGCTTCCCTTGTTCTCCAAGGCTTTGGTGGAAGGGCACTTCCCTCCCTTGGTAAAAGCAAGAGAGGGCTTTTCCTGCAGCAACCATCCTGTCTTCTCAGCAAGCCAATGACCCTGACTGCCCCCCACACCCTCCCATTCCCACGGCGGTGCTCCACCTGTGGGCCGCGACCCCTTTGGGGGTCAAACAACCCTCTCACAGGGGTCGCCTAAGACCATCGGAAAACACATCAGATATTTACATGACGATTCATAACAGTAGCAACATGACAGTTATGAAGTAGCAACGAAAATCATTTTACGGGGGTCACCCCATGAGGAACTGTATTAAAGGGTCGTGGCACTAGGAAGGGTGAGAACCACTGCAGAAAGAACTCATCAGGCTGCTTAGCCTCCCTCTCTCCTCATCCAAGGTCTTAAAGAGAATGGGATCATATATTCAACCTTAGTCCTAGCCTCGAGCGAGACCTAGCACGTGGAGAAACAACAAGGAAGCCCCCACTGGGCTCCACAACTTGCTCACGCCGCTGGGGCCGCCCCGAAATCAGCGCTGCGCTCTTGGCTTCCTCTGTCTTCGCAGTGAGCGTGCCAGGACGGCAGAGTGGGGCTTCGTGCTGCCACCTCACACTGCCACCTCACACTGCCACCTCACACCTGGAGTGTTCATCTGAGGGAGAGCTGGTCTTGGATCCCGGCTAGTCTGTTGGTTTTTTGTTTGTTTTTATTGAGGTATAATCAACATAACAATTAGTTGCAGGCACACAGTGTAATAATTTGATATTTGTAAATATTGCAGAATGATCACCACCATAAGTCCAGTTAACAGACATCACCCTACATAGTTACAATTTTTTTTCTTATGGCTAGGACTTTCAAGATTCATTCCTCTAGTTACTTTCAAATATGCAATATGGTATTATTAACTATCGTCACCATGCTGTACCATTACACCCCCATGACTTTACCAAGAAGTTTGATTCTTTTATTACTATTCTTTGCAAGTCAATTATAAACTAATATCTTTGTAGAAAATGAGAATTATTTGTTAGGAGACTGAGGCAGGTGAGAAGGCTTAATTAAAAGGCTAATAACTTGGGTCATTACTCTTTTCAGAGACACCACTATGATAGGCAAACTGCAAATCTGGTTGATTTCTTGAATCAAATACCTAAATTAAACAGATGACAAGGGAGAGAAGAAAAAAGTGGTAACATTGACTCCCAACAAAACAGGAATATACTCGTCCCTTAAAGATGCATTTATCATGATCTCGACAAAATATCCTGAATTTGCTTTAAAAGTAACAGTTAACACATGAAGAGGAAGGGGTCATTCAAACACCAATTACCTAAGTGGAACAATTCAACCTGAATAGGTCTGAAACTGAAATGGGTATTGTGGCAAGTAGCTTCAGTGAAGAATTCTTGCTTAAATTCTTCTTAATTAAACTGTAGAAAAACAAAACACAACTCTAGTGTCATCCCTGACAGTTGAAGCAATCAACAAGTATTTGGTTCATTAAATTCCTTTCTTTTTTTAGCTGGAAAAGCTATGGATCAGTCCATTTTCTTCCTTTCAATGTAATGATGTTACCTTTTATAGTTGGATTTTTATGCAGATTTATAGATGATTGTCTTACAACAATGAATCAAGCTAAGTAGGTATTCACAAAATAAGAAAACTGCTCTTTCTGCTTTCCCCTCCCCAAAGAAAAGTGATCTTACTTAAAAAGGAGAAAGTCTTATCTGGTTTTTCTCTTTTCTACCCTTCCTGTCCAGAGAGCAGTGAGTTTGTCTTGCATTGAATGTACAGAGGCTGTGGGAAGTTCACCTATGGCACACAAATTACTTTGTTAGGGTGCCATCTGCTGGTGTCAAACAACCAAAGGCTTGTTTTTCTTAAAGATTAAATGGTATGCTTCTATTCAAACCATGAAAAGTTATTTGACTCAAAATAGAATTTGACTAAAATTAAAGAATTATACTATAGACTATTTTCAAATGGTTGGCTGATGCATGATTCTTAAAACACTCCAATATGGTAATATAAAATGTCACTTTCTTCTAAATTAGGAAACTGGACACACCAGCCATTGCCTTGGCTTACTCATTCCTGATCTATAGGATCTGGCAGAAGTAATGCCCTAAAATGTCAGATGGTGTTACAGAATTACATGCTTATGGTTCTGTAAGAAAAGATTTAGTATAGATTACCAGCTCATAAAAAGGGCTCAAGTTTCATATTTTAGTTTCCATAGCCCCCCTTTTAAAAAAGGTCTGTTAAATTTTCCCATAAGGAAAGCAATTTAATTGCTGTGTTTGTGATTACATTAAATTTCAACACACAAAGTTTGTTTACCCATTCACTAACCTTGTTCTTTATGCCCCAGAAGGTGTATGCACGATTTATTGTCTTACTCTAAAGCAAGCTTATCTGCATAGTCCTCATTATTCGTGTGCAAAGGCAATGCTGGTCCCAGGTCTTTTCCCAACCTACCCTTTATAAGAGGTGAGGAAAAGCAACTACTCTCCCCTGCCCACCACCCCTACTTCTTAAAAATCTTTACCACTTACTTTGTGCCCTTGAGCAATACACTTAAATTTTCTGTGCCTCTTCTTTCTCATCTGTAAATTTCAGATCCCAGTAACTAACTCAATAAGATTATCTCCTGGGTTATCACGAGTGATAGAGGAAGTCATGCCTTTAAAGGTGCCTCTAACATAGTAAACACGCAATAACTGCTATCTGCTTTACATAGCTGCAAAACGTGTCAAAGAACATGGGTTATTATCAACTAGAGAATTTTCACTTTACAGTAACTTTTGGGACCCTTAAGTTTTTCCCGATAGGGAGATATAAACTCTGCATGCATATTTGTATTTTAGAGAAAGGGGACGAATAATTACTTTTTCTTACTTTTTTTCTGCATTCTGTGAGCATTTAACTGGCTTGAAATACCAACCCCCTTAAACCTTATCTAAAACTTTTCATAATCTGACCTTACTTCTCCATCTCATTTTTTGATACGATTTTTTCCAGCCATGATGAACTTCTTTCAGTCGCCTGAGTGAGCCATGCTTTCACTCTCTACACCTTTTTGGGTAATCTGTCCCTGTGCCTTGAAAATCTTTGTCCTCCCACCCTTCCCCCCATCACCTGGCTAACACCTTGTTATCTCTCAGCTCTTCTGTCAAAATGTCTTAAGACAAAGATCGGCTAACCTCTCCTGGGCTCCCATGACACTTGGTACTCATCTGCCTCCCCCTGTGCCATCATAGGAGGGCAGAGGTAGGCCGCAGTGTGGTCCCCATTAGACGTCCAGCTTCTGGAGCCGTGCAGGGCCCAGTAGATGAGCCGTAAATACTTATTACGTAAGAGACATGTTTGCTCAATGGGTGGGGGGCGGTGTGGAAAGAGAAAGCATGAGCTGGCTCCTGCCTACACGGTTAATTCTGTCTTAGGTAGCGAACATCTTTCTTCAGTTCTTTCTGTTAGGGCTCTGCCAATGTCACTGTCATTCATTGATAGCTTTTTTATTCATATATTTGTAGCAATAAGTAAGTATGTTTAATAAAAATGGATATGATTGGGGGGGTTGTGTGCATGTACGAATTGACTTTTCATTTCTAGGTTGGCAAATCATAAATATTCTCTTTATCCATTTAACAATGATAAGTTTCATAAAAGTTCTACATATAACAACTATTCAGCAAACACTTACTGAGGGCCTACGATTCGCCAGGTATCCTTCTAGACACTGGGTCAAGCGGGCACAGACTCCCAACCTCACTAGCTCTACGCTGTAGCTTAAGTTTTTCTGTATCTGCCGAGAGAAGAAGGAAAGTTAAAGAGCGCAGCACCCGTGGCTCACAACGAGGGGCGCTGCCTCTCCAGGAGAAGGGAAGGGGTGGTTACCCCAAATCTAGTGAGGTGACTGCATGCGCCAGACCTTGACAGGGGGATCCAGGAAATCACGTCCCAGGCTGCCCCCTCCGTCCTCCCTCATTGTCCCCGCTGACACGGCCCACGGGCTGCGACCACGGCCCAGGAGCCCAGGAGACGCAGGGCCCCCCACTCAGCCTCCGGGAGCTCGGGGCCCAAGCCGGGAGCCACAGAGCGGATCTGGAAGGCTCCAGGGCACGTGTCCCGCGTGAACCCAGACCAGGAACTTTTAAAATGATTATTATTTTCTCGTCTCTGACCCTCTTCTAAATGCAGAGCACGCTTTCAAATAATTGGCAGCTTTTGTGCTGCACAGTCGGTGCCACCTGTTGGAAATTAGGGCTTTTTTTTTTTAAACCCAGGCCTTTTAAACAAATATTAATGTTCTGTATATTTAAAGACTCTCTTTTTTTTTTTTTGGATTAAAAAGAGAGACTTAAGTGATCTAATATGAATGAATAATCTTGTTTTAGATTGTGTCTCAAGCTCATGTCAGAGCTCTTCAGAGGTAGAGAAAAAACACAAACAAGAGGGTCTGACATGCTGTGACTGTGGCAGAACTGGGGATGACACCAGTGATTTGCCTTTTTGCTGAGCTTCCCCAGGCCCTGCCGCGGTCACCTGCGAAGCTAGCCGCGGGAAGTGCCACACGAATCGCAAAAGAGCTACTGAGGTGCCACGGCATTTCTGAGGGGACTAAGATCTCCATAAAGGTGGAGGTTCCATCTGACTATGAAATCCAAAGGCACAAAAAGCAAGTGCATTCTGCTACCTTCGTATCATACTGCCCGTTGTGCTGTCATGTGTCATTTGGCATATGATTGTCCTTGGAGAGCTCATTAGAATATTGCTTAGCAAGGCCGCTCTACATAATATTTATGCTTTCATGGAAGGTGCTATTTTCAGTGATTTATAAGTCAGGTCGACTTATTTCTTCCTGAAACTACCCCCCGCACACATACACACACATATATTTCCCTGTCCCCAATTTAATATTAGTGTTCCTTGTTGTAAGGGTACTAGCTTGTCTGACTTATTTCCTTCTAAAAAATAAATCAAGCAATTGTTAGGGACAATAAGAATACCCTACAAATTGGTAAACTTGTCATAGCATTGTCTTGGGCATTTTTGAATTTGGTTTCTCACAAGGGTACAACCCCAACTTTAAACAACGAGAAAACCAAGAACTTAAACAAGTTCCCAAAACAAACCAACACATTAATTTAGGATCCTCATCATGCATACTCCCTGACAAACAAGCAATGCTCATAGGGACGTCAGAAGCCCTGGGTGCTAGTGCTGGTGGGACCACAATGTACAAGTGACTGTCTCTAAGCCTCAGCTCCCTCTTCTGCACAGTCAAGGGCTGGCCCAGACCCTCTGGTGCCCTTCCAGAGTTAGATTTCTATGGAATCTGCAGGCCACTACCTCTGAGAGTTTGACACAGCGTGCCTTTGTTTGTTTTTTTTTTAATCTCCTAAATTAAAATCTCCTTGAGGATTTAGTCCTTTCTATTTAGCACAGTGCCTACAAAATGCATAGCAGGAAGTCAATAAATACGTGCAGGACTGAATATTTTGCCAAGCTATTTAAGCATAACCAGGTCTCTAGAACTATTTCGAAACCCGCTGTAACTCCAGCTTTAGCTTACTACGATGTTATGTTTTCAGCTGCTAACAATGTATAAAGATGTAGGTCAATGCAGTGTTTAGACTGTTTTTGAAAACTTGGCCAGGGTTAGAACTCTCCATTTAATTAGAATTCTGGGAAGAGGATTCAAGTATATTTATCTCAATTAGGCAAAAGAACATCCTTGCATTTCATATTTTAGCTAAAATTTTACCAAATCAGACACTTGCTTCATCTTCAATATCCTGTTTGAAAGTAACCCTATGTACGTACTACGGCTAAATATTTGTGTCCCTCCCCCTCAAATGCCTATGTCGAAGTCCTAATCTCCAATTTATGGTTGTGGAAGTGGGGGCTTTAGGAAGCAATTAAGTTAGGATGAAGTATGTGTGTGTGTGGGGGGGACACCCATGATGGGACCGATGCCTTTATACGGAGAAGAGACCAGAGCGCTCTCTCTCTCTGTCTCTCTCTCTCTCTCTCTGTCTCTCTCTCTGTCTCTCTCTCTCTCTCTCTCTCTCTCTGTCTCTCTGTCTCTCTCTCTCTCTGTCTGTCTCTCTCTGTCTCTCTCTCTCTCTGTCTGTCTGTCTGTCTGTCTCTCTCTTTCTCTGTCTCTCTCTCTCCCCCCCCTCTCTCCCCCTCTCTCTTCCATAAGTCAGGATACAGCAGGAAGGCAACAGTCTGCAAACCAGGAAGAAGATGCTCACCAGGAACCAAACTTACTGACACCTTGATACTGGACTTTTAGCCTCCAGGACTGTGAGAAATAAATTTCTGTTGTTTAAGCCACCCAGTCTATGGTATTCTGTTATAGCAGCCCAAAGTGACTGACATAGCAAGTGATTCTGGGTTATTCACAAACAGAATCTCATGGTAAAGAATTCAGGGTTGGTAATGGATTCTTTTATAACCGTAATCAAAGAGTGAGACATAATGATAAGGAGGGGCTCTATGGAATACTGACACCAATTGCAAAGATGATCAACTCCAGGCAGCTCACAACCTAGAGAGATATTTCTAGTCCAAAGCAGAACCCTCCAGGGTTTGACATAACCTCGCCTGCTGGACTCAGACTTTTCTAGGCTGGGAATTACGTCTTTTTATTGCTTTTCTATAAATCCTCAGAGAGCCTGGGCTCACTACAAATGCTCCTTTTAAAAATAAATAAATAAAAGAATAAATACACTCTTTAGTATTATCTTGGTTGCATCAAGTCACATCAAAATAAAATACAACTGGGGGTTCCCTGGTGGTGTAGTGGCTAAGGCTTTGGCACTCTCAACGCCATGGCCTGGGTTCGATTCCCAGCCAGGGAACTACCCAAAAAACAAAACAAAAACAACAAACAACGAACAAAATAAAATGCAACTAAGTTAGATGTGACCTGGTTTTGGGACAGGTGCCTCTCTATGAATTAGAGTAGCTATCTGCCCATTTATTTTTACTTTTCATATCTATTTTTTTCTCTCCAACTCTCCTCCCCCTCTTTCTACATCATTTTCTCTTTGTCTCGCTGCTATCTTGCCCTGTTAATTCCAAGTTATATGGTAGGCTTCCGAAAGGTATCGGAGTATACTATAAGTTTAATATTTCCTGGGATTTAGAAATGTTTTATTTATCACTAGTTAATCTATAATGAAACATTTACCTTATTAAAAATTAGAAAAGATAATTTTTTTGAAAATCAGTCTTACTTCTTTTGGATATTAATTCACAGAAGTTTTGATGTAGGGTTTCCAAATAGCCACATATTTCTGTAACAATGTAAGAGGTGATGCTATTTTCTGTAATTTTCTAAAATAAAATGTGTGTTTTGTATTATTTATAATAGCTACCTGATTGGAGTGAGACCAGAGAAAGAAAAATAAACTTGTATGTACTGTAATTTGTTTTGAGCAGAAACAAAATTTGTTGAATACTTCAATTTGACTCACTGCATATACAAACAACATTAGGAAACAATGAAAAATCATACAAACTACTTTTGTCATGTAAAATTAAGATAGCAACATGGGTAGCCAGGGAAATATAATCCAAGTGTAATGCTCTTTTTATCACCACCTAACTCTTCTGGCAAGTTCTGTAAGCAGCAGTTTTCAGCCTCTGGGTCAGGAAACATTGTTTTATGGTATTGGGTAAAAGTTGTATCACAAGTAATCCATTACCGATAATTATAGAAATGTGTAACTGATGTGCATTATAAGGAAATTACGGTAGATGTAAGTTTCTCTATGATGTCACTCTTGTTTCTAATCTGCATGTTATTCTTGAGTGGACAAAAATTGGGTAGAGTCTCCAAAGGAGTAAAAAGGAGCATTTATTAAAAACCTGGGTACTTACCTAAAATTATTTAAAAATACATGCATAGAAAAATTTGAAAAGAGATTGAAATTTTGAAAACATAATGAGATTGGGCTTACTATGTATTTTTTTCTGTATGTGCATTCATACTTTCTAAATTTTCAACAATAAAAATGCATTGCTTGTATTAGAGGTTGTTGGTTTTTTTAAAATATATCCACGTACACATATACATTTCTCAGGTCCCATGTATCACATCCCATAAGATCATATGACTATCTTTCAGCAATCAAACATTAGGAGAACTGATGTGACCCTTCCTGTCCTAGAAAGCAAAAAGTGGGTGTTCTTTCTATTGTGTGCTGTCTCCCATTGGTGCTACTAGAAATCCAGAATCTCTGAGTCTCTACTTGGAGAAGAGCCTCACCAGATTTGCATCAGACTACAATAGGGGCAAGAAATAAACCTTTTTTGTGATAAGCCACTGAGACTTGAGGGCTTATTTGTTACAACAAGATAGTCTAGGCAAGGGCTGGGCAAGACATCAATCACAGTCTGCTGGTTGACTGCCAAGCAATTTTGGGGTGACCACCTGAATAATAAAATAAATAGCTAGTAGACCACAACACTTGGAGAAAATCAGAAGTAGCCCTTGCCCTAAAAAAATCTGCCCAGGCCTGGTCTAGGCTATCGTGATTAATACCTTTGTATAAATTTTAATATTTTTCAATTTAATATTCATGAGTTCACTTGAGGCAAATATAATTATTTTTGCATTACATATGAGGAAGCTGAGATTTGGAGACATTTAATAACTTGCCAAAATAGCAAGTAGAAAATGGTTGAGCTAGGATTTAAATCTAGCTTTCATATGAACAAATTTTTTTTTTACTTAAACTATTCTTTTATTATATGACATATAATGTGACTTGCATGGAATGGAGCCACTATTTTTGCATCAAGTCTCTGTAGTATGGTAACAAAAGTGATTCCTTTTAGCCCTCTTTATCCTAAGGTTTTCAGTGTATCCTTGCTATGACCATCCTCAGTGCATAACTAAAGCCTCTTATTCTGTGAGAAGAAAACCCAACCTCCACAATTCAGAGTTCAAGTTTAACAAGGTACTACCATTTGTCCCCAATGTATAGCAGAGAACCATCTATCCTCCAAGAAATCACCCTCATTTCAGTTAAAACTGGTGGATAATTGAGAACAAGTATATGGCCAAAGCCTGTGTGTCCTGGCTACCTGATGGTTTTGAAGGGACTCCAGGGTCCTTTACTGGACACATGAGCCAAAATAATTCTTGAGAGCCCATCATGTAGAATAAGCATTATGGACCTAACATTAAGAGCATCTGTAACTTGGGTTGGTTTTCTAGTGATAAGAGATAGAATAATAATGATTTCTCCCCATGTAATCAGGGAAGTATTTTCAAAAGTTGTACCTGGCTCCTGACTACTAGTGTAACTTTGGAAAAGTCTCTTAAGCTGAGTAACGTGAGTAAGTATGCAGTTTATCAACCCTATCACCAAAGCTTAAATGAGTCAAAAGGGTACAGATTGTGTTAAAGGAAAAAATATTTAAAAGTTTAGCCCAATAGCGTCTCCTATATTTTGAGAAATAAAATGCTTAAGAATTACCATGCCTATGAAACTGGTGTTTAAGACCAGGGAACTAGTGACTTGGAATGGCAAAAAGCTCTGTTTATGCCTAAGAAAGAGCACAAAAACCAAGATGATACTCTCTGAGTAGCTTCCACGAGAAATGTTTGAATATTCTGTAGATTTACAAGCATGCAAAATTCAAATCTCATGTGAAAAGGAATCAGGAGATGAAACCAAAATACTTGTATAAGGAAATCACAATAATTATTATCTTGCAAGTAACTCAGACTTCTTAGAAATGTATCTGTATACATAATTATCTGGTAATAGCTACTGAATCTCTAAAACATTTAAGAATTCATTTCTCTGACATATTTGCTTCTTATACATTGACCAGAAAATATTGAAACTAGGCTACAAGTTCATGGAAGCTTTGGTGTAAGTTTCACACAGTTGTCTCATTTATTCATGTATATGCTCCACATACATGATGTCATGAGTTTTGTTTTCTGTTTACCACCTTAGTGAAATGCAAAAAAGTTTATGCTAATATTTGTACTGCAAGATAATAACCCTCTTCTTATTTTCATTAACATTTCTTCTGTGTCAAAATAATTGCTGTAGCAACATGTAGGAAAAAAACATCTAACAAAGGTCCAGAAAAATGTTATCCAACAGATATATCAGCACATAAAAAATTCATCAGATAGGTGTTCATCTTGGGGATGGTCATCTTTTTGTCAAGGTTATTCAAATTTATTCTTTTTTGTTGTTTTTGTTGGTATTGTTATTAATTAAATATATAAGAACATCCAGTCATTTTAACCAGAAAAATCTTCAAGTCACAGTACAGATGATCATGTAAATAACTACAATGACCACAAGGTGGCAAAGTATACAAATCTACGTTTAGATAGGCTCTTCCTGCACATAAAGGTGTCTTTCATCATGGGGGTGGGGGGTTCTCTTTTCATTGTCTGCTGTCTAGAGAATAGCAAAATTATACTAATTTTTCAAAATTTGGTAATTATTCCAAATTCCTGGTTCTTGAGATGAGTATATTTATTATGTTACTATTCTAATTTATTATAAATTTTTCCCTTTTAGAGCAAAATTGCATTTCTTAAATCCTCAATGTGTGTTTTAAAGGTAAAACTATTGGGTCTTCCTTTTACATTTTAAACCCATTTGATATGTATATATGAGTCAGTCAGAAATTCACAAATTCAGAACCATGATGTGATTATTTAATTAGTGCTGGTTATCACAAAATTACAATTATTTATATTTTAAAAATGTTTGGTTTGGAGAAGCCAGATGATAAGACTCCTTCATATTGCTGTTTCCAACACCCTATGCCCTGGATTCTCTTGTCCTTTAATATACTTTGAGTGATTAACCAGTTTTTAGTGACTCTCTGATCTCCACCGGAAGCCCTGGCTTCTTGAGTCCTAGACCAGGAAATCTAAAATAGCCCTCTGGATATGCCATGCACAATTTGTATTTAATACACGAGCTGATCTCATTATTTTTCTCCCAAAGTACTTAGTACTGTCATCTGATTTCTCTTCTGGTAATCCAGTGGACTGTGACAGCCAAGTCAGAAACCTGGGACTGCTGAATACCTCTCTTGGGTTATCCTGTACCCTTTATGGTCTGGATATTGTCCACTTCTTTGGTCTCAGCCTCTGCCACTCCTTTATGGTTGTCCCCGCTTTTTGGATCATTCAAAAGTGCTCAATCTTGCTTTCTTTCCCTCTATGCCTTTGCTCATGCTATTTTTTGTTAACTAGTTGGTACTCCTGGGGTTGTTAATTGCTATAAGTTTTTTTTAATGCTTTTGGCATAATGTATTAAGCACCTTAGACCACTCTAGTTTTTGTGTTTGTCAATTCCACTCTTAAAAAGAAATTCACAAGTGAATTGGCCTGACATTTATATAAATATTATTTATAATAGCAAAAAAAGAAAAAAACAACAACCAGAAATTGAATAGATGACAGAGAAATATTAAAAGAAATTACAATAAAATATCTAAGAATGTTGTACAGGTATGTAAGTAGCATTTTCAAATAATATGGTTTAGAAAGGTGTTTGTTGCATAATATTAAGTGAAAAGAAAAGTTTTGGAGGGTTGTGATACCCTAGAGCCAGACCACCTGGTTCATACCTTGGCTCCATCTCTTTCTCACTACAGGTTATTTATTCTCTCAGCTCCTCAGTTTTCTCATCTATAAAATGGGAATGATAATAATAAAGCTGTTATGAGAATTACATAAGTTAATGCATGTAAAGTGTTGACAATGGCTGACAAATAGTAAGTGTTAAAAAAAAAATCTGCTAATGCTATTGCTCAGGACAGGTGTTCTCATGATTTTGCTGGTGACTATTAAACCATTGGTAAACTGCGTTGATAAGTGTTTGGATAGTTATCCCTTGACTAATTTCCTATACTGATGTGGTCTCAGGAAAATGAAGCAAATTATTAAACCAAGTTAAAGCATTCACCTTTGGTCTAATTCCTTAGAGAAATTGTTTATAATTCAATGTAGTAGATTTGTTACATTTCAGTAATTGAACTATGAAAGCATAATAATCTTCTCAGAGAAAGGTTTTGAAAAGAATAGCCTCGAACCAAACATTCTAGACAAAAGCAAGGTTTAATAGTCCAGCTTTTGTTCTTGAAAGAGAAACCATGATACATTTTTTACAAATGAATATTTATAAATATAATTAAAGGCACATTATGATAGATCTATTGATTTACTTGGAGGCAGCTGAGATTCTCAGATGAAAACCTAACTTAGAGAAGTAGGTATGAAAGACCTCATGTTTCTAGTGTCAGTTATCTTCTCATATAAAAAGTAATTAATTTTAGTTTGCTTAGCCAATTGGTTATAAATTACTTATATTTTTATGTACCTGTGATATTGTAGGTCAAGATTTAAAACTTTAATATCCTTTCATCCCCTCTTAAGCTCATGAAACTAGGACTTCTTCCAGAATATGAAATAATATTAAACTATAGGAATATGTGTTTAAATAAACAAGTTTCCAAGTGAATTCAGATAAGTTTTAGTTCTTCAACTATGGAATTCCCTATTCAATTTAAAAAATTTATGAGTTATGTTTTATAAATTCAAACATAACTAATTTTGGATCACTTAAAAGGGCTCAACTCAAATTTATTTTACTTTTGATGAAAGTATCTGCTAACCATCTCAGAAATCATATATAATAATATAAAGAATATTCTTCAGGGAAAAGAAGTTGCTTTCAAATTTAAGGGGTACCATTTTCATTTTACTGATATTATTATAATTTACTTAATAGATTGCTAGCTTTGCTAAAATTATTATATGTCTAAAATGTAATCAGATTTTCAAGTATTTTTTTACTGCTTTATACTTACCTTAATTCTACCTGATTAATGAAATTCTACTGGAGAAGTTTTTCTTCCAGCACTATTCATTTCTGAGCTGCAGTGGGTTGACTTGTAGTCTCAAAAAAGATGTGTCTATATCCTAACTCCTCTGAACGTGACCTTATTTGGAGAAATGGTCTTTGCAGATATTTGTAATTAAGTTAAAGGTCTCAAGATGAGACCATCCTGGATTAGGGTAGGGCCGAAAATCAATGACCCCTCTACTTCTAAGAGACATACAGAAAAGGAGGTCACGTGAAGACTGAAGCAGAGGTTAGAATTACGCAGTCAAGGAGGCCTAGAACCATAAGAAGGTGGAAGAAGAAAGTAAGAATTCTTTACTAGAGCCTTCAGAGGGAGCACAGCCCTCTAACATTTTGATTTTGGAGTTCTGGCCTCCAGAACCATGAGATAATATATTTCTATTGTCTTATGCCACCAAGTTTGTGATTATTTTGTTAAGAAAGCCCTAGGAAACTATTATAATGCATGAGCAATCTTTAAAAACTCATTAAATAGGAAAATTAGTTTGGTTAAAAATTTGAAAGATTTTCTTTCTTAGAGTTATATTAATATCTGACTTTATTTCTTTGGAAAAAAAGGTTTTTGATATAATTGTAAGTGAGTTGATTACAACAAGTAAATTCAAAATCTGTATTTCTTGCTCAGATTTGCTGCTAACACTTTATTAAAAGCTGGAATGTGGAGCAATACTTGATATTACTTTTCTAAGAGTAATTTTTCACACTATCAAACTGTCCTTGCTTCCATGGTAGTTTCATTTCTGGAAACAGTTCTGGGTGAAATCAAATTATAATTTGGGAGCCACTTTAATCTCACAATTGATTGGCCTATGTGACTCTAGCTATTGGAGTCGTACAACAATTCCTCCTTGATAAGTCACTTGGATTTGGAAGATGAAAGAGTCCATCAAAAGATTATAGGTCTTATATCTGACCCCAATCTTCTCTCCTCTCCACCATACCATAAGACATGGGTGCCATGAGACAAGGGAGAGAGAGAGAGTGTGCACTGATTCCTCTGCCTAATAAAAGTGACAGGAAGTGAGATATGGACAGCCAGATTGAATCACAAGGAGGTTATGGAAGCAAGTTTGACCTAGTAAGAAATGCCCATGGTTCAACAGGCTACACTTAAGGAACTTCAAAGGGACCAGGGATGTCTAATATGTGACCCCTAAACAAGTAACAGCCACATTTATTAGATGTTTACTGTATACCTGGCACTTTACTTAAGTAGAAACTATTATCAACCCCAATCTTCATGAAAGGTTTACAAAATACAAATGCCTCATGAAAGTGATAATTTGGAAAAATTAAAGGCAATGTCCCATATTTGGGTAAATGCAGACTAGAGAAAACACAGGGAGATGAAAAATTTTTTTTGCAAGCTGGAAGAGATGTCACACTTGGAGAAATCTTAGACTGCCTTTAAGAATTTTTAGGAAATCCCGGATGAAACACTGTCTCTTAACCTTACAAAGAACACTTATTTAATTTTTACAGAATAGTGTGGCTCAAGTGGACTGAAAGACTTGAATACTAGGGCTGTCCACTAAAACTCAAGCCATGAAACCTCTATATTTCATATAACATGGCCAGATACTTTCTGGTCAGCCCTGTTATACGCAGGCAACTGATATCTGAAGGCTATAAACCAACACTAATAGACCAATTCATAGAATATGATATGTATATAACTAATGATTTGTTTTTCTTTTCTGTATTTTTTTTTACTAAGTCTTATTAATATTTTGGTTAGGACAAATTGAGACATTTATATGTCCCAATTTTCCAATTCTGCAAATATTTTTCTCTTTATAATACTGAGATCTGGATCAATTAGAATAAAAGAAAAGTCTTGAACAAATTTAGGTAGAATTTTTCTGATTCAGTGTGATCATTAAACTTTATCACAAAGAACACGATCTCCACCCTGCAGACAGTTGTTTTCTCCAAGAATACATTAGTGTTTGCTGCAATACATTATTTTACATCACTATCTAATTCTAGATACTTAAAGGAAGTTCCAGAAAAGTTGGTTGATTGTCATGTTTCACCAGACATCAATATGTATGTAGCATGCAGGTGAAAAAAAAAACGTTAGTAGCGTGTTAATTGAGCTGATTAGATTAAAGGAGTAAGAGCTGTTTGTCCCTGAGCTGATTAATAAGGAAAATAGCAAACACGTGCAGAGGTGCACTTGCCTCCACTTCCTTCTTGTCTTCATCTTGCAGGGCTGAGACTGCAGGACTATGGGCTCCACAAGGCCCTCCCACACTCCGAAGAACCCCGGCCTGAGTCTTGCCTTGCTTCGGCCCATCTCCCCTGCTGCAGAGGCTTTTGGGCTCTTCATCACTGGACTGTGGGGGCTTACCCTCCAAGTCTAAAATGTGGAGAAGAAATGATACATATAAACACCAGCTTTCAGGCAGATTCAAAATCAGCTCTCGGAACCTTTGTCTCTTACAAACACAACCTTACTTAAAATTCAGGCATGCATTTTAGAAACTTTAAGAATCACTGAAGAAAGAAAACGATGTCAGGGACTCTGTACTAATTAATTTTGTCACTGTTTCTTATAAAATTAAAAGGCAGTCGTTGTGCTTTTAGTGTAGCACTTCTCAAATGGTTATGGTGAAGAATCAGAGAAACAAAGGGTCTTTATGCTTTGATTAACTTCAGTTTTAAATCCTAGCTCTAGAAGTCTCCCCCACCCCCTCTCCGCATAAATTCGGGTTGTTTTTTCCTTTCCCCAGACAGCCCATTTTATACACACGTGGACATGCACGGGGGCCGGCAGAAGTAACGCCCGACGGCGTAGCGAACGTCTCACGTGAGATGGACAGCGACCTGCACATTTCAGCTACAGTGTCGTAGGCGCTTCCGTGCGATATGGTTACGTGACAGAATTACATGTTTATGTTTCAGCTCCTGAGTCCTCAGGTGGAATGACCCTATGGCTACTTTCCCGTGAAACCAGACAGAGGGACACCAGGACAGACTTCAGAACTGTCTCAAGATCTGCAGAAATTTATTACCACGAACCAATCAGCTCCCTGCATGACCCCCACCCTCCTAACCCACGGTATCCTGTGACTTTGCCCTATGTCATCTGTAACCTACATACCATCAGGAATGTAGCATTAGCTTCTTGTTCTCATTCGTAATAGCCAATATTTCTCTGTGACAATTCTCAGTGTTTGTGTTTGGCTTTGTTAGCGTTGGGTGGAAGACCTCTTTCTTTTTTGATGACACAAGTTTTTTGTTTTTTGCTTTAATTTTCAACCCATTGCACAGTTACACTTTTGGAAAGTATAGTAAAAATAAATTATGGTAAGAATAAAATAAAACAAGGACGATAAAATACAAGTCTACTTTTTAATTATTATATTCGACACCATAAAATTACTCTATGAAATTGCCATAAAAATCCCTCGACTTTCAATTTCTGTACTTATCATGTGGTGCCCCAAGACCAGCCCTCTCCACAGGTTTCACATTTTATAGCACTACATTAGTACCATGGTTGGAGTATTAATTTTATGGATAAGTGAAAGCTATTGATTGCTTTAATTAAAGATTTTTTTTTTTTAGCAGTGACTGATTCTTATAAAAACCTCCTACCCTCCATATGCTCTTCCAGTTAAAAGTAGAATTTAAAAATCTGAAGAGGAAAACAAGAACTGTGTAAATAAATCCAGCTGATACACACATATTTTTAAAAGATCAATGGAACTTTATAATTGTTTTGATTTCCAAAATATTTTCTTGGCTCTTCTGAGAAGTGGTAATATTATCTCTTTGCCAACTAATCTTTACTCCTTTGTAACCTAACTTAGGGTAAAATAAGTTAAGTTTGTAGCTACGAGTATAACAATCATACTCAGGGGTTTCACATATGAGGGCTGTCCAGAAAGTATCCAGCCACGTAATATGAAAAATAGAGGCATTTATGGCTGGATGTTTTTCTGGACAGCCCTTGTAAATGCACAGTATCATGTACACTGAAATGAAAGAGAAAATAGAAATAGAGAACTAAGCACATGTGTTTGAATAAGGGCTGTTCTCTGCAGTCAGACTACTCAAATTCAAATCTTGACCACCCCCTGCACCCACCCAATTATTTGCTGCTTGACGTTGGGTAAGTTACTTAATATCTTTGTAATTCAGTCCCCTATCTGTAAATTAAAAAAATATAAAAACCTCTCATATAACCCTCAGAGTTAAATGAAATGCTTGAGTTTTTGGAAGCTTTGTCCCTTAAATCTTACATACTTACTCTGTTTGGACATTTGTTTTTAGGCCAGACTAAAGCATACTTTCAAGATTGGTTTAATGATGAGAACTCAAGAAATCAAAACCTTGGTTTCTGGTTCCAATCAAGATGGGGTAAACACATTCCACCCTGTCTCTTTCCCCAACTGTAGCTAAAAACCCTGGACACTGAAGATTCTGAAAAGTAAATGGTAGCACACAAATTGGGGAAAGAAATGAGAACTTGAAATACCACCATACCAGTGATGAACTTCCTATGTTTATCTTCTCAACATCTCTTGGCACTGAACTTAAAGGCAGCCTAAAACCCGGGACTATGCAATGAATGTAAACAGAAACATCTCCAAGAGAAGTTTTCTGTTTCTTGGCGAATGAGCAGGAAAGGGCCCCCCTAGAGTCAGAGAAAGTGAGGAAAATACTGTGTCTGTGTTTTTCTGTGTTGTCTCTCATCCCTGCCCAAAGGCAACCCCAAAGTAGCAGTGACAACAATGTCAGTGACTGTCAGGCAGGCAGCTAAAATTCAAATGAGGGAACACTTCTCTTTGACCAGAGGAACTCTAGTCCCAAGGGTATGGGAAATGGACCCATTGTTTCTTTTTCTCTATATACGCTCTTGCTGCTGGGCCATGGAGACAAACACAGTCATAAAAATTATACAGCCAAGTGGGGAATCTAAACTTACAGCTTGTTAGCCAGATGGCCATAAAAGGGGTTCTGTGAGACAGAAGGAGGAAACTTAGGACAGAAGGTTGTATATAAACCCTTGGGTTCAGTCACAAGTGTTCATGCTTGAATATGACTAATCAGTATATCAAAGGCTTTGAAATTGTGGTACAGATCACTTCCCAGATCCTGGACTGCTACTGAGGTAATGCACATAAAATAGGTCCAAAGACCATTGCAAAATCTTCAAAAACTTTGAAAGCACAGCTTATAGAAGTGAATGAAAAGAAAACAAAATGATATCATGGTAGACTCAAATCTAAATATATCAATAATTACATTAAATTTAAATTGTCTGAATATATCAATGAGAAAACAAAGATTTTTATAATGAATTTTTAAAAATCCAAGCCCAACTACATGATATCTAAAAGAAACTTGCATTATATTTGTGTGTGTATATAGAATATACAAGGGCTGTCCAGGAAAAAGAATTCATCCATTAATGCCTCTATTTTTTCACATTACATAGCTGGATACTTTCCAGAGAGCCCTCATATATATTTAAGTAAAAGGATGGAAAAACTTATAACATGCAAACATTAATCAAAATCTTATAGACCTAGAAGATCTGAACAGCACGATCCATCAACAGGATTTAGTGACATTTGTAGAATACTCACCCCAAAATAGCAGACTGCATATTCTTTTCAAATATACATGGAACATTATCAAAATAGGCCAATCTTGGTTATAAAATAAATCTTAACAAATTCAAGAAAACTGAAATCATACAAAGTATTAATATATCGTCTGATCATTATGGAATTAAACTAGAAATCCATTAATAGAAAGATAACTGAAAAATCTCCCTATATTTGAGAAATAAAAGATCTACTTCTAAATAATCTATGAGTCAAAGAAGAAGACTGAAGGGAAGTTAGAAAATATTTTGAACTTAAAAATTAAAATACAGGATATTGCTATTTGAGTGATGCAATTAAAGTAATACTCAGTGGAAAATTTATAGCATTAAAACACTATTTAAAAAGAATGGCATCCAATCAACAATTGAAGATGCACCTTAAGAAACTAGGAAAAAAAAACCCAAAGCAAGCACCAAGAAGAAAATAACAAAGGTATGTTCAATTAAATTTAAATCAATAAAGGAAGTAGAAAAAAATCAGTAAAACCAAAAGCTGGCACTTAGGAAAAAACCAATGAAGTTGATAAAGGTGTAATTATACTAACCAAGAAAGAAGAGAAACAAATCGCTAAATTCAGGAATGGAGGAAAGAATATCACTAACTAGTCTCTGTGCATTAAAAGGATAATAAAAGAACAATACAAGTGAATTTGACAACTTAGATACAATGGAACAAGAAATAAATACCTCAGATTGAGAAGTTATAAATAAAATTATCTCTATTTGCTGATGATTGCGTAGAAATCCCAAGGAATCTACAAAAATTCTGAGGACATCTAAGGGCAAACCTGTTGGAAATCACAGCAAAGGAGATATACCAATGGAAAAAAAACACATAAAAGTTATTCAATACCATTAGCATATGGAAATGCAAGTGAAAACACAATAACATACCCCTATGCACTTACTAGAATGGTTTAAATAAAAATTTTAAGAGTTGACAATAGCAAGTGCTAGTGAGATTGTAAAGCAGGTGGAGCTTTCATGCATTGCTGGTGGGAATTCAAAATGATACAGACACTATGGAAAACGGTTTGTCAGTTTCTTATCAATGTAACAGGCCTTACCATGTAATCCAACAATCCAGCTCCTATGTACTTAATTTGGAGAAATAGAAGGTTATTTTCTCACAAATATCTGTACACACACACACACACACACACACACACACATATATCAGCTCTATTGAAAACCACCCCAAACTAAACAACTTAAATGTCCTCTAATCGGTGAATGGGTACATCCATGTAATGGAATACTACTCAGCAAACAAAAGAAACGAAAGGGATTCACACAACACAGATGAACCCCAAAGGCATCATGCTGAGGGAAAGAAACCAAAAGTTACATACTCTGTGATTCCATTTACGTGAAATGCTGAAAGAGGCAAATCAGCAGGGTTGGTGCATGAGTGTCTGCCAAGGGTACGTGTGGGAGAGGACTGTTTCGTATTCCCAATGTGGTGGCGGCTACATTAATCTATACATGTTAAAACTCATAGACATTAACACCCAAAGCCCAATTTTATGGTATGCAAAATTTAAAATATAATAAATGAAACTGAATAGTTTACTTCATTTGTTCATAATTCAGTGTGAAACACTGGAAACCAACTGTAACCATTTAAATGCAACACTTTGCCTAGCTCAGCTCAGAGATCTAAGAAATTGTTTTTTATTTCTGTATTCTGAGGATTAATGAGATAATGTTTGTGAAATGTTTTGAGCTCCTTAAAAGGAAGTAGCTATGCAAATATAAAGTGTTGTTATCATTACCCGGTCACTATTTCTTCTTTTGCTTATATCATGAAGTTTACAATTGTCTTCATTTTTCACATTATTTTTAATGAATTGTAACAATAAAATGTGGTAGCCAAGATATAAAACGAAGTACTTGTGTTAATGAGGCTAAAACTTTGTTAGAATTTGAAACATTGGTCTGTCTAAAAATAATTGGCTCTAATGATTACTTCTCTATGTATGCAAGCCACAATTTTATGAAGTCCAAGTGTGGCTTATTCTGCAGTTTTGCCTACAGAGCATACTTCAAGTCACTATCTCCTCTTAGATGTTCTTAGCTTATCTGCGTGTCTGAGAGAGAATCAAGTATGAGGAGAAATTCACGTCTGATAGTAAAAGAGTGCTCTGTCCTCAAAAGGAAGTAAGGAAAGTGCAGTTTTAGATTCTACTTGTATTACTTTCTTTAAACGCCTTTTAATCTCTTAATGAACATAGGTATGACAAAATAATATTTAAATTCTTGGACTCCAAACAAAACCTTATTATTCCTTTCTTAGGTGCAAAATAAATCCACAATTCCCCTTGACAAAACACCAATAATGTTCTACTTACTTGGGCATGAGGTGTAAATTCTTCTTCCTGGAGTTTGAGGTTTGATTATCTAACTTTACTTAAGCCAAATGATGTTATTTCCTGGGTCTACCTCCATATTAACCCTCTACTTAATCAGGAACTTTTCCTCTATTCATATCAGGTTCATTCTTGTTTCTGTATCTTTACTGAAGTTGATTGCTCCTGCTCCTCTGCCTCCATCTAAGGAGTGAGAGCCTCTGCAATGAATCCAGTTTTTTGGAAATTCTGCGTAAGATATATACATATAAGTTACATGCAGGTATTTGACTCTAATAATCCTTGTCTCTGTGGAAGGTAGTGGAAGCCAGTAGTCAACCACAACTAGACAGTTATCTGCCTTCAATTGGGAAGACAAATTATCAGGAGAAAATACAAATAATCTGTTTGAATTGCCTTGAAAGTTGAGATCACTGGATATTTAAAGTTCAGTTGAAGCTCAACCCCAGTTCACAGACCAAGCCAGGCTAAATATTCAAAGGGGAAAGGTCCTTTTATCTTTCATATTAAGAAATAGCACACAGCATGAAGATTCTTCCATTTCCCAGAAAAAAATCTTAATTCACAATTTTACTCTCAAGATTGCACTCAAGATTAAGAAAGATATTTTGCAACTGAGATATCCACTCTTCTCAGCAGAGATTAGCTGGTAGCCCAGATTTTATTTAAAGATACCATTTATTGTGAAAAGTTCCTGGACATACTCTATGACACAAAGGAGATCTAAGGAATGTTGTGGCTTTTATTTTTCAAAACAGAATTTCCCCCCAGAGAATTGGAAAATGTATCTATCATTGACACCTTGTTGACATTCAAATTAAACCATACTTTCATGAAATTTATGATTAAAACATGTCAGAAGTCATTCTGTTCAGCTTCTTGTCTTATTTAGAAATAAGAAACTTCAAACTAAGCAAAATTAGTCAGACAGAAAAAGTCAAGACCCATATGACTTCACTCGTATGTGGGCTATAACACTGAAAGCAACAAGGGAACAAGACAAAGACAAACAAACAAAGAAACAAAAAGTTATAAACATAAGACAACAGTTTAGTGGTTATCAGAGGGTAAGGGGGGAGGGAAGGTAGAAGAGGCAAAAAGGGGGTCAAATACATGGTGATGAAAGAAATCAGGGTTCAAGACAAAATTAGTCTGTCTATAAATTTGTGTTTCTAATCTCCCTGCTATATGGAGAAAAATCCCCGATTTTGAGTTAAAGACCACAGATGACTCATGTGAGAAGAGATTCACTGATGATAAAAATGAAAATTTATACCATAGGACATAAACACAAAAGCCAAAGGGGAAAAAGGAGTGAGGAATTTGCCAAAGAAAGAAAAGACAGAAATTAGGTATTTGCTAGACAGAGAAGTCAAGTCCATCTTGGTTCGTTTACATTATTTTGTTGAAGGTGAGAACCTGAGCTTGTTTGAGTCAAAAGGTAATTTGTTGGTGGAGAGCAAGCAAAGCAAAGGCCCTTGGGGGTTGTGGTGGTGGGTCTGTCTGAAAGAAGCAAATAAGAATCAGAAGAGTCAGGTAGAAGTGTTGCTACTCAGCCTTTGAGGAGATTAAAAAAACAATTCTTTCTCTGAACCTGCAGGGAAACTCAGAGCTGGGAGAAAGAGAAACAAGTCAAACCAGGGAGACAAAGGAGCAAAGAAGCTCAAGTTGCTAAAAAAACCACAGAATCGTTACCATTAGTGCCAAATTGTTGTATGTGGGAAAACACTTTGGCACATTCTCCTCAAGCGGCAGGCTGCTGTTAGCCGAGGCCACGCGTGTGCCCCACCCGCCTCCCGATACCTTGTTGTGACCATAGGGAACGCTTTTACACACCGGGGTACAGCGAGGCATGCTGTTCAAACAGTCAGAGCCCAGAAAAGGGAGAAATGGATGAAATAAAAATTTTAAATAAGATGTTTCACTTTCATAAGATAATTAAAATTTACCTACCTAATAATTTAGTAGCTTACCATGAGAAATCTGAAGGAGAAAATTGAATGAAGTCAGTTTTTGAATTTATTAACAATAAATTTATTAATAATAAAATATGAATAAATGGAAAAAATTCTCTGAATATTTTCTACTTTATCTCTTTTTATTTATAATAAATTATATAAGTCTTCAGGGTGTTTGTTTAATGCCCTGTGAATATTCTTAAAGTGCAATTAATATTTATCTCTGGGGACTTTCAGAATAGTGGAGTGAGAGCCTTTTCCAAAAAAACTATGATATAACTGACAACTTTTTCCAAAACAACAATTTTAGGACTTGGAAATTGGCCAAGGGCATACAACGAATTTTTATTCAGGAAAAACTACTAAACCTTAGTAAGAACAATGGCAGTCTGTGGCCTTTTAGCCTGCTGCCATCTGGCCCTGTCCCCTCAGCTCTGTGACAAGGTAGTTCTTCTGGGGTGGAAAAGGCTAGGAGAAGCCAGGACTCTTACTGATAGAGGGGACTGACTTGACTTGGAGCAGAAACAGAAAAAACGATTTCCAGGGTTATTGTCAAGAACAATAGCAATCTCAGTGGTGCAGTCATGGAAGGCCAGCACTACGGCCCTTCTGAGGTTATAGTACTAATAATTATGTACTAAAGGCTACCCATACAAAGTTGAATACACACTCAGAAGAGACTGAGCATTAGGCATCTACTCTTCACCTGGTTGAGAGTAACACTTTGCACATGCAGAGAGTAAAAGCACCTAGGGAAAAGAAACTAACTTCTCGAACCCAACCCATACTCAGATCCATCAGCAAAGGATAGAAGCCTCATTGGCTCAAGGTGCTTAAACACAATCTCTGAGCTATCATTGTCTGGCCACTAATCTACGCTGTCTGAGAGGTGGCCTCTAGGAAGCCAGACTTAAAAATAAAAATGAAAAAAACTACAACTGAGCAGAGACAGCAGCAGCTGCATACTTAGGAGCAAGACAGATCCTAGAGAACTAATCCTGGAAAGTTACTGAACAAACAAACAGCAACAGCAATAACCATGGCGGGAAGGTAGAGAGGGGTCACAATACAGAGTGGCTACAATATATTAGTTAAAATACCAAGTTAACAAAAACAACAACAAAAATAAGGTAGGAAAAGCAGGAAAGCGTGATGCATATACAAGATAAAAAGGTATCGAATGGAAACTGTCTCCTGTATATGAGTTAACCAGACAAGGAGGTGGGGTAGAAAGAACAGTGTTTCAGGCAATGAGAAAAGGCAGAGATGAAAGAGCTTTCTTCTCGTTTGGCAACTAAAAGCAGTCGGCCCTTCACCATGAGCCTTCGTGTATCTTTAGTTAAACCAGTATTTAGTATTTGATTCCTTGAAGAGGTCTCAACAAACAGAATGCAAAAAGTAATCATTTCACAGAGGTAGCCAGACTTAACCCTGACTGGATAATGGATGCAGAGAGGACAGATGGTTTTCTTATTCTCACTGCTGTACTTTGCATATTTAATACAATGGTTGACCATGAGTTTCTCAAAATAGTCTCTGTTCACTGAAAGCAAAGATCATCTCCTCCTTTGGGATAATGAACATATCAAAAGAATCACTCATCAAAATATTTTTCTCAGCAACTGCCCTCTTGCTCAGGCCAAAAGCAAGAGCAGTGGCAGTTCAGTCGGATGGTTCAGGATATACAGAGATCAGCAATTTTTATGGCATCTGGGGGCAGGGGTGCTATTCAAGTCATTGTTGAAGGACATCGCCCCTGTGACAATGACAAGGGACATACCCTCTCTAAAATATGCTTCTGTCATTCTCTTATTTTTATCAGAATCAGAAGTTATTTCTGTATAAAAAATGTTGGTTCACCTCTTGTATTAAACATAGACTAATGATCTGTCCATGTCATTTTATAGGATGATATACCATGGCTGTGAAGTCGGGACAACCTTATTGATGATGTTTGGCATGAAAAGTTAAGTGGTGATTCAGCAAAACTGGATTCTTTGCAACATCACTGATATTATGGATGAAAAAGTGGCAAGAATTTTAGTGGCCCTCTGTGTTCTGAACACTGGCACTTACTTTCTCTTTCCTGTCCTTAAGGTCATGGAAGAATATGTTGTCAGTAGCACTGCCACACAGAGGTCCTTCTGACACAGCTACTGAATGCAGCAGGAGAGTCATGTCTGCTACAAGCTGCTGCAATAGTTGGCGAGGCTTTCCCCACAATCCCTTTCTCTTTCTACAATATTTTCTCCTGTTGTCTACTTCATTCTTAGACTTACTTCTTCCTTTGGCTTCTATAGTAGTTCCCCATTTATTTCTATTTGGAACATTCCTTTTCAATTTTCCCCTTATTCTGACTGAACCTTCCTTACTGCTACTCCCCGGGTTTGTATACTAAGACCACTTTCTCGTCCTACCCCCGTGAATCTGTCATTCTAATCAACGTATCGGGGGCTGTTGACTTCCAAGTCTATACCTTCAACTTCAGAATTCTTCCCTAAACTTCAGGCACAGATATCAACACCTTCAGGACATCTCAAACTTGGTGTCCTAGAGAAATTTTATATTGAACATGTTCAAAGGTTAACTTACCCTTCTAAGGCTACAAGTCCTTTTGGTGAACAGTTCCATCTATCATACAAACCAAAACCTAGGATCACTTTGGAGTCCTTTAAATTCCACATTCAGTCAGTAACCAGGTCCCACTGACGTCATTTATTAACATCTCTTCCGTGTACCTCTTCAGCTTCCTATTTATTACTGCCTTAGTTCAGGCCCTCATCATCCCCTGTGTTATACAATCATTTAGCTGGAGTTCTGGCCCACCCCTGCCCCTGGCTTCAATCCAGCCTGCCTTGCTAGCAGAGTGAACTTGCTGATGTTGCTTACTCTTTGGCTTAAAAAGTGTGAATGACGTCCTGAAACTTACAAAGAATAAATTTCAAATCCCTTAGAATAAGAGATAAGTAGTAATGCAAAACAGTGACTAACCATTGGGAAAACCAACTATTCTCCACTTCTCCAAGTGTACATATTGTCTATAGTCTCACCACGCTTACCTAATATATTCAAATGTCTCATACAAAACTCTTCCAAACACTCATTACAATTTTTTCTCTTACCTGGTATCGATACTGCATAATTCATTTTCCTGTTACAAGAATCACAGCCCATATTATCCACATTACCTACTCCGCACACCTAAGTCTATTAAATGTTCTTTTCCCCCAGGCTATAGAACTTCACTTCAGTTGCCTTACTCTTCAGGAATTACTTTCCAATATTTACGTGTTTTTGTAGTTCACTTTAGAACCTTCTTGTTTAGCTACACATAATACAGAAAGAAACCAGGGCCATTACTGTAATACATCCCTGGCTTACACGAGCACTTACTAAATCAGGAAGCTACTGAGATAGCTATGTGCAATATTCTTACCTGTGCCTCCAAGTATCCTGTTTGGGTCATTTTTCTTTGAAAGCTTTCTTTTCTATTGGAAACAAGATGACATGCAAGACAGAAAGCCTTCACTCCACTTGAAGACATACTTTTTGGCTTCAGAGTAGATAAAGCTGAATTCTAGACCATGAGAAGTCTTTGGCTTCTTGAGCAGATACCTCTGCTCCTAATTGGCCTGAGAACACTAGTGTGAACTATGAAAGAAAATAATTCAGTCAGATGGACATATATTTTGATAAGAATATTTATTTGTTATCATTGAAAAATACACAAAGGCAAAAAGTTGCTCAGCTGCTGATTTTCCACAGTACAGCATGGTATTGTAAGAAAAGGGGAAACATATCTGCCTATATCTGGCAGTTTACATTTCTAAGGCATTTAGGCTTAAGGAGCAGTAGGCATGCCTATATGCATTCACTTGAGTTAAAACACACTGAGGCACACCAGGCAGGTAAAGGATTTGACACAATGCAGTAAAATTCTCATGCATTTGTGCCTTAGGACTGTACATCTACCCCTGCCACCTTCCCTCCATCATTCACTTTTTCCACTTGAGTGTTGGAGTTGTTCACAGAACACTGGTAATAATCTACTCTTCAAGAGTTTGCTTAGAATGACAACACCGATGGGACACAAAGAACAGAACTATTTCATGGACAGGTTCTGTAGACTCTTAACCAAATTGAGCCTCCAGTAAGAAAAACATCAATTTGCAAAGGCACAGTGGAGACAGGTTTAATGCATTAAATATAACATGAATCATTCACAATAACAAGTTTAGTGTTTCAGGGAACTTTTGTTAATACAACACAGTTGGTCACACAAAATACAAATGCTTCTGTTGATCTGTCTTGGCAACTCAGATACATCAACAGTGCTAACAGTTTAACAGCTTTGTTCTCATCTGACAGAAAATAATGGCAGTTCTGCAAGGCAAATGTTAAACCTGACCGTATGTATTTATTAATTCCACAGTGTTTTGACAGATTATAGGGATGGAACTCAGAGGATGCTGACACGCTCACTGAGGGCTTTCATCTCTGTTTCTTCAGTTTCAGGGCTGTCACTGTGACTAGCACCTGGACTGATCAGGTGTGTGGGGTACCGCAGCCCCTGCTCGCCCGCGTACTGCTCCCACCTCAGGTCATCACTTTCGTGGGTGATGTAGCGTTCCCCGATTTTGCATTCCAGCTCTCGTAAATCTAACCAGGTCTGATAATCCTGATGAAGAGATTCCAAAATATTACCACAGACATATTTAAAACTCATCAAAACACCGTTTCATATGTTGTCAGTTCCCACAGTTGAGAAGCGAGTCTTTTCCTTCTATGGCCACCGTGCTGTGTCCCTCATCAGACATCCTGAAGGGACAGCATCCACACCAATGCCATCCTATTTGCTTAAACTCTGCACAATCATACTGTTTATATGCTATCACGCATGGAAGTGTGGGCAATAAACAGTGCAACCAAGCAATTAGGAATGCTGGTATTCCTTTGAGCTTTAATGACTCTAAATAATCCTTTAGTGTTTCAGAGTACCATCATTCTAAGCTTTAAGTTCAATGTGAAAATAATAAATGTTTAAGAGAAATGCATATATTTGATATTTGCTATGCACTTCTATGAACATTAATTAGTCTAGGCTTTAAAATACAAGCACAAATGAGGACAGTGCATGAATGGAGGAGCATCGAGCTGGGACACTTACAAGGACCGCACATACAGGGAACCCTGTCCTGAGAGTTTGGTTATGACCTTCACAGATATTTTGGTTTTTGGTTTTGGTTTTTGGGTGTGTGTGTGTGTGTGTGTGTGTGTGTGTCAAAAATTTTCCTGGTAGGAGGATTTCAGAAACAGTAAATTGTTATTCAATCCTCAGGTTGCATGCATTTTGGCAAACAAATTGATATAAGAACTATACTTTTAAAAAAATCTGACCCCAGATTTTTATGTACAATATCAAAATCTTACAAATATGTAGAAGCTCATCTGATTGAGAAAAAAAATCCAATGACTGACTTTTACCTGTAGCCAAGGGTGACTCAAGGTCTTATCCACACTATAGCGCTTCCTCATTTTTACTTGCAGCAAGTTATTGATAAGATCGATAGCTGAAAAACATTTTAATTATAGGTAAAAATAGATGACAAATCTGGAATATATGCATAATTCATTTACAGTTTATTTGATAGTTAATACAGCATCATAGTAATAACAGGCACTAGAACCTCAATAAATTTGTCTTGAGACTTTTAAAACTTGGTTTTTATTTTGGATGCTGACACATAAAACTGGAAACAATTGTGGAAGAAGGACTAGGAGTGTTTTGTGAGTATGATCTCAATTTCTCTTGGTTTGGTCTTCAATACAGTTTCTAAAGTAGAAGTTTTATTTAAATATATGCCATTTCAATACACCTTGCACTCATAATAGGATAAAACTTAATACTCAAGAGAAAATAGTTACTAATTGTTATAAAATGTGTTTAAAGTTTGACTACACATAATGGCTTGAATTACATGACAGATACCAGGATAGCATATTTAAAAGGAAAAATAAAATGTATAACATGGACTCAGAGTCATTATAAACCAGGAGCCAAAAAAACAACTGTCCACTAGGAAAACACTGTTGTTTCTTTCGCTGTTAAAAAAATGTGAATTAACTCCCCAACTTTCCCAACCATCAAGTCCTGAATCAGGCGGCTGTGACACTATTGTTTGGTCTACATCAGCCTGGATGGACCTGAAAAGAGCGACGGTCACAGGAGCGCAGAGGCCACCTGGAACAAAGATCATTTTATCAATCAGAGTGAATCAGAATCCTTCGCATTATCAGGCAAAGGGAAAGGATTTCTGCCGTGTTTTGTTAACCTAGAATTGTCTCTCTCTGATACTAATATTCCAAATACTTGCTTCCATGAAAGGGCTGTAGAATCAAGCACCTCAGAATCCTCTGATTGGAGGAAGTAGATATAATGATATACATATTTAAATGCTATCTATGCCTATACACCCTTGCCTTACCTAGGGCACCTTAGGAAATGCAATACTTAGTACAATTTCAAATTCCAAACATGTTCTCAGAGAACTTTTGAAAGTAGGGTTCTCTTAGTGAACTGTGTATTGGGCATGTGCTTTTAAAACACCCATTCACATGATTTACGTGCTGGTGGGTAAAGGGCACCTTTCATTCTTGCTGCTGTGAAGTCACAGAGCAAAAATGGAGGATGAGGGGTGAAGGGAAAGCCCACGTGCTACTACAGCACTGCGCATCCCAGACTGCGGGGAATAAATACCGGGTGTTAATGCCCTCATTCTGCTTTCACTTCTGTAATTAAGAAGGTAGGAGTACAGCAACTTAACCAAAGGTCTGGTTTGTGCCCACATGGGTCCCAACAGTGAACCACACGGCCTAACGGGGAGGAATGTACTGTAAGAAGAGAAACTAGAAGTGTCTGAAGGGAATAGAATATGTGAAGATGAAAAAGTTATTCTGGTGAATGAAACTTACAATCACAACTCTGACTACAGCCACCAGACCCAGGTCACCCAAATAATGACTAGTACCTCCAAGTGAAAATAGTTCACAATATAAAAAGAGAATTAGGGGGAATACGCATGTTTTTAAATACATTTACGTATACATTTGTGTATTTAAAAATATATTTTGTGGCTCCGGAGCCACTTTCTTTGCTCGAGCCCACTCCTACCTCTTTGGAGTGTACTTTCCCCTCAATAAATTATCTTTCTGTTTCACCACTTTAAAAAAAATTTTATATAGATAAATAGATAGATAGATAGATAGTGACTCTTTGCAGCAGAAAACAGACATAATTAACTATTAAATGTTGGATCCTATAGTTAAATATTGGGAACCTGGTGTTAGTGAGAAAACCGGTGCATCATTAGTGTTTGAGAGTTCCATTCTACATGTCACTGTTTCTGAAACTCTTAAAACATCCTTCTTATTTATTAACTCTCATATAGTCAAATATTAACTGTACTCTCCAAATGCCTTTCATTAAACACATTTTTAAAAGAAATACTAATGTGATTTTTTACAACGTTCTTATTGGCCATGTTCCTCACATGCATGTGTCAACCATTCATTTAGCTATTCATTCACCAAACCTTACCTAAGGAATTACTGTTGACAATTATTTAGGGGATAAAAGATATCTTACTTCCCGAAAAGCCCTCAATTCAGCTGCAAAGGCACAAAGAGCAGACACACAGAGAACACACACACACACACACGTTCTGGTAGAAGTAATGCCCTTTTGAAAGTAGCCTTGACATTGTTATATTACAGAATTACATACTTATGATTTTGGTATAGGTTACCAGCTCATGAAAAAGGGGCATTATTTGTGCTGGACCATGTGTGTGTGTGTGTGTGTGTGTGTGTGTGTATAGAGAGAGTAATATAGATATGTATGAGGTTGGACAACTAAGTTTGTGAACTCATCCTAGAAAAAGTGCTACATACCTCATTGCTGAATATCACTATGGTACCTTTGAAGTACTCCCCTTGGGAAACTATACACCAATGCCAGCACCTAGTCTACCCTTCAAAGCAATTTTGGAACTCTTTTTTGGAATGGCCATCAGAGCTGTCATTATCCCCCAAATCTGACAATTCAGTTCACAAACTTGCCACTATGCATATAGTTGTTTGTATGCAGCACTATACAAACAGCTCGGTAAGGTGTCATAATCTTGCCAAGTTTCATGACACCTTACCGAGTTGTTTGTACAGTGCTGCCAACATAAGTGCATGATGGGAAGTTTGCAGATTTAATTGTCAGATTTTAGGTATGGTTATGACAACTTACTGAGTTGTTTGTACAATGCTGCCAATGTAAATGCAGAATGGTAAGTATGTGAACTTAATTGTCAGGTTCTGGGCACAATGACAGCTCTGATGGTCATTCCAAAAAAAGAGTTCCAAAATTGCTTTGAAGGGAGGACTAGGCTCTGGCACCACTGCATAGCGTCCTAAGGTGAGTACTTCAAAGGTGACCTTAGTGATATTCAGCAATTAGGTATACAGCATTCTTTCTAGGATGAGTTTGTGAAATTCACTGTCTGATCTCATATATCTATATCTATCTATCTATCTATCTATCTATCTATCTATCTATCTATCTATACACACATACACATACATACATATGTGAGGGCTGTCTGGAAGAAAATCAGCTATAAATGACCTGATTTTTCATATTACATGGCTGGATACTTTACAGACAGCCCTCGTGTGTGTGTGTCTGTGTGTGTCTGCGTGTGAATGCATCTATACATACACATACACACACACATACCTATATATACATACATATGACAAAATGCACCATTTGGAATTTTGACCTTTAATTAATATCTTACTCAAAGAAAATAAAGTCTTGTCACTTCTGAAATACAACTAGCTAGGTTCCTCCAATGGTCTGATCTGTTTCCATGTCAATTGTTGCACGGTATGCACGGCAAGAATTCCTTTCTCCTATATTGTGCCCAGAGTTGTCTTTCTATAGCTTACCCATATTAATCCTATTTGTGCTCTAGATGCAATGGAAAACTTTATTCTATATGACAGTTCTTCAAGTCTTGGAGCTAGTGATTCACTGTCACCTTACCTTCAGCTGTCCTCCAGATACCTGTCTTCCTGTGCACCCTTACTTAATGTACACTAGCTGTTTTTCAATGTCCCTCTTTGTTTGTTTTTTTTATGTTCTAAAATAATTTTTTATTGAGATACATTTATACAGCATAAAGTGAACCATTTTAAAACATACTATTCAGTGGCATGTAGTACATTCACCATTTTCTGCAACCATTACCACTTTCTATTTCCAGACATTTTCATCATCCCAAAAGGAAACCCTGTACCCAGTCGACAGTCATTTCCCATCACCCTTTCCTCAGCCCTTAGCAACCACTAACCTGTCTTTATATGTTTACCTATTATGAATATTTCATATTGATGGAATCATACAACATGTGTCTGGCTTCTTTTGCTTAGCTTAATGTTTCCAAGGTTCCTCTGTGTTGTAGCATGTGTCAGTACTTCATTCTGTTCTATCACTGAATAATACTCTGTTGTATAGGTATATAGCATTTTGTTTATCCATTTGTCATTGGCCATTTGAGCTATTCCCATCTTTAGTTATTGTAAATAATGGCATGTCAATGTCCCTCTTTGTTACTGACTTCTGAACTTTCCTCATAATTAACTGCCAGCTTGATTTGTAGAGACAGACATTATTCATATAGCCTAGGATTTAAAGTCATCTTTTTGAAAAAATTTATATTCATATTCTTAGGTAGTCCTTATAACCATAGAGAAATACTGATTATTTTAATCTCCATTCTATATAAAAGAAAAAAAACCAAAGCTTCAAAGGTCATGTAACTGGGTCAAAGTCAGACAGCATCTAGGTAACAGAGCTAAGGGTGAAACCCTGGAGCTGGCTCCAAAGCCCATGCTCTTAAACTCTGTAGCATATAGTGGCCAGATTATGCGAACACTGATTTTTTTTAATTACTGACTGATAATAATGTCAAAAATTAACTACATTGAAATTTTATCCAATAATCAACATGAAATTGTTTTTAGGTAGGTTTTTACAACACTTTATGTATTTAAATGAATAGATACGTGGGGAGATATATACACACACACACTTTAGCTCAACATTTTGCTCAATGTGACTTTAGCTCAACATTCATGTGATCCCCTTCTACCATGGGGATTAATCCTTAATTTTTCACCACTTCCAAAGTGAATAACCTATTTGCTATTAGAAACCTTTTTTCAGATTAAGGCTTAAACATACAGCTTGATGACTCAATCACAGTTATACTCCCAACTGACATGACTATTAATTATTCTTTGAACAGACTGATAAAAAAGCAGTGTTTCCTTCTAGGAGTATCCCATTCAGTGCATTATCTTAGCATCTTCTCCAAAGGCTATTACAGTCAAGTCACATCAGTCCTATTCATCCTACCAAATAGAACCTGGCAATCCTACTTATTCTGGAGTAATAGATTCTAAGCAAACTCATATTGACTAATATTAAGTTTTAGTAATTTCTTTCTAAGTATCAGGATTTGTTTTCTAAATGTTTGCAAACTATGCAATCATTCACTCTATGATTTTGTCAAGGATAAATGTTAAGTTTCTTGTCGAATGATTTCAGAATCTATCCTTTCCCCCTTTTCAAAATTCAGAAATTCTGGCCTGTGGTAAGTAGCCTGGCATCACTCTCATTTTATCTAGGATTTTTTTTCAGAATTATTCACAATGACTTTAAAGGCATGTCTGTTAGCTTCTTCAATATGCAGCTTGTCCAGTATTGTACCTTACAGTTGCCATGGAGGGGCCTGTTTTGATATCTCCGTTTTCTTAGGTTTAGCTCCCAGCAGAGACTGCTCACCTGTGTGTAAACGGTCCCCACTAAGGATGGGGGAAGCCAGCAGCACAGGAGCGAAGGCTAGTAAAACTGGAGTAGCTTACAGCAGTCCCAGAAGCCTGACTTTCCTGGTGAGGTGCATTGCAACACTGTGCTGGTCTCTGCAGTTTGGGGCACTAGGCAGATGCCATTTTAAACAGCTGGGCTTGGGCCAGGGCCAAAATGTGCAGAAAATGAGAATCCTCTATTCTCTTGGGTTGTATTTTTTGTTTCACACCCTCCTTCCTTTATTCTCTCAGTTTGGACCCTTGCCCTCTCTCCCTGAAGAAAACAGGAGCAAAATAGGCAATGGCTGGTTCTTCCTTCTCTTTGTAGTAAATGTGATGGCAATTTTTTCATAGAGTGGTAGAATTATTTTCTGATTGTACCTGCCCATTTATTCTGGGAGTTAACCTGCCTAATACTATTCTGAGAGTTCTGTTCTCCTAGTCATCTTTAAAGTCAACCCCTTTTTTCCATATTATTAGTAAACTGTCTTCAGTCCAAGCTCTCTGAAAACCTTGGAGAGCCATATTGGGCAATGTGGGAAGTTTTTCCCTTTTCCTTTTTATTGTTTGGGTCAACTTTAGCTCAAGCTGCCCCTTCGACATGGCAGACTACTAATTCCTTCCTATACATTAAAAATCTGTTTCTTGAAGTCTAATTTTTTTTCCTGCAATAAATTCTTTTTATTTATTTATTTATTTGCTTTTTGGTATGTGGGTAGCTCCCTGGCTGGGAATCGAACCCAGGCCACAGCCACTGCTGAAGCCTTAAGCCACTACACCATCAGGGAACTCCCTGCAATAAATTCTTGGCTAACACAGTTAGATACTTTCCCCTGAACTTCCTGTATAGCAATCTCTCCCACTGCCCCATTAATTGAGAGACGGAAATGTCAGGAACACAAAGAGAAAATTATATCAAATGTTCTCTTTCACCAGGATGTGTCTTTCAGCAGATGTTGGGATAGATGAAGTTCTGTGCGGCTGTTTGCCAGGTGCACAAGTATATCTGAACAAAAAAATAAAATTAAATGGTATATGCAGGTTGAAGGGCTTTAGGTTTTAATGTAAAAAGAAATGTTCCATCAAAGTATTAATTGTATGGATTCCATTATCTTCTTGTATTAAAATACATAATTATCATCAAAATTGGATTGCGGTCATGCTCTATTTCAAAGCAAATACCACGTTTATGAACACAATAGATCCTGTGTATGTAGAAGCTTCATTTGCATGTGGCATCGCTATGGCTAAAGCGAATGGCATCCAAAGCTGGAGAAAATCCTCCAAAAGGAGAACTGAGCAGATTTGAATATATAAAAGGTTCCTTAGGTAACAGTTCAATCACCTCCCATTTCCCATCTTTTACTATTTCAGTGTATGCCTCTGTCCCCATTATCCCCACCAGATTTTAGCCCTTTTAAGGCCACATGGATTGTATATTCATTTGTGTCTTTAAGTTTCATAAATATCTTAAAATGCATCATTTAATGAATTAGAAAAATGCTTGCTAAATGGCATTTGATAGATTGAATACATTTATTAGAAATTTAAATAGCCATTTTCTCAGCTCTAAGTTTTCATATCTACATTATGTGCACGTGGTTTATATAATTTGGCTGAAAATATTCCTGGATGGTAGGATATCACATTCAAAGGTCTACAGAACATAGGATCAGTGACTTCTATGAGAAAATCAGAATAATGCTGAAGATACCTATAATACAGATCATGTATATTTTACCATGTTTATTTTACAGAAATTACTTGTGAAACCCCAAAGCTAACCTGTTTTCTCCAGACACAGTACTTTTCGGTTTTATGTCTGCCATACTGTCTTCTGTTCCCTTGCAAATTATTTGGGTAGACATGTTCCAATAAGAAGCCAGATCAGAAATACCATTCTCATGATGAAGCCATCGTCTGTCAACCACTGAGCTCCTTGCCTTCTATTTTCTTCCCTTCCCATTCTACCTTGCTGCCTGTCCCTGTAGTGCTCAGTACTTCTGCCTTTGGTTTGCTTCATGCTGATGGTAAGTTGTGTGTTTATGTTAAAAGTTGTTTTGCAACCCTTCACATTCCAGCTCTCAACCCAGCTGGCTGTTGCTCAGCAACACTAACTGGGACGCTGGTCTCAGAGGCTGAAACCAAAGGCCTCCGGCAGCAAACAAGGCCAGTGGAAATCAGCATCGCCGTTGATCCTGAGTTAATTCTCTCAATCCAATGATGTGCAAGCCCTTTAGACACTCAAATTGACGCCTCTCCTTTCCCAGTTCTTTCCTCTGTAGAAAGTTATTCTGTCAATGGTTACTCTTCTGCGCTACATTCAATTTTATTGTCTCTTGAAGACAAGCAACAATTTCGGAAATCCTGAATTGTTTAAACATAGCATACGGCAGCCCCCAAACTGATGCCAAACTGATTAAAAATTTAAAGTAAAAATCAAAATACATTTATATTATTTTAAAATGATGTTCATTTCCTTCATTTCCATTGCACATTAATGGCATTTGAAAAGATTTTTTTTTTTAAATGCAGACACTCAAGCCAAGGATTAAATGAAAATCTTTAGGTAGCTTTAGAAGTGTCTCGAGTATTTCTAAAATGTGCAGTTAGGGTTGAGAATGACGTGCTAAGTGGCATTTCTCAGACTTTTACAGGCGTATAAGTGATCCAGGGATCTCTTACACTGAAGATTTTGATTTGGTAGGTCTGGGGATGGGACCTGAATCTGTATTTTAATGTCTCCCAGGTGGAGTCTCAGACCACATTTTGAGTAGGAAGGGACTAAAGGTTTGAAAGTAATTAATAATTGGTTTAATTTTGGCCAAAGGGCCCCTGAATAGATGGGTATGTAGAGAAAAGTATCTAATAGACAAAGGTATCTGTCCTTAGCCCAATCCTTTTCAGTTTCCTGAACACATAAAATGGTTTCAGGATAGCTTCTGCTCAAAGATACTGACAGGAAGAGCAAACAAGTTGCATTAAAAAAACAAGTTCCAGGGAGTTCCCTGATGGTGTAGTGGCTTAAGGCTTCGGCGCTGGCTCTGTCAGTGCTGCGGCCTGGGTTTGATTCCCAGTCAGGGAGCTGCCCACATACCAAAAAGCAAAAAAAAAAAAAAAAAAAAAAAAAAAAACAAGTTCCAAAATAACTGGTCTGGAGCTATGGGTCATGTTGGTAAGATAACATTTAACAAGGACATATGAAACTAAGTCCTCTATTTAGGTCCTACCTCTCCACTCCTGAAAAAGATCTAAGTACAGAACTGAAAAACCTGACTTATCAACATGCATGAGAAAGAATTCAGGCTTCTAAATGCACAGTAAACTCAACATGATTCTACTTATTGTCCCCAAATCAAATGTCATTTAATGTCAAGCTAAAGGAAAGGTGTTTTCTATAATGAGGGAGGCAATGGCATCACTGAACTCTTAGATTCATTGAACCTTGAGTCACTGCAGTTTTGGGGTTTATTTTGAAAAAAGAAAAAGAATAGATAACCAAAGAAGGGAGTGTTTGAACCAGAGCAAACAGGAAGTTGAAGGAAAAAGTGACTGCCCAGGAAAAGAGAAGGTTCAGGGTGATATGATGGCTGCTTTGAAACCTCTAAGGTAAGCTTTTATTTAGAAAAAGGATTGGGCTTGTTTTACCAAGTATAAACCAGGGGTGTCCACCCTTTTGGCTTCACTGGGCAGATTGGAAAAAGAATTGTCTTGGGCCACACATAAAATACACTAACACTTTCGATAGCTGCTGAGCTAAAAAAGGGTCCAGGCATAATTTTTGTAATGTTCTAAGCAAGTTTACAAATTTGTGCTGGGCAGCATTTGAAGCCATCCTGGGTCGCAGGCAGCACTGGAGCCGCAGGTTGGACAAGCTTAGTATAAACAAATATTTTGCTCACTGTGCTAGAGTCAAATTAAGAAGAAAAAACGTTCCTCATGAAATTGTATATAGGGGTTATATAGGATCTTTAACATCTTGTATTTTGAAATACCAGTCTACGCAGTGATTGTTGGAGAAAGCAAACTGACAGAATATTTAAACTACCTTGACATATCCAGTAGACTCTCCGTTAACCAGAACTCAAGCAACCAGCACTCTCAAGCAACTGCCAAAATCCACAGAAACAATACTAAACTTATCTGGCATGGGTGCTGGTTAACAGAGAGTCTATAGTATATTCAGAAGTGAAATTTTAATTTTATAATTGGGAATATATAGGAAACATTTCAATTTGGATGGCAAATAAACAGCCAATTTTTGAGCACTTATAATGTCACACTTGATCTTAGCCAAAAGGCCGAGAAGCGATTGCACTTATAATGTCAGTGCTCTTGCTCACGTTGATCAAGTTCTCTCTACAAATTATTTTTTAGAAAAAAATCACACTATTTTTATCATATCTGCTATCAAAAATAAATGACTCTTTTCCTGGTGGGACATCTTTTTAGGTATTAACTCTTTTGGATTTTCAAATACGTATGTGTACGTGTAGATATCAATGTATGTATACACACATCTATTTAAAAATTCGCTCTGCTAGTAGATATTATTTAAATCATGGTATGCCTTTGGTTCATTTTAAAATGTCTTATTATTGAGCAAAATGTATATTTAAGAAAATAATGTCAAGCTATTCCAGAATTTCAAGTAGAGATTATTTAAATTGTTAAACCCCAGCAAAAGTTCTGACCCACATAATTCGCTTTAGTGAATAGAATTGCCTGGCACCCCGTCAAGTGTTTTTAAGCAGTTCACTGGCTACTCCCCTTGCATCTCCTTCATGATGTTATGTCTGACAGTGCTGCTAATATGTTGACAAATCGATCTACTCATTAATATTCAGCAGGCTTGCTAGATCTGCAAGCCTCATAAGCTGTTACAAACACAGTTTAATTATTAAAATGACAATTGTCTTTCTTTTGTTTCTCATACCATTGGATTTCTGGGTCTCATCTCCCCGAGGCTCATTTTCAGTGAGGTTATTTTTTGTTTTGAACAATATGTAGTGAAAGAGGGACCTACAGCTGTTTCCTTTTCATGGCAAAGTGCTCCTTCTAACTTAAGTGTTTAGTGTTCTGGAACACTGTTGGATTTTGAAAACATACCATGTGGTAATGGTGCTAGGCTTTTATTTAGTTTTGCTTTGTGTTTGTACTGGATGTATTTTTCATCTCCAATTTCTGAGGGAAAAACACACTTGTGACCAATTTTATTTGAATTTACCATACTGAATGGCAAAAAAAAATGTTTTAAAAATAAAATACAGATGTTTTGATAAGTTTAGTGATATATTATTATAGCTATTCTATGCCTTAACATGACATATATTCTACACAGTGCATAAATATTAGCATAGGATTGAGACCAACTCGAATGATAACTTATAGCTGGGCTTATCAGGGAAAGGAAGAGGCAGAAGTACCACTATTGAGCACACAAGTGGAAAAAGCCCTGGTCACTTGTGTACCATCACGATTTGATGATTTTGAACTAAAGACAGGTCATAGGATAAATGCAAGGGCATTTTCTTTTTCCCCTTGTTACATATGGCATGTCAGGTCTTCGTGTGTGATCTTAAAGCTTGATAATTCAAACTAACCACGTGACTCTGAAGCTGAGCAGTAACATCACAGCAGGTGACGTGAGAATAGGTGCTTCTTCAGACTTCACCTGTGAACAGAGAAAATGATCTCTGTCTGCGGGAGTCGGGGCTCACTGTGACACAATTTCCGAGGTTGCCTCTGCGTTGATTACTGCCTGCTTGCCTCCCTAATGGCATATAAATGATTATCAAAACTCTGAAGGAAAAAACAATAATTTCTCGGTGATCTTCATGATCCATTACCACTAACCTCGCTCAAATTTACCATGTATCTTTAATTGAACACATCAATTCAATCTGATGATGGAAATGTACTTTAGCCTAACAAATGCTTTCCCTTTGCTATAGATTGTCATCATTAGCAAGAGGACTTGTTCGGAAGCAAATTATTTCTCACTTTACCAGCCACACAATCCATGTCACTCAGTTATCTGTGTCACTTCTCTTCTTCTTCTAAGAACAAACTCTTGAAAACACAAGAGCTATATAACAAAGTCACATATCAAAAAGAAAACTTAAGATTGTTTATGATCTTGACCAACTAAAGGAATGTTAACAAAAAAGAATTCATTTGACTTTGCCATTTGAAAATTATCCTTTGTGTGGGCACAGATAGCTTTGGAGATTTAAGATGACCACTTCACCATCTGCTTAGGCTGATGCAAAGACTGGTGTTATAGAAAAGACAATATAACCCTCTTGCTTGTCAGTGAATATTTGTATATAGGATACTGCATGTATTGTCTGTATATTTAAAATTTTTGACAATTTTTAGACCAGGCATGAAAGAATTAAAGGTACACAAAAGCTTGTATTCCATTTATTCCTGGAGACTTCTTTCTCTTCATGCACTTTATTTGTATTATTTTTTAATGAAAGTATCATATGCACCTTGTAAAAGATTTAAATCAATCAGTAAGAGATCAAAATAAAAAATAAAAGCCTCTCATCTCATTATCAGATATGCTCTCCACAGATGACTTCTTTTAACTATTGAAAAATTTCTTGCAATTACCTCTATACATTTAATTAGTAAACACAGTATCTTTTATGCTTGATTCAGTAACTTTAAACCAGTGTTATTCAAAGAGTGGTCTGTGGATTAGTACCAGCATGTTACCTGTCTGTGATTAAGTATAGAAAGAGAGAGTAAATCTTTGGAAGCTTTTGGAACATTTTTATTATATGTTATTGGATGTTTTTAAATAAAACTGGTTCTCTATCACAGAAAGTTTGAAAAGAACCATTTAAAAAAAGTAAAAGAAATATTGATTCCCTATCAATAAGGAAAATAAATCATTTCACTTCAGTTTTCTTTATATTATTGTCCTTCTCCTAATTAAGTTAGCTAGATTAAATTAATGTAGCAGCTACCTTTGTAATTTAGAACAGTGCCTGGTATACAATATTACTCATATATACCCATATATGAGTATATGTAATGTCTACTAAAAAGTATTAACTCATGATTAAATCACATATTAAATCTTACACATAAGCATGTATAACACACTCCATTCACCTAGGTAGAATTGCTTGTGACCTCTGTGGATGTGAGGGCTCTTACAAATCTCTTCATCAATTTGCGGACCCCTTCCTTTCCCATGTTGTAGAAGTTTTATTATTTACATTCTTTTCTATAGTTACAATGAAGTCAGACATGCTGACAGTTATCTAAAATTTAAAATAAGCAATATGTGGAATAACTTACATATAGCTATTGTTACCTGATGAATTTTAGGATTTTAACACATATCCCCTAAAGCTTATAACTCACTAGCCTATGATGTCTGGTAATTAAGTTTGTGAACTCATCCTGGAAAAAACTGCTACATACCTCATTGCTGGATACCACTATGGCAACCTTCGAAGCACTCCCTTTGGGAACCTTTCACTGATGCCAGTGCCTAGTCCACCCTTCAAAGCAATTTGGAACTCTTTTTCTGTAATGGCCATCAGAGCTGTCGGTGTATTACCCTTGATGTCCTGCATGCCATCAAAATGTCTTCCTTCAACATTTTCTTTATCTTTGGGTAAAGAAAAAAGTCATTGGGGGCCAGATCAAATGAGTAGGGAGGGTGTTCCAATACAGTTATTTGTGTACTGGCTAAAAAGTCCCTCACAGACAGTGCTGTGTGAGCTTGTATATTGTCGTCATGCAAGAGCCATGAGATGTTGGCAAAAAAGTTCAGGTCGTGTTCATCTAAATTTTTCATACAGCTTTGTCAGCACTTTTAAACAGTAAACTTGGTTGACTGTCCAGTTGGTACAAATCCTCACTACAGTTTATAATGAACAATCTCTCTGATATAAAAATAGATTAGCAGCATCATTTTGACTCTTGATTTGGACTGATGGGACTTTTTGTTCATGGAGAACTGGCTGACTTCTACTGTGCACTCTGATGCTTTGTTTCAGGGTCATATTGGTATACCCGTGTCTCATCACCAGGGGTAACATGGCCCAAAATATCATCTTGTCTCTACAAAAGGTCTTGGCAAACTTTGACCCTCCTTTGCTTTTGTTCATTGATGAGCTCCTTCAGGAGCATTTCTGCACACACCTTTCTCATGCCAAGGTTTTTTTAAATTTTTAAATTTTTTATGTGGGTAGTTCCCTGGCTGGGAATTGAACCCAGGCCACAGCATTGACAGTGCTGAAAACTTAGCCACTACACCACCAGGGAACTCCCTATCACACCAAGATTTTCAATTAAGATTTTACTGTTTCTTTATCAATGTTTACTTGGTCTGCTATGCTTCTCATAGTCCGCCAATGATGTTCATGCACAACTTGATTAATTTTTGCAATGTTTTCATCAGTTTGCTTGTTACTGGCCACCCTGACCTCTCTTCATCAGTGACGCTCTCTCTCCTTTCAGAAAAATGTTTAATCCATCTGTACACTGCCATTTTCTTCATGGTCTTATCCACATAAACTTGGACAAACATGTCCCTGATTTCACTTCCACTCTTGCCAAGTTTAAGAAGAAATTTAATATTTGTTCCTTGCTCTAATTTAAGCTCTGACATTCTCACTATGGCACACAAAAACACACAACAATAATGAATGCCACTCAGCAAGACACTGCCACATGTTGACACAAACACAGCTGTGAGATACAGATGTATCAAGGTTATAACACCTTACTGAGTTGTTTGTACAGTGCTGCCAATGTAAGCACATGGTGGCGAGTTCACAAACTTAATTGTCAGACCTCATATACTATAACCTATAATGTCAAATTTCTAAATCTATGCCCACACAATGGAGAATTTTCAAGTATTAAAAGGATCTTTTCCTACATTTCTTTAATTGTTCAAAATCATGACACATTAGTTACTTCTTTATTATACAACACTTTGTATTTCTTGGAGTTTACATATTTTTATCAGTGAGAAGGGAACTTTAAATTTATCTAAATTTTAATATTAGGAAGTTAGTTTAAATTTTTTAGAGCATTGTCAGCTTGCAGGTCCTTCAGGGGCTCCTGCATTTAACTTTAAATATTCCTTCCAATGAAGCAGGGCTCTGATTTTTTTCTAAGTGTGATCCATGGACTTACATTCTCAGTGCAGGATGGCAGTTTATGGAGCTGGAGCCTGGGAGTTTTCATTTTTAACTAGTTCCTCTGATTAACTGTTGGCATGCTAAAGTTTAAAGAGCTTGCCTTGCAAGGATTCCTGTATTCTGACTATTAGCTAGTTTTTCCATTTTGAAGCTCTATACCTCTGGTATCTTCTTCTTAAGTCACAGACTGAGTCCTGCTCGCAGTTTTCTATGTTTTATTTATTTCAATATATAACTGTAAATAAATATATGTGTTTAGTTACATGTATAACTTTATATAATTGTAGTTACATATGTGTGTGTGGTATATATAACTAAATACAAGTATACAGATAAATACATAGATCATGTAATGTGACTGGAAAATAGAAAGTATTCAATAGCATTTAACACTTAAAATAATCCAGTGCATTAGGAATTTGTATCAGACGAGAAAACTGAGACCTAGGAGAATAATTAACTTGGATTGAGGTCTTCCACTTAGTCTCTAAGTGGAAGAGCTCTCAACTCAGGTCATTATAACAACATGATCCTGTTTGCCAGTATTTTTACACATTATAAAAATTGTGTGGCTCTAAAACAGTAAAAGCATATTAAAAATTTAATATGACAGTAAGGTAAAATTCATTAAAAGGATAATCAAGAGACTGTAAAAGCAGTGAATAAGAGCATGTACCTTTGAGCCAGCTGATAAGATTTGTACCTGGGCCCATCCAGGGCAAGTCACTTAACCCTCTATACCTACACTGCCTCATCTTTAAAATGGAAACAGTAATAGTATCTACTCAAAGGTTGGGGACAATTAAATGAATTCATATATGAAGTGTTTAAAGTAGTGCTTGTGTTTAAATGTTGTAGAAATGTTAGCTATTATTATTATTTTCTTTCAAAATTTCTTTTTACTATCTTCATTCAACCTGTAACATTTGCTAAGTAAAGTTTTCTTCAAATTTTTCTCAATTTTCAAATTACTATACCTTGATTTACAAAACAGAGCTCCAGACCAAATTTAAAAAATAACTATTTGTATAATGTGCATCTGCTAATGCTTTTGTGTTTGTTTTTAGCTTAGTATCTTTTCCCTGTGGGAACTTCTTGTCTCCAACCCAGAGGGGCTCTCCATCATCTATATGGCCAATCAGAGCCAGGCTCCTGCAGTGACCCTGTGATTATTCCTGGGGTATGATAGGATTAAAGCATCGCCAATCAGTGCCCCTTTCAGAAACTCTACAGTTACTGAGAGATAATTACTCTTCCAATCTGACATCATGTACAATGAGTAGCATGAAAACACACAGCTAATGGGAGATCACTTTGAACCACCTGAAAGAGTCCACCTGAGAAGGAAGCCATCATAAAGTAATGCTGAGATGAGAGACAGAGGGAAATATGACACTTTTCTCCGTCTCTTAATCGACAGGATTCAGATAAATGAGGTTCACCTCTTCCCAGTTGTGAGTCAAGAAATTATCTTCTGCCTAAGTTAGTTAGAGATGTGAGTCTATTATTTTCACACAAGAGTCCTGATTAATTCAGTAATAAATTATTAGTAAGCATATTTCCAGAATGCCAGTACTTGGCTTATTATTTTATCACAGCAAAAATAATTAAAAAGTTTAAAATATTCTCAATAGATTCCTAAATATCAAGCCATATGATATAAGCACCGTTTGGTTTGCAATAATCCATGATACAAAGAATGAAGGCAAATGATTTCAAACCCAAGCCCTATCAATGTGACCTTACTGAGTCATTAAACCTTTCCTGTTTCTAATACAGAGACTAAAATATATTATATTGCTCATTAGAGGATTGCTGTGAGGATTAAATGGCACAATGGCAGCTCAAGCATTCTAATATATATAGTATTGCATTATACCAGGTCCATGTCTACACATAACTGAAAAACATGGGCTATAAGGGAATTTCCTCACTCTGACCCATCTATGTATACTGTAAAGACCCTACAGTTTTCTTTTGTTTTATTTCATGCTATGAAAAAATACAATTAACAATATGTCTGAAGAATATTTGGAAAACATCCATATGCATATAATTTCTAAAATTATATAATCAATTCTTGGTTTTCCGCCAGAGCAATCGCTTAGCTTCATGTTCCACTGTTCTCCCCCTAAATCTAAATCCTTGGCTCACCTCACCCACACCTGCCTTTATAGATGCTTTTCACATCTTTTATCTTATTCGGTCTCTATTACCCTCATTATGTAGGCAGAAGCCATTACCCTGTTTTACAGATGAGGAACTGAAGCTCAAGAAAGGTAAGGATATGATGGCTAATTAGAATAGCAGACAGGTCTGTATCTCACACCGCATGACTGCTGATCTTTACTTTTGACTGAAGTGTTTACATTTGTATTTCCATGTACCCGGATTCTTAATGGTTCTGATGTGGTTTAAAGTATTCTGAGATGGAAAATTTACTAATATCAGATGTGATCACCTTTTGCTAGATACTAGTTTGCTTGTGTATTTATCAGATCTTATGTATTTAAAATTATTTGGTGCCAGCAGCCTCTGTTATAACTTCTAATCAGAAACTTATTTGTTCTCAACAAAATAGTGGGATAAAATCTGAGTCTGTAACTACCCCACCCGGTATTATGACATAATTTAAGAAACTCTTCTTTATCGTCAAGTAGTAGTTCTGCTCATACACTAACAGTTAGGTAACTCATTTGCCATTCAGAGTCTTAACTGGCAAACAGTACACCTCCTATGCCTCAAAGGCAAGAACAAGCCAAAGGAAGACACTGAGAAAAAAGGCCAGTTAATTCCTAAACAGACAGGTCACTGGAAAAGTGAGTGTTCTACCAGAGCTGGTCTCCATATCACTTTGCGTGGAAGAAAATTTTTAGTGCTTAGACATACCTATAGGCAAGTAAAATGTGTACTTCCCAGTTAAATATACATTGCCCCTTGGATTATAAAACATAATACCCTCCTTTCTCAAATGCTGTCTCTCTTCCTTCCCATTTTTAATGACTGACATAAGTTCTATCTCCTCTGAAAATGAAATTCTGACTAGTCAAGTTCACAGTGATTCGTCTCCCTCTGACCTTGGAGACGCTGCTTTTACACCTAGCTAACAATTCGAGTAAACACGTGATCATTTCCCCAGATTCATGTAACTTATCTCTCCAACAAACTTTCATGTTCTTTGAAAGACATTTTGTGTTTTGTCCTTTACTTTTAGGTCACTTACGCTGTATGTATATTATGGTTTCCCCACAACAGTTTCTTGAGCTATTGATATTTAGGTTTCTGGTTTTTATTACCAGGGATAATTAAACATTCATAATCTATAGCTATGCATTTCTGACCTAGTTTCTATCTACACACATGACCAACACATTCCATGTTACTAGAGGGCGTCCTTTTTTCCACTTCTTCAAGAAAAAGTACTCCACTCTTCCAAGAAAAAACATTTTTTTTCAATGTGAAGGTTATTTTTCTGAAGTCCTACTCCTGCATAGCAGGAGAACGTCTGGTTTCAGAGACATTCCAGTTTCCACTGTAACAATATCAAGTTATTTCACTGGATTTCTGGATTAAAGATATCAGATATAATGGCTAATTATATTTAGAGGTAAAATTCCCTAACATGGGTATTGGTCATGGGTTATTTGATAATACCCTCTTTTCTGTCTCTTGAAAGAAAATTACACCTCACTTTTTGCGTCTGTTGAATTATCCTAAATATTTCATTAGTTCTTTGGCTATGTGATAGTTCTTTGGTAAGTCACGATTCCCTTAAGATATATCCATCTAGCTATGATTTACAACTAACTGAGGTTGTTAAAAGCTGTTTCTAACAGTAACTCAAAGCCCTGGTGATGGATAGGTCTTGACATTTAATACCAACAGTAGTCTAAGAACTTAATTACATTCTTTTCTGATTTCACATGCAGTAACAGGTATCAAGGAGATGTTTACCTAGGAATGTATTTGCTTCTTAAGTGTTGAAAAATCTGAATAAACTTAGAACTAGATGTCTGAAAACTAAAGAGGAAACACGACTGGTTGTTTAAAAATGTATGCTCAGACTGTCTGGATATAAATTCTGGCTTTGCCACTTACTAGCTGTGGGATGTGATTTTGGCCTGTGGTATCATGTCTTTTGCCTCAGCATTCTCACTTGATATGTAGGTATAATAGTAAAACCTATCCTATAGGGTTTTTGTGAGAATTAAGTAAACTCCAAAGCACATTTCCCTGAGGAACTTCTTTCCAAAGCACTGAGTCATTCTCTGCCCTGACTGACCGTGCTGCTCTTAAAATTCTCTCCCTTTAAGAAGGAAACATTTAGTATGAATTGAACTCTAAATAATACAACACTGCCAAGGTAATCTATCTTAAAAATGATCAGAGATACACATAAGAAATTATACATAAAGATTATCAAATACTGAACAAATAGAAACAACTCAAAAATATAATACCAGCGAAATGGCTAAATAACATATATGCTCTAATGCCACACAAAGGAAGTCAGTACACAAAGAACTTGGTATACTAATGTATGTAATATGATCATTAAAATATCAGTATCATGAAGTTCCTGTGTCCATAAAAGATTAAAAATGCTTAAGACAGAAACAGGTATATACTCGTAGTTGTATAAAGATTACTCTTCTCTTAGTGATTAGGAATTATCACTGCATCAATGTATAAATATTTATAAATGCTAAGGAAATACAACAAAATATTAACAATTTCTCTTTGTCTCATTTACCTCAATAGGTGTTTCCCAATTTCTCTATGATGCATGCACATTTCATCAGAAGACATTTTTGGTCTCCATTTTCTTCACTTCTCAATCTATTTCAATCAATTTGTGCCCTTACTCAAATGGGCAATTTACAATGAGCACTTACCAATTTAATAATTCACAATAGACATAATAAAAAAACAGTGAAGGATTAAACCATTATTATTTTTGGATGGAAAATATTACCTTCATGAGAGATTTCCTTCCACGGATTTGGTGGGTACATAAAAGCTGCATTCTGGATTTGGTCGTGTATGTCTTCATCTTCATTAAATGGGAATGTGCCACTTAGGCTTACATAGATGATGACCCCAACAGACCACATGTCTAGAGAGCGATTATAGCCCTTGTTCCTTAGAACCTCTGGAGCCAGGTAAGCTGGGGTACCCACCACTGACCTCCGGAAAGACTTCTCTCCAATGATCCGGGCAAAACCAAAATCACAGAGTTTCACCTGTTGATAATAATGGTTTGCAGAAATGATAAGGCCACAATCTATGTGTCTGTATGTGTGTTTCAGTCCAGCTCTGTCAAAGACAATTATAATACTGTACATATATTGTGTGGATTTCTCATGGCAGAAGTAATAGCTGTTTTCTATTTTATGTACTTGAACAGAGTTGTTTATGTACTGACACTAAAGTATGTTTTCATTCACAAAAATATCATCATAACATTTTCCTTCCTCTCTCCCACCAAAAAAAACAGTTGATAAATGTGAAAATACATATACTCAGAAGTGGGTAATATTGTTTTATAAGGCAGGACAACATTATACAAATCAGGGAAGTGATGGACTCACTCAAAGGCTGACAATACATAAAAGTTGAGGGATAAGCACGGGACATGTCATGTCATCAACAATAGTTCTCAAAATTAGCTCTGCATGGGCACTCAGGACCTAAAGGTATCAGGGAGTCAAGGTAGGACAGCCACCGTGGTCAGGTCACTTCAGATTCAAGACTCCCTAGGGGAGAGATCCAGTTGTTTTCCATCATCTGAGTTGAGGAAAAGAAGAAATTTTTGCACTTGCCCCTGAGAACAACACTGAACTTAACTGTTCTACCTAGCATTATAGAGGTGGTAACGTCCCTGGGCCTCATAAGTGTTCTCACTCTCAGACCAGAGCTTTCAACATGGGCTGAGTTCTCCAGAATCTGCATACACACACAACAGAAGCCGAAAAGCAGAATGACAAGGCTCAGTATGTTATTAAGGCAGGTTGAACTGAGAAGCCAGAGTAAATAAGCCAGGCCTCAAACTATCCGAAGGTAACAAATGGATGAAAATGAACATGTAAAATGTAAAATGAATATAGGTTTTTGGGGAAAAGGTGACAGAACACTGCAGAGGAGCCAGTGATACTGTCAGCAGGCTGTTCGCTGAGGGAGGCTTTTATACTTGCCTGAGGGAAAGGATCGGCTGATGCTAGCAACACGTTTTCGGGTTTGAGGTCACAGTGAACGATGTTTTTAAAGTGAAGGTGCCGCAAAGCCACCAGTATCTATAAAGAAGAAAATCATCTAAATAATTTAAGTTTGGTCTGTTAGTTTATTTCAAAATGTTTTCTACTATGACATAACTTTAAAAGGCCACGAGAAAACTCATAATGAATAGTTAAGCTCAAGACAGTCACATTAGCTTAATGAACATAACAGGTTTCTAAGGAATCTTCAATAGAAAAAGTAGTATGTATATATATATAAAATCAACCAATAAAGGTATAGATAAAATAATTCAGTAATACCAACAAGGATACTCATTATTAAATATTTTCAAAGAACCAGGACTCAGCCACTGTGCATTTTAAAATTTCATTAGTTTTACTGCATGGCCCTGCATACACATTACTCAGCTAGTTTACTGGACTCTGCATGGCACAGATATGAACTACGTAGGCTCTGTAGGTAGGGACTCAGTAACAAAGCTTGAAAGCTGCAGTTAGTCAGTGACAACATCTGATATTAAATACTATCTTTTTTCTGTCTCTAAATGATTTCTTACCTGAGTAATTAAAAACTTTGTTATATGCTCTGGCAACCTGCCCTTTTCACTTGACAGGATCATCTCCAGCATGTCTCCATGGAGTTTTTCCATCACAACAAACACTCTTTCAGGCGTCTCAAACATACACTCCAAGTTTACAACACCAGGGTGATGAAGGTTCTATTAAAGACAAATAAAGCACTTGAAGAAAATGAGATTTTTGATACTGTTTGGCAAGTTCACTGATTTTACAAAACTGTTCAAGCTTAAAGCTATGGAGTAACCTGCACTTAAGATTTTTTTAACACCTCTAAATTCCACATGTGCTACCTTATATTTCTGAAAGTTTAATGTCTCCAAAAAGTACATCTTCATTTTCCAGGCATAGTGAAATTATTTTTTTCTATGCTAAAAATCCAAGTTCCAGCACTGAAATGCTAATTAGGTTTTAATTAGAATACCATATTGAGAAATCTGTAATTTCTTAGGATCATCTCCAATGTTAAGCATACTGTCCTAAATAAGCATACGGGGCCACCTCTGCATACTTGGCAGAAATTTAATGTAGAAAAGATAAAAGCAGTACAAGTAATATATCTAATTGCACTGATGAAGCACATTAGTCAAAAGTTGTTGGAACTGTTCTGCTCCTGGAGGCTGTAGTAGTTTCCTGTGAAGGCTCTTGCATAAAGTAGCGAAAAAAAAAAAGTTCTTGAGCCTTTACTTTGTCCAGTACACCATGCTATGTCATAGTCCTGCATAATTCTCAAGCACTCAATAAATATTTCCACAATAAAGTAATGGCTGATAATAATGGGCTGCATTTGGCTTGAAATATTAATTGTCACACATGTCAAATAAAATTACTTTTAACTTTAGATAGGCCTTTGTAATGATGCCTAAGTTTGAATGTTGGTCTGGGGTTATCAGCAAAGCCTTTGATCATTTGACCTTTACTAGGTTTTTCTTTGCATATAATAACAAAAATGTCTAATATTAAAAAAGTGATTATATATTCCACTTATATTTCAATGAGAGAAAAAAATCATGAACAAAACTCCCTATAGAAAAAAGATAGGAACAAACTAAAATGTGCTAACAGCTGAGCAGAAGAAAAAATAAATAGTGCCTTATTTTAGAAAAAGAAACCTGAAATGGCTCACTATTCAGACCTCACAGACAGATGCTGGGTGGTGAGCAGCAGAAGGCATTGTGGGGGAATCTGCATTATACTTGTCCTCTGTGCTGCCCATTGGCAAGGAACCTAGCACTGACTGGGTACGGAGCCATGGTTGTTGTCAGAAGCTCTCATGATGATAATCTGTCTGACAGGGCATCCTACTACATGGCAATTTTGATTTTGGTCTCAGATACCTGATTAGCCTTTTTGGTTCTGATGCCTTTGGTGCTTAATTATGCAGCATAATAAGGTCATGGAGCAGCAAGTTTCTGAATGCAGTCCGAAAGATGCCTGCACATCTACCTAAAGGCCTTTTACCGCTAGAGAGCCGTTGTCATTGTTCCTGACACTGTTAATGGTCAGTTACTGGCTACTTCAGATATTAGGCCTCCAGAGTTATCCTCTCCTGGTCTGAGCTGAAGCACATGGAGAGAGCGATGTATTAACAATACTCACATTCTCACTATGCTGACTACAAATAAGGTCAGATAGCTAGTTGGCTTTGACCATTAAGGGAGTGCCAGATCCTTAGGTGGGAGACTCTAAGGAATGACTGCATGTATTTGTTTGATATGCAGTATGGAATATGAGTGATAGCTGTGATCATACCTGAACTTGTGCCCAGGCTGTCTCATTTCATTTTTCTTACATTCCCTTCCCTGATAAAGGAGCCATACCAACTGGACTGACCATCGGCCTCTGGGTGTCCAGGCATGTCAGCTGTCCTCTTTTAAGTCAGTGATCACAGAGTGTAACATAAGAAACATGGCGATGTGAGGGCTATTCCTTGATACCGCCCCTTGAATTTACAACAAATTGAACAGCAATAATTCAACAAAGAATTCCCTATGCAATACATAAACATGTCTGAGAGATGTGTGCATACAAACATATGAAGGTGGGTGAATTGGGGTAAACAAAGGAGAAAGGAAGGGAAAAAAGCAGAGACAGCGGCAGTGGGACACAGAGCTCATTGCAGTCCCAGGGGAGGGAAGAACTGAGATTGCAGGTACACTATCTGTGGCCCCAGAAATTCTGCCTGAGGGATTAGCTATAATACGGCTGAATCCAATGACTGGGGCAGAGATCTTGGGGAAAATTTCAAATATAGAAGTTCAATAACCATGGTCTAACAGCCCTCACTGCCAGGTAGAAAACAAAGCCATGGAGTCTGGCTGCCTCCCCCCATCCTACCAGAGCTCACTCCCTCCAAAATCTTCCCAGTGGTAGCAGTTGGCTCCAGAAAAAAAAAAACAAAACAAAACAAAAAAAAAACTTTAGCAGTGTGAAATTTAAGAGCAGAATATCTAGAGCCCTGAGAACTGCAGATAGTTCCATGAGTGGCAGATGCACAGTGTGGGTAATTCCAGTGACAAGGAAAAAGCTATAAAGGCAAAGTAGCTGTGGTCTGGAACTGGCATTACTTGGAAGAGAACAAAGCCATAAACACATTAACCACCTCTCTCAGCTCATGCCATCCCCACCTTTCATTGTTAATCACTGCTGCTATAGCACATGCCTCTGTATCTGGCTGCAGAACCAACAGTGGGATTTCAGAGGCTCAGAACCCCATTGCCCACCATATCCTCCCATGGAGGTAGTGGTTTGAGACTGAGGCAACCTGCTCACAGGGGAGAAGTCCACCTTCCCAGAAAATCTCCCACCACACAAGAAGCTAAAACAGTATAAGGGAAAATAAACATTCCAGTGCCACCTACTGAAAGGCAAAAGAAAGACCTCATCATATCAACCTGCTACAGGATGAAAAATAATCCATTAATTGCTATCAATAACTAAGGTAACAAGGCAGTTCAGAAAGAAAATGAAAAATATCCAGAAAATAAATAAAGACATAGCAACATGTGGCTTTAATAACAGAGAATTCAAGATTGTAGTTTTGAAAAACTCAATGAGATGGGAAAAAAACTCAGGCTGTTTAATAAACTCAGAAATAAAATCAATGAACAAAATTAATATTTTACCAAAAAGACTGAAATTTTAAAAAAGAATTACAAAACAGAAATTCTAGAATTGAAGAATTTGGTAAAAGAGATGAAGAATAAAATAACCAGCTTAGAAAACATAGCTGATCAGATGGAGGAAAGAATTAGTGATAGTGAAGATAGAAATCTGGAAATGACTCAGATGGGACAAGAAAGAGATCTGAGAGTTAAAAGAAATGAAAGAACTGTACAAGAACTATCTGACTCCATCAGAAAGAACAATATAAGAATAATGGGTATACCAGAAAGAGAAGAGAGGGAGAAGGGCACAGATTGTCTATTTAAATAAATAAGTCTATGAGAACTTACTAAACCTATGTAGAGAATTAGATCCTTGAATCCAAGAACACCTAATTACCTCAATCTTAACAGGCCTTCTACAAGGCACATTATATTGTCAAAACTTAATGACAAAGAAAGAATTGTCAAGGTGGCCAGAGAAAAGAAGATGGTAACCTACAAAGAAAAGTTTATTAGATTATCATCAGACTTTTCAGCACTAAACCCTACAACCCAGAAGGGAGTAGAATCAAATATTCAAACTATTAAAAGAGAGAAATTACCAGCCAAGACTAATTTATCCAACAAAGTTATTCTTCGATATAAAGGAAGAATAAAGACCTTTCCAGATATCCAGAAGCTGAGGGAATTTTGCAGCATAAGGCCGGTATTAAATGAAATACTGAAGGAGGCTATTCAATCTGAAATAAAAAGACAAAAGGATATAAAAGGATACAAGATCACTAACCTACAGAGAGAAGCAGGAAATGGCAACCCCTACACAGAACAGGACACTATACACTCAAACACAGCATAAATGGTAAAGAAGATAAAAACAAAGGAAAAGAGAAGCCAATTTGCTATTGCAACTCAGAAATCAACTCCAGCATAAACAGAGATAATTTGCAACAATAAAAACATAAAGAGGGAGTGAATAAAGGTGTGAATTTCCAAAGGAGAATGGAGATAAAATGCATACTGAAGAAGAAGGACTACTGTATATATGAAACTTTCTTTCACATAAACTTAATGGTACACACAATCCAGAACTGAGACACATACATAAAAATAAAAAAACACAAGGAAAAAAATCATAGAATACCACCAAAATAAAATAACAGATAGAAACACAAAAGCAAAAAACAAAATAAAATTAAAAAGTAGAGGTACCAAGCTACCAGAAAACAAAAGGTAAAATGGCTATAGGAAATCCTCATATATCAATAATGACCCGTAAATGTAAATGCACTGAACTCACCAATAAAAAGGCACAGAGAAGCAGATTGGATCAAAAATCCCAACCACAAGCTGCCTGAAAGAGAAACATCTCCGCTACAATGACAGACTCAACGTGAAAGGGTGGAAAATGATACTCCAAGCAAATGGCCTCAGAGAAAAGTGAGCATAGCCATATTTGTATCTGATGAAACAGTTTTCAGGATAATAAAGGTAACAAGAGATAAAGATGGACATTTCATAATTATAATACAAAAGACATAATATTTATCAATAATATGCTTCCAACCAGGGAACACCAAAATATATAAAGCAACTACTAAGAGAATTAAAGGGAGAAATTGATAAAAACACAAATATAGTAGGGGACCTAAATATGCCATTGACAGCCATGGATAGATCAAACAAACAAAAAATCAATAAGAAATTATCAGTCTTAAATGATATATTAAACCAAGTGGACATAATTAACATTTACAGGGCATTTCACCCTAGAACACCAAAATATGTATTCTTTTCTAGTACACATGGAACATTCTCAAGGACAAACCATATGTTAGGACACAAAACTAGCCTCAGAAAATTTAAGAAGACTAAAATCATACCAATCATATTCTCTGACCACGAGGCTTTAAAACTGGAGAGCAACTGCAAAAGGAAAGCAAGAAATACCACAAACACTTGGAGATTAAACAATATGCTTTGAAAAGATTACTGCATCAAAGAAGAAATAAAAGGAGAGATTAAGAGGTACAAAGAAACAAATGAGAATAAAATACATTGTTATCAAAATTATTATAGTAATCCTTGCTAACAGATGTCACCCCAATAAGTCTAACAATAAAAAAACAAACAAACAAACAAAAACTAAATTATTGAGATGCAGCAAAAGTAGTATTAAGAGGAAAATTTGTATCATTGCAGGCCTATCTCAAGAAACAAGAAAAACCTCAAATAAACAAGCTAACATTGCATCTTACAGAACTAGAAAAAGAATAAATGAAATCCAAGGTCAGCAGAGGCAAGAGAAAATAATCAGAGCAGAATTAAATAAAATAGAGAACCAAAAGATAATAGAAAAATTAATGCAATGAAGAGGTGGTTCTTTGAAAGGATTAATACAATTGACAAACCCTTGGCTAGACTCAATAAGGAAAAAAGAGAAAAGACACAAGAATATAAAATTAGTAATGAAAGAGGAGACATTATGATGGTTACCACAGAAATACAAAGGATCAAATGAGAATGCTATGAAAAACTATACGCCAGCAAATTCAATAACCCAGAAGAAATGGACAAGTTCTTAGAAACACATACCCTTCCTAGATTGAATCACAAAGAATTGGCAAATCAAAGTAGCCCAATCAAGAGTAAGGAAATTGAAATAGGCATCGAAACCCTCCCCAAATGCAAAAGTCCAGGACGATAGCTTCACTAGTGAATTCTACCAAGCATTTATAGATGATTTAATACATGTCCTCCTCAAAGTCCTCCAAACAATTGAGGAAGAGGGAATACTTCCTAAGTCATTTTATGAGGCCAATGTTACCCTGATCTGAAAACCTGGTAAGGATAACACACACACACATACATACATACATACACACACACACACACACACACACACACACCAAAAAACTACAGAGCAATATGTCTGATGTATACAGATGCAAAAATCCTAAACAAAATATTAGTAAACTAAATACAGTAACACTACCACAAAAACAGAACAAAGGATAAAAATCATACACAATCAATGCAGAAAAAACAAAAGATACAACATCCATTTATGATTAAAACAATAAAATGGATACAGAAAAAAAGTACTTCAACATAATAAAGGCCATGTATAACAAACCCTCAGCAAATATAGTTAATGGTGAAAAACTGAAAGCTTTTCCTTAAAAATCAGGAACAAGACAGAGTGCACCACTGTTATTCAACACTGTATTGAAAGTCCTAGCCAGAGCAATTACACAAAAGAAAGAATTGGGAATGAAAAATTTAATTATCACTTTTTGCAGATTCTTCACATAGAAAACCTTAAGGACTCCACTGAACAACTATTACAATAAACAAATAAAGTTGCAGGGTACAAAATCAATGTACAAAAATCCATTTCATTTCTATATAACAACAATGAAATTTCAGAAAAAGAAATGTAAAAAAATAATTCTTTTTGCAATTGCCACAAAAAGAATAATATACCTGGGAATAAACCTAGCAAAGTATGTGAAGGATCTATATACTGAAAACTACAAGATATTAAATAAAAATTAAAGAAGACACAAATAAATGGAAAGATGTTCCGTGTTCATGTATTGGAAGAATCAACATTATTAAAATGGCCACATTACCCAAGGCAATATATAAATTTAATGCAACCTCCATCAAAATCCCAATGTCATTTTTTCAAGAAACACATAAATGAACCATTAGATCTGTATGGAATCACAAAAGACCCCAGACAGCCAAAGGAATCCTAAGAAAAAAGAACACTGCTGGAAGTATCACCCTCTCTGACTATGCTACACAATCTATATGCTATAAAGTGACAATAATCAAAACAGCATAGGATTGGCAAAAAACAAAACAAAACAAAAAACAAAACAGACACATAGACACAAGGAATAGAACTGAGACCCAGAAATAAACCCACATAGATGTGGGCAGACAATTTTCGACAATGGAGTAAAAAATACACAACAGCGAATAAGAAAGTCTCTTTGAAAAATGGTGCTGGGAAAATTGGAAAGCCATGTGCAAAAGAATGAAATTAAACTGCTATCTGTCACCATATACCAAAATTAACTCAAAATGGATCAAATGCCTAACCGTAAGACTTGAAACAATAAATTGCATAGGATACAGCATAGGTACTAAACCAATGGAACTTGAGTTCAGACAAGATTTTATGAATTAGACCTCAAAGGCAAGGGAAGTAAAAGCTAAAAGAAATGAATGGGACTGTATCAAACTAAAAAGCTACTGCATAGCAAAAAAAACACCTACCAACAAAACAAAGAGGCAACTAACAAAACAGGAGAAGATATTTACAAATAATACTTCTGATAAAGGGTTAATATCCAAAATATATAAAGAATTCATACAACTTAACAACAAAAATCAAACACTCTAATTAAAAGTGGCCAGGGGATCTGAACAGACAATTCTCCCAAGAAGACATATAAACAGCCAACAGATATATAAAAAAATGCTCAACTTCACTATCTATTAGGGAAATGCAAATCAAAACCACAATGAGATACCACCTCACACCTATTAAAATGGCTGTCATCAATAAGACAAGGAATAACAAGTGCTGGAGAGGCTGCAGAGAAAAAGGAACTCTGGTACACTGCTGGTGGCAATGTAAGTTGGTACTGCCACTATGGATAACAGTATGGAGGTTCTTTAAAGTTAAAAATAGATTTACCATATGACCCAGCAATCCCTCTTCTGAGTATCTACCCAATAAATCTGAAAACAATTATCTGTGAAGATGTATGTATGAGTTGTAATAAAAAAATATGGTGAACATTTAAAAAAATCATTACAGTAAAATACACATTGCCATTAATCCCTCTCAAAATACTCCCCCTTGCTTCAAACACACTTATCGCATTATTCGTGCCACTTTATGGAGCAGTTCTGGAAGTCCTATTTTGTGTCTGAGAAATAGGCAAATGGTTTCATTCTCTGTCATGACAACACTCCATGTCACTCCATTCTGGTATGATAATTTCTGTCAAATAAAAATATTACAGGGAGTTCCCTGGTGGTGCAGTGGCTTAAGGCTTCGGCGCTGGCGCTGTCAACGCTGCGACCTGGGTTCAATTCCCAGCCAGGGAGCTACCCACATACTACAAAAAGAAAAAAAATTACAGTGTGTCCTCATCCACCTTATTCACTGGATCTGGCACCGTGTGACTTCTGGCTATTCCCCAAAGTTAAAATGACTATGTAAGGTAAACATTTTGAATCGATTCAGGACATTGAGGCAGCCACAATGGTGCAACTAAAGATACTCACAAAAGAGGACTTCTAGACCTGCTTCGGAAAGTGGCAAGAACGATGGGATAAGTGTGTTCGAAGCAAGGGGGAGTATTTTGAGGGGAATTAATGGCAATGTGTCTTTTACTTTAATACATTTTTTAAAATTTAAACATTCCCTGTATTTTTTTTATCACACCTGTACCCCTATGTTCATTGTAGCACTATTCACAGTGGCCAAGCTCCAGAAACAACCAAAGTGCCCTTCTATAGATGACTGGATAAAGGAGCTGTGGTACATATACACAATGGACTATTACTCGGCCATAAGAAAAGATGAAATACTGCCATTTGCAACAACATGAATGGGTCTTGAGATTAATGTACTAAATAAAGAAAGGCAGACAGAAAAAGTTGAGAACTATATGACCTAATTCATATGTGGAATATAAAATTGAAAGCAACAAAGGAACAAGACAAACAAACAAACAAAAAAAACAAATCTCATAGACACAGACAACAGTTTAGTGGTTACTAGAGGTTTAAGGGGGAGGGGAATGGTAGAAGTGGGAAAAGGGGGTCAAATCCATGGTGATGGAAGCAGATTTGACTCTGGGTGGTGAACATACAAAGAGAGACACAGATGATGTGTTATAGAATTGTATACTTGAAACCTCTATCATTTTACTAACCAATGTCACCCCAATAAATTTAATAAAATTAAAAAAATAATAAAATAATATATTGAGCAGTAGCTAAAAAAATCTTTTCAATAACAAAGCTACTTCATTTCTTCTGCATAGCTGATATATAAGTTGATATTTTAAGTTTATTATGCATGGCTGAGACAAGGCCATCACAGATGCTTACTTGGGCTAAATTTACTTGCACTGAAGCAAATGAGCAAACCTGTTGTTACACTTGACAGTAAAAAAAGAAAATAATATAAAGAATCATTTGACATTTTTCCAAATTCTCTACACTATACTGATGATAAGTATTTCTTTTGTTTAGAGAAGATAATATTTGAAGACTAGAAATGGAAAAAAATTTGAGCTATTATTTTCTACCATGTATTATTCATATTATCTTTTTAATACCTTAACAGCAACTCTAATGGCAATGGTCCATGTGACTTTTTAACAATTTTAATTTTCAACATAAAATAAAAAGCTACGAAATTTTCTATATAAAATAGCCTTTCAAGCTTTTCATCCTAATGTTCGATGTAACTTAATTAATTTAAAAATGGCTTGATGACTACAACTATGGTATACCAGTGTTCACAAAGAATTTTTGCTAACTTCTCAGGCCCACCTCAGGAATTCAGATAATAAATTTCATGGCAGAGTAAGTACTATAAGACTCTCTGGCCATCTGTTTGTTGCATTTAAGTAATTTAATTTTCAGGAAATGAAACATTTGTTCAAGTACAGAATAGTGTCCATTCACACATAACAGATTGATGACATATCCAAGGGGTAAATATAAGTTGTTTCAAAGTCTGGGAGGAAATACTATTTGGAGATCAAGATAAAAATTTTCTTGACTCAAGTTGCCTAGAAAATTCTTATGTAATCAATGGAGACAAGTCACTAAAAGCAAAGGCTTTATAAAAGTAGCAATATTTTATATATATATAAAAAATAATAGTTTAACATCTTTATGTTTATATTCTGTTTTATTTTTGGATTCATGTTACTATTTTATTTGTATTTATATTCTTTAATATTAATGTTGTTTTATTCTAACTATGAAGTTGAAGACTCATTTTGTATATAGCTGTGATAAATTAAAAATGTCATATTTTTCTCCTTCTTTCTTCTTTCTTCAGGATTATTATACTCAAACATACGACAGGTGGGAAAGAGGAAAATTAGAATCAACCAGTTATTTAGGACCAATACAGCCTTCACATGAGGACTTCTGCCCACTTTTCTAACAAAATGGCAAAATGATTTAGCTCTTATTGAGACAGAAAGAAATAAACTTAGAAGTGATGAGTCCAAGATCCAAATTTTAAATGTCATGTGGGGCAGAAGGAAGCATAATCACAGTGGTGTGGGTGGGGACATTAGGTGCCTTTCTGGGAGGTACAGTGCTGGGCAATGGCTTTGCTGAGTTTCCTTTCTGCCAGTTTGTCAGTGTTGAGAGAAGAGCACACCATCTTATCCGTTTTCTAATCCCAGTCTCTTACAATTTATGTGTCCCTTAATGACTCTAGAAATCACAATCACCTAATGTGAGGAGGAAACAGCACATACTCTTTGATAGTTGCTTAAAAAATGTCATTGTGTAGAGAGCAGATAATTATTAAATAACTCATTAAAGATAATGCCCAAATTGATATGGTAGCCTTAGCTTTCTCTCCTAAATTCCAGAATCACAGATCCAACTGTTTTTTGGGTACGTTCATTTAAAGGAAAGATGTCTAACAGCAGGCCTTGAAGTCTTTTCATCCAAACTTACTCTTCCGGTCTTCCCTCTCCTGGTAAATGTGCAGCCACCTTGGTCAGAAATCAAGAGAGTCATACTAAATACTTCCTTCTCCCTCAATTCGAAAACCAACTGATCTCTAAAATGAACAAAGTCTACCTTCTTAATTTCTCGCACATGCATCTCACCTCCATCCTCACCATTACTGCCTTGATTGAACCTTATCTCTTTCCTAGGGCGTCTTCCACAGCCTCCCAAGTGATGTCGTCTTAGGTCTTGTGCTCCTCCAACCCATTCTTTAAAAGGTTGCCACTGTGATCTCGGGTAGGGCCCGATCATACCATCTTGCTTTAATTGCATCAGTAATCACACCAGCTGCAGGAGGAGGGGTACTCCTTTAGTGAGGCCCATGAGGCCCTTCACTATTAGCTCCTTTTCCTCCTCCTGCCCAAACACTTCTCTAGCTTCTTTACTTCGGCCACATCATCTGCCCATCTCCCTGGTCATACCGAACTATTTTCAGAACAAGCCATGCTCGCTATCTCTTTTCTATGCTTTCATACATATTGTTCTCTCAGGCTGAACCAGACTATTCTGCGAGATAACAAACAAAACGCGCTATTGGGCAGCTTTCATTGGATCTCTATTCTCACGGCCTTTGGGACACTTCTATTTCAAAACAGTTAACATATTATCGTCAGTGGTGAACCTATGCATCTTACAAGCTTCTCAAGAACTATATGAATATTTAATCAATCATGTCCCCAGTCAGTATAAGCCTACTGCTCAGTACATATTAAATGCCCAAAACAGTCTTGTAAATTTGATAGAAAAATAAAGAATCTCTGTATCTCCTTACTTTTCAGTACATGAATAATATCCTTTAAGATGTAAATGCTTTTCTTGAAGATATGCTAATACATAATCTGGCATATTTAGTGACAGGACATTTTGCATCAGGTATGGGATATATTGATCCTCTCTTCAGAAAAACGTAAGACATTTTTACTGTGAATTCACTTGAATCTGCTACTAAGAAATCTCAGAATTTTGATGATGAATACAATGATCACAAGCAATGATTTTTATGATAAATACCAATAACAAGGATGTGAATATGTTATCCAGATGCCACTATTGGTATGAGTTGCAACATTATTTGCAACTCATTATTAGATTATTTCTAAAGTCCCAAAGATACATAACAAAGATGCTCTGGTCATTTCCAGGTACCGTTCCCTCAAAATACAGAAGGTGTGGACACTGCTTTTATATTATAAATATTTCAGTATATTTGATAGAAATAAACAAATAATTATCCTACTATCTAGATGATTTGTATTTCTTTTATACCTGCTCTTAATAAGGAGATACTCCTTAGTTTCAGCTCATTCTCAAAGCCCGTAAAGAAACAGTCATCAGAAAGAGGCAGGCAAAGCAGCAGCTGCTAAAGGCCACAGTCAGGATATTCCTTTTAAATTGCCCCTTTCCCTCCATGCCAATTTTCCCTTACGTGATTTATGAAAATTGTATTTCCTGTGATTTCATTATTGTCCTGAGGATAAGAAATAAAGCACTCAAAATGGGTTATTTAGATGATAATGATCACGGTACTTCTACCCCCTTACTTAGAAAAGGGCTGGCAACTCCCTTCTTCTGTTTTTGATTTACCCCAGGACAGACATGACAACAAGGAAAGCCTGGGACCTGGAGCATAATTTCAGAGCACGGTCCCTGGAGATGCACTGCCTGAGTTTGAATGCCAGCTCTGCCACTTCCCAAATCCTGACATCCATTGCTTGATACATAAAATGAAATTATTAATAATGTGTCTAGCCTTATAATATAACTAGGACTTCATTATTTAATGTATACAAAATTCTTGGAATCATTCCTGGAACAAAGTAAATGTTAGTTGTTAGTGTTAGGCAGATTTTCTGTAATTTTTAAAAGACCTGGGACACATTTCCCTCTTTAGTCTGATAACGAAAAGTGTATCCTAAGTGGCAGAAAAGATTTCCTTTTGCCTTTCACCTAACAGAGGTACCGTCAAGAATGAATGGCCGGCCACGAAGTTGTACCTTCTAGTCCAGAGCTGGGCAAGACATCAAGTGGACTGCCAAGTAATTTTGGGGTGACTGTCTGAATAATAAAATAAATAGCCGGGGTCTGCAACACTTGAAGTAGTAGCCGTTGCCCTGAAAAAAGTCTGCCCAGGCCTGTTCTAGTTTGTCCTCCCTATCTCTCCCCTTGCTATGATTTTAAACTTCATTGATGGCAGAGGTGCTCCACTCTGACACGAACTGGGTGAAAGCTGTGTTTAGCCCTCCTACCTAAAGTGAGACTGGAGATCATTTGGTTGTAGCATGTGAATGTGTTCACCATTTCCTGTTCAGTTGGCAAAAAGTCAATTTAAATAGGCTCATACTTCAGTAGTTATCTTTTAGGAGGTAACATTTTGGGGGAGAAGTTACAGAAATTTCACATGTTAAAATTTTAGAAATACACACTGGTATTAACCTAGAACAAAATAAAGCTAACATACACTGTCAGATGAATAAATGCACACAATACTACTTGAACAACAAAAACAGACAACGATCCATCCTTCTGTGAGTAGGCATCACTGGCTGACATTTAAATCAATGGGACCACAATCAGATTTAGCCCATTAGACTCTGGGAACTCACAAATGTTCAGATCATTCCATTGTGTGTTTATACCATCCATCAGAACTAGAGTGCAATGTTATTTTTCTTGTGGCACTAATTAGCACAGATTGACCCTGCTTTAATACAGTTCAAAATTTTGTGGGAGAAATAATAGAAGCAGCTCCATTAACTGCTAATGACATTACAAGCATATTGTGCCCAGATATCAAGAAAGGGAGTCAATTTTTATGTGGTTAGCTTGTAATGCACAATTTACCATTACATTTTTTTCATCTTAAATGAGCTGTCAGTGTGTATATCTGATTAAGTAGTATGGGCCTAAAAAAATTAAATAAAAAGGACAGTTCAATATTTGCATGGCAGAAAAATCAACTGAGGCCTGCTGTAAAACTTGTGCATTCATGTATATCCATAAATCTGTCTCCACACTTCTCAGTCATTCTGTACTTCATCAATTATGGAAACACTTTAGCCTACCTCTA